>CM060987.1:93386332-93828832 GCA_030765065.1 Deroplatys truncata
GAACCAGTCAACAACACACGAAGTTAGGCAGATATAATCGTTTAAAAACATGTGAGGCTATTGATTAAAAATTCTCATGTGTTACATTCTCATTACTTTCTCTACTATCGTTTATTTTATCTCCCATCTACAAGATTTTGTTACAAAAGTTAAGATTTTTCTATCTACTTTTGATTAATCGATAAACATTTGTGGAAATTATATAAAGAGAATACAGGAGACGCGATAGACAAATGTTTTAAAACGCATCTTAAAATCCCACGACATCGTGAGCAACAATCGCATAGCGACAGAACTTTAAAAATTAACAAAGTACTGAACAATTCTAAGCAGCACCTGCCTGCTGTGCGATGGGCCCCTGGTTCCCGGCTGGGGGTTGGTAATTTTTCTCTAACCAAGATTATTCCTTATCCTCCCCAAAGTCTGGAAGTATGAATGAGAGTGTGATCTAGTGATTAAAAACTAAATTGCAAGAAATCAAACGACAAGAGTTACACGAGTTAACACCATTGTCAACAAGAAATAAATTCCAAAAGGAAAAGCCGTGGATAAACCCAACGCAGTTAAATGCGGGGTATAAATGGAACTAAAAGAAAAACATTCTAAACAATAATAGTGAAAATCTGGAAAATGAATGATGCCACAAAAAATTACTTCAAATAATTCATGTGTTTTAAAGAGATACATTTTTGAGCAGTATGTTTTTGTCTGCCTCTTATGGTTTATCTGTTATACAGAAGTATGCAAAATTCCTTACGAAAGAAGGTTTTCATATTGTCGTAGCCTGTACTAAAATACTACTCAGAAAATGATGGGGAGACACTCGCTTGCAAAAGGTACCGGTAAATTAATAAGATCTTCACATGGACAGGCTACGACAGTTGGTGGAGGGCCGGGCATAGTTTGGTTTTATTTGTGAGATTTATAAGTACAAAATTTTTTTTCCCTCTGAATGTAACGGTTTTTGGTCCTCTACGTGGTCGCTAAAAATGTGAATCTGTTTCTTGGCTTAAGGGTAGGGATTTTGATGGCATAATTTTTGGTTTCTATATTCTAAATTTTGTTGCTTTAATTTCTGAAAGTCCCATGTCTAAATTTTAATTTTGAGTTCATTTTTGTATTTTTTCCATTGTCTGTCGCGTGACGCTAAAACTCCTGACTCCATTTTCCTCTTATTTTGGCTTCATTTCTACTAAATTATATTACTGTGCTAAGTGGTTCGTGCTGGTTGTTTTGAAGTATATATTTTTGTGAAATGTGAAAGGTGAATTGTGAAAAGATTGAGAGATATTTGCAACTTTGAAACTGTGCTCGTCACGTGTTGGCGATGTGGGTGAAAATACTGTTTTCTGTGCTTATTAACAGTGGTTCTGGAAGCTTGTAACTGTATATTGCATTGACTGTGATTTCCAGCTTTTTACTATACTTTTGTGGTGCATTTTTCGTGTAACGTTTATGTACGCACGTGTGTTATGTAATTCCTGCGTGGTCATGCATTTCATCACTAATTCTCGCTTGTGAAACCAATCTTTATCAGCACGTGTTTTGTGCGTTTATTTGCGTGCGTATATCAGGTCAGATACATCGGTCTTAAAGAAAAAGAGAAGGAATTTTTTTTGTGCACCGTACATTGCTACGTATAAATTGCAAGTGTGTATTCTGCTCTTTTTGAGATAATGTCAGCGTTGGTCACAGTAGGTGTGACGTGGTTTTTTTTAACTTCCAGTTCGAGGTTTCTCACTGAAGACATCATTTTGTTTTTCTTCCATGTGTTCATTCTGTTTAAAATCTTGGTTCGAGGTTTCTCACTGAAGACATCATTTTGTTTTTCTTCCATGTGTTCATTCTGTTTAAAATCTTGGTATTGTGTCCAAGTGGCTTGCGTGTCATGCTTGTGTAAACCGTATGTTGGTATAAGTTTCTGATATTTCGCCGTGGGCGCTTAATTGTAATACTCCTGGTACTGTTTTATCTGGCTATGTTCTGATATTACTACTTACATTTATGTGATGCTATAAGTGCTTAGTTTGGTGTAATCTGTATTGCTTTTTCATATTGTTAATTTACTGGTTGGGTTATCTTTTGTGCTGCAATCATGCCTAAACGACGTACTACGCAGAAATCTGATGTGGCAATTGCTCCAGTTAGCGAGCATAGTGAAGTAGAATCTATTTCCAGTACTAGTACACCTGTTGTTACTCAGATATTACCAGTGATGCCTAATCCGCCTGTGTCGGCGAGTACAATGCAGTCAGCTGTGTGTCGCCCGGTCATTGACCCCTCTTACTTTGAGAATTCCAGTAAGTTGTCGGCATATGAATTTCTGCAGAATTTTGAAATGGTCTCTGCTGCTAATGGCTGGTCAGAAGAAATGACATTGAAATGCTTTCCATGCTATTTACGAGATACTGCCGCATCATGGTTTCAAACTTTTCGCCATCGGCATCCTTACCATGATTGGGTTTTCTTATCTACACAATTTCTAAATGCATTTCAGATAACAAACCAGAGTGATATTCTGGAAATGAAACTCAGACAGCGGGTACAGTTGGATGATGAACCTGTTATTAATTACATCTATGACGTGCTATCTTTATGTGACCAAGTAAACCCAGCTATGTTGCAGATAGAACAAATTAAACACTTGCTTAAAGGTCTTAGACCTCTTTATGTACAATCTTTATTGCCATTAAATCCTCAAACTATTGATGAGGTAATACAAAGCACAGTGGACAAAGCACAGTTTTATATGCAGCATCGTGAACATCTCGTGTCTGCTCAATCTCAGGCTGCAGTGGTTACGCCACCCTTTGTTGTATTTAATAATGCATCTGTTCCTGCTGTTACTTTACCAGCTACTGCTGAGCCTTCTCAGGCTTCTTCTCTTGTGGACGTACCTATCGATCCTATGCATCAGCTGATTGATCGTGTAGAACAGTTATGTAACGAAGTTAACCAGTTTCAGTTACCATCTTCGGAGAGAACTTCACAGCTTCCACGGTCATCTGACTTCAACCGGCGGGATTCACCCATCACCTGCTATAGATGCAACAGGCAGGGCCACCTGGCTCGATTTTACCGTAGCCGCTTCCCGCAGTCAAAAAACGACTGGCGCCGAGCCTCATACGACGAGACGTAGCAGCATCACCACCGCCCACCAGCATGGCTGCACCTCAACGGGATATAGCTACACCTCAACGGGATGTGTCTGCATTATCAGGTCAGATCTTACAAGTTACTGGTCATATTGCCCAGACAGAGCTCTCCCTCTTGCTCGATACAGGAAGCGCAGTGAGTATTGTGAATGCTGCACATGTTCTTGATCATTCTACATTGAAACCCATAGAGATGATGCTCCGCACTGCAGGAAATAAGTTACTTGATGCGCCTTACCACACTGTGTTAGATTTCTATATTAATGATGTTCTTTTTCAGGAGGATGTACTAGTTGTGAAAGATTTGTCCCATGATTTAATTTTAGGCAATGACTTTTTGCATGCCCATGATGTTATAATTGACTATGCACATAACTTGATAACCCTGAACTCTTCTAAGAATGATGCTTTCAGTATACCAATAACCCTAGCACAAGGTCCTTTTGTTGATATGGCAGTAAATCCTCTCCAAGATAATGAATGTGCAGATTCTGGTGTTAAAATGGCAGTTATGAATGATGTAAAAATTCCACCTCTTTCTACATGCTATATATCAGTTAAGCCTTTGTCAGCTATTAGCAATGAGGTTATGTTTGAACCTGCTCTTAATATAATGCAAAAGAAGGATTTGTCAATTCCACCGTTGTTGTGTCATTCTGCATCTGAACTTACCATACCAGTGCACAATAATACTGCAGTTCCACAAACATTGTTTGCAAATACAGTCTTAGCCAAAGCTTATGATGTTGCACTCGTTCAGAGTAATTCTGTTTTATCGTCAGATGTTACCCCTCTGCCAGCTCCAAATTGTAATTTTAATGTCAATGGTAAACTCCTGGAAACTCAAAAGGCTGAGCTACATTCTTTATTATTGAAATGTAGTGATCTTCTTGCCACAACATTACAAGAACTGGGTACTACTGATGTTGCAGAATTTGATATTAAAATAAATGACCCTAAACCAATTAAACAAAGACCATACAGAGTTCCTCATAAACAAAAGGAAATTATTGCTGAGCAAGTTAAAGAAATGCAAGATGCTGGAATTATCAAGGAATCGCAGTCCTCCTGGGCTTCTCCTGTAGTACTTGTTAAAAAGAAAGATGGCTCCATGAGATTTTGTGTTGATTATAGAAAATTGAATGCTGTTACAGAGACCACATCTTTCCCTTGACCATTGATAGATGATTTGCTAAGTTATTTGGGGGAGGCTAAATGGTTTGTCTCATTAGATTTGCTGTCAGCATACTTTCAAGTACCTATTGTAGAGGATAGCCAGAAATATACCTCTTTTGTTACTTTTCAGGGTCAATATCAATTCACACACTTGAGTTTTGGGTTGGCAAATGCCCCTAGGTTTTTCAGTTACATCGCAGACAAGTTGTTAGGTGATTTGAACTTTAAAAAGGCTATTGCATATTTGGATGATGATGTTGTTTTTGCCAAAACCTTTGAGGAGTTGTTACAAAATCTTGAGGCTGTTTTTCAACGTCTGGATCACCATAAGTTTAAACTCAAACCAGAAAAATGTTTCTTCGCGATGCAAAAGATCAAGCTCTTAGGCTTTGAAGTTTCTAAAGATGGCATTTCCCCTGATTCTGATAAAGTTGTTTCCATTCAGAATTTGCCTCGTCCTAAAAATGTTCGAGATGTGAGGAAAGTTTTGGGATTGTTTAATTTTTACAGGAAATTCATTAAGAACTATGCAAACATTGCTCAACCACTAATTCAGTTGACCAGAAAGAATCAAAGTTTTATTTGGGGATCTGATCAGCAAACTGCATTTCAAAATTTGAAGGACTTATTAGTTTCGGCCCCTGTCTTAGCTCACTATACTCCTGGTGCTTAAACCGAACTACACTCTGATGCCAGTGGACTAGGGGTTGCCTCAGTGTTGTATCAAAAGATTGATAATGTGTTGAAACCAGTGGGCTATGCTTCGAGGACATTATCTAAATGTGAACGTAATTACAGTGTTCCTGAGTTGGAATTGTTGGCCATCCTGTTTGGACTTACCCACTTTCGCAGTTTTGTTTATGGCTACAAGGTTCATATTGTATCTGTTCATCACTCCCTCTGTTATTTGAATAATTTGAAAGATTTAACTGGGCGTTTGGCACGTTGGAGTTTGAAATTGCAAGAGTTTGATTACACCATTTCCTATAAATCTGGCAAGAAACATCATGATGCTGATACTCTATCGAGATTTCCTGTGTTACAACCTACAGAAAGTGATCTTGAACAGCTTGAAGAACTTCCCACATGTTTACTGTCTTCAGTTGAAGTTGCTGACCACCAGAAGAAAGATACTGTGTTACGTGAGCTTCTTAATGCTCTCCATGATCCTCCGTCGGCCCCTGCTAAGCTTCAGAGACAAATTTCAAACTATACTCTCAAATCAGAAGTTCTTTATCGCAAAAATGCTGGCTCCACTGGCCCTCTCCATCTGCTGGTTATTCCAGAAGCTCTAAAACATGAAATTCTTTCTTCATATCATGATGATCCTCTTTCAGGTCACTTAGGATTCTCAAAAACATTTGCTAAAATTCACTCCAGATATTACTGGATTGGAATGAAGAAAGAACCTGTCCCAGCTGTCAAACAAGAAAGGGACCGAAGAATCAGAAACCAGCAGGCTTATTGCAACCAATTCCGGTTACTTCTGTAGGCGAGCGGTGGGGTATTGATTTGCTTGGGCCTCTCCCACGCTCAAATTCTGGACACAAGTATGTTGTCGTTGCGACCGAGTATGCTTCTCGCTGGGTCGAGTCTGCGTCGCTTCCTTCAGCAACAATCCCTCAAGTTGCTAAATTTATTTTGCATAACATCATCTGTAGGCATGGAGCCCCTGCTACCTTGTTATCTGATCGTGGCTCAGTTTTCTTAAGTGAAGTGACACAAGAATTGTTGAGATCTTTATCAGTGTCTTCCAATTTCACCAGTGCTTATCATCCAGCTTGTAACGGACTTACTGAAAGATTTAACCAAATCCTCTTAAATATGCTCAGCCATTTTGTGGACAATAATCAAAAGAATTGGGACTCAATTTTGCCCTATGTCATCTTTTCTTATAACTCCAGTGTTCAAGAGTCTACTAAATTTTCACCCTTTTTCTTGATATGTGGTCGAGAACCTTCTTTACCTAACCAGGTTCAGCTACAAGCCACGTCTAATGACCTTTTTGTGAGACAGACATTGCAAGAGATTCAGAAGGCACGCGAGGTTGCTGTTGCTAACATTACAAAGCAACAGGTGAAGCAAAAAGAAGCATTTGATGCTAAACATAGAGATGTGGTTTATAACGTAGGTCAATTAGTCAAAGTTTTTACTCCTATTAGGAAGAAAGGTAAATGTACAAAGTTGCTACATAGATATTTTGGCCCTTTTGAAATTATCCGACAGATCACTCCTGTTACCTACCTTGTTGGTCGACCTCATGCTCCCCGTACCAAACATCAGAGTGTTCATGTGTCACGCCTTCACCCTTACTATGATCCTATCGGTCCTTATAGACTGTAAAGTCTGAGTTTGTGATGCTTAATTAAGCTTTGCTTTTCAGGAATAATATGTGCTATGAATGTCTCTGCTAAATTAAAAGTGTATTATTATTTTGGTGTAACTTAAATTTTGAATTATGTTTTGGGCATTGCAAATGATCTGTTTTGTTGTGTTATGCTGCAGAAATGTGTTGAATGTGTACCATGTGCTTAATTGAGCTTTCATTTTCAGGAATGTTCTGTGACAATATTGTTTTGAGTAATGATGTGATGTTGTTTTGTTGCATTCGATTTGATTTGATTTGATTTTGGGTTTCATAATGATGCTGTGATCTTTTATTTGCAGGAAATTGTTGCATGAATAGTGTGTGTATGTATGTGTATATTTGAGGTAGTGTGAGGTTATGTGAGAAACATGAGTTGATATTTGCCTCGGTGGATGTGCGTAATGTGAGATATGAGATGATGTCAGCTTTGGTGGAAGTGCCAAAGTGTAACCCCGACAGTTGTTGTATAAATGTGTTGATTTTTCAGGAGGGCTACATGTACCTGGAAAGTTGATGTGATGTGATGATTTCAGTGATTTTGCTTATTGGTGTTGCTGTAACGTGCCCAGTATAGCGTGTGTGATGAATTCACACGAGAGATTAAATGGATGGAAGTGATTGTAATGAGAATAATTTTTTTCCTGTTTATGCAACAAGTTTAGTACCACCTTATATAGCAAATTTTAATACCACCTGTTTTTTAGCTTAATTTTGATTCGGAGGATGTGGATGCAACAGTATAATGTCATGTTATTTGTGTCATTCCTGAAATGTTAATGTGCTTTCTTTAAGGTTATGCCAATGTTAGATGTTTTGAATTTGCAGCATGTTGAATGAGACACGCCAGTGAAGATGTTTTGTTTTCGCAGTAATTACTGTCCAAGAGAAAAAGTGAAAGTTGAGATAAAGATGATAATGGCTGAAGTAATGATGATTGAAATACTGATGATGATGATTATGATTGAGATGATGATAATAATGAGATGAGGAAGATAGTAATGTGGAGGAGAAATTGTATTAGTGACAAGAGTATGACAATAGTAGTTGAAAGCATGTCACGTGGTGTAGTTTGGAGATGTACTGTGGATGTATTTTGTAGTTTGTAGCAATATATACCATAGTTTGAGTAGCTAGTTAAGTGAGTGTTGTGTGTAATTTGGGCCATGGTCAGTATGAATGCTTCCATTTCATTGTCATGTGTGAATGTCTTGTAAGTGCACTGATTTTGTTTTGTTAGTGGTACCAGCGGTCATTAAGAGTTAATATTGGGATTCCAAATAAGGTTATGTTTTTTTTCTGTCATGTTATTGTATGAAAAAGTCACTGTTATTGATATAATGTTAATTTATTCTGAGTCCGTTTTAATGTTCTATTTGGATTGTGAAGCATTGTGAGTTAAATTTTGGATGGCAACCCTCTATAAAATTTAGTTCTTATGTCAATATGTAGTTATTTTTTTTCTTTCTTTGCCCCATGTCAAAAGAATTTTGAGTGCAAACCTTTAAACGTTTCAAATATTTGATTGTACATGACATACTGTTCTTTTTTATGTGTGATTGTTTGTTGGAGCACCCTTTATACTGTTTCGTGGTGTTTGTTGTAGTTATTTTGCTGATGGCGGAGCTCGAGAGGATCAGACGAGCATCCCCACGGGTAGCACCAGAAGTTCCAGAAACACCACAGGGAAGCTGTTGGGCAGCCACTACACTGCCGTGGCATGAGGAGCCACTATTTGGGGGGGGCAGTCGAAGCCAGCGACTGCCCACCCCGTTGTCATCACCAAAGACCTGCAGTAACAACAACACTACAGCCAGGATAAGTCGTCGTTGTGGGTACACTGCAAATTCACCCACAAACAGTTTCATCGGACCATCACTCTCAGGTGCAGTGTAGTGTGCGTGTGAACAGAGGCAGCGTGGTGTGTGTGCGTGTGCGGGGTGCTCGAGCATAAGTGCTCTAACAATATGATCCGATAAGACTCGAGACTCTCGAACAAGCCATCTAAAAAAAAAGCAACAAATTTATGTGGGTGTTTATCACACATGTTTTTTCTCTCTCTTTGTATGTCATTTTTGTTCTTTTATTGTCTTTTTGTGTTTGTTTGCCTTGTGTCGACGAGGGCGTCGATCTCGGTGGCCAGGGGGAGATGTGACGTATGCAAATATGATAGGATATATGTCTCTGGTCACCGAGATTCGAGATGGCAGTTTGTCTGGGGTGGGGGTAAGTTAGGAATCTTAGAGAGGGGATAGCGTCTCCGACGCTACAGGAAGTGTCGTTTGGGACAAAGCAGTCAGTGGTTGATCTCCGCATAGCAAGGACGTAGAACTGCCTTCTCCGTGCTAGACAGGCATGATGGCCTCGCTCGGCAGACATGTGGGCTACAATTGTAACAGCTAAGTATCTGTCTTTATCTAATTAAACTGTTAACCATCCATTTTCTTGCAGGGTTATTTATGGTAGTGTAGTGTCCTTTCCTTCCCTTAAGCCATGTAACGTTTTGGAATAGTAATTATTTTGGTGTTTAACTTAGCTGCGTCCCCGTCCTGCCTCGGCATGTGAAGATCTTATTAATTTACCGGTACCTTTTGCAAGCGAGTGTCTCCCCATTATTTTCTGAGTATTATTTAGTAGAGGCTACGACAATATGCATGTTATTTGTTATGTAAATATATTGAGCATTTGCTATTTTTACCAAAATCGTTAGCCATTTTTTAATATAACATATTTTGATTTAATCGTCGTGGAGTATTTTATGGCCAATGTTCAGAAATTTGTGGATATATTGACATTTTCTCGATTTATTGCTTCTAAAAATATTCTTTGATTTCAGGGTGCCTCAAAACATGTATTTCCGGTGACACCTGGGCTGAAAGTTTTTGGGTGGAATACAATACCCCCTCCACTTACTTAGTACGGAAAGTAATAACAGAATAATACTGAAAGTCAGAGAGAATATGACAGAGAATTCATTACCAGCTTCAGGGATCCTGTTCCCGATCGTAATGCCAACTACACAGCGATCGGCTTTCAGTGTCCAAATTAAAATATTCCATAGTGCATCACAATCGATATCTCGCTACCTGCTAAGCAGATTCCAACACACAACGCTCTTTTGTTTATATATTACCACAAACCGTTGTCATGACAGTATTATCGCATTTAGCTTTGCTTGCCCTGCTTTTTGGCCTGCCTTCGTTTCACGAAAGCCACCCACACATGCAAAGCTGCCTACCTATTTTGTTAGTATCCAACACCCACTGCCCTTAAACACGTTATGCAAACAAATACAAAGCAGATTTGGTTAGTGTTTCTTTGTGTATACCTCAGGATAAAATACACTGTTGGGTAAAATTATTAATTTGATGCATTTAACACAAATATACAATTTTCTCTGCTCATGCAGAACATATTTAAGCCCCTCTCTTCTAAATAAATAAATAAATAAATAGTACCCATGCTAAACTTTTATACAAAAACAGATTGTGTATGAAACGAAGATCTTCGTAACAGAAATATCGGATGAAAAGGAAAGCCATTTAAGTGGTTTCGGATTTACCTGCTGATAAGCAGGAGGAAAATACAAGGTTAGATAAAAGTTGCAGGGTCCTAAATATTTTTAAAGTATTAAATTAATTCATTTACATTTTACAACACGAATTTACTTTAGAAGTTAAAAATATATCTTAAGTTTTACGTCATATGTGCGTTTAATTGGCAGTGATAACTATTTAATTTCAAATGTAGCATTCTAACATTTACATAATATAATTATAACTGAACATTTTTCGCTAACTTTAGATTTTAGATGATAATTGATACTAACGTGTACTATCAGCCACGCTGAAAGCAAAAATTGCATTTTTAAAATTCGCGTATATGTGCGTTTTTTGTATGCTTTTTTAATTTTTTGCGCAAGAATGGCAAACCAAATTTGACGATTCCTGGTACACAAAACCCTTAGATCCACATGTATTTGTCCCAAAACGAGGTTGTGGTTAGTGTAAAATAAAAAATATTATGCGTAGCATTCACATGACTTTTTCTACCCTCTCTTATACAAACTATTCTTACAAGCTTATTATTCTATTATTTGCTGCTATACAGGTAAACCTTGATTACTCATTTACACATTTCTTTGTAGAAGCACAATACATTATGTTAAACCGATAGTCAGTGGCTATGCGATGGCTTTAAAGTTATTTTCTCTTTGCACGAACACAAATAAGAAAGAAAGAAAGTAAGAAAGCAAAAACAAAAATAGTAGCTAATTTGCAGCTCCCAAAAATGATAAAGTATTTGAAAATACCAAACCAATAACAAAGAGTTCCTCGGAAAAGTTTAATGCCACAAAAAATTTAATTTGATATAAATTACGCGCTTTAATGAAATCTACATTTTTTGTGAAGTAAGATTTTGTCTGTCTTACTGTTTACTAGATGTACAAAAATCATTCAGAATAAAGAGGACTTTACAGGAGTTGTCATGATCTTAGGTACATATGGTATTTTGTATTGTATTTTAATCAAAATTGTTAGAAGCATTTTTGAGAAAATAAAAATAATGTTAACTTTTTCATGTAAATGGTAGTTTAGGGTGGGGGAGTTTATTCAGAACCTTCGTGCTGCATCCTTGGAAGGTCCTGAATTTAAATAACAAGTTTGATATTTAACAGGCTTTTCGTTTTTTAGATATGCTATTCACAGACACGCACATACATAAACATGCCCACGGATCTTTTTCTAAACATGCTTTTTTGGAGTTCAGGTGTCTCAAAACATGTATTTCAGGTGAAATTTCGACATCCAATTTTTGGGTGAAATACTTCCTCTACTTTCTACAAGTACGAAATACAGAAGGTATTGCATTACACCCCAAAGTTACGATATCGAGATTTCTCCGGAAATACATATTTTGCGGTCCCCTAAACCCAAAATAGCATTTTTAGAAAACAAAATTCCACGTATGTGTTACTGTGAACACCACAGTTTTTGTGTTGTCAAGTTCGATACAGATTTCCGTCGTTGCCCCTGAAGTCTTGGGCTTATTGTGCCACCTGTATCGTTTTAAAATCAATTCTGCACCCTTTACCAAGAACAGAGTCTCATAACAGATACGTTTTCAATTTTTTTCTGATTCTAAAAGCATCTTCTCAAAAGCAATATATTTCCCGTGAGCCACGGCCTCACATGAGCATATAATGTGCTGGGCTGTTTCAGTTTCTTTCTTGCACAATCTACAATCTAAGTTACCCTGAAACACTCCAGTCGTGTTGAGATGCTTTTTCAAAGGTACATACATATATTGTAAGAAATGTAATAATTGTTCTCAGCCGAAATATTGTTACATTTAAGTAAGTTTTCAACTGTTTTCTTACACGTTTTCTAATAAACAGTTTAGATTGTTTGTTTCCTGAGTTTTAAGCCAGGTTTTATGATGTTCTAATTTGGACCTGTTCTTAGTAGCCTGTCTTACTAAACATCGAGATGTTCCTAGAGCCGGCTCTGGTCCAATAAATTGTGAAGCTGCTCCTTGTCTTGCAAGTTCATCATCTTTTTCATTTCCCTCTATGCCACATGATGCGCCACCCAAATGAGTTGAACTTCATTCTGCTCTGCCAAGCTTGTGAGCATGTTTAAAACCAGTTCAGTCGTTACCTTATGGCCACTTAGAGTCCTAAGTCTAACCTGGCTATCTGAGAAGATAAGGATCTGTTTATCAGTGTAAGTTCTCCTTATTTTCATGTTTGCATTGAATAATAGCATAATTTACATTTCAAAAACAGTAGCCTATTCACATAAACGAAAACATCAAGCTTAGTATTTAAGTTCATATCTTTAAAAGATCCAACACGAAGAAGAAAATCCTTCCATCCCCAACAAGCAATGAACCTTATCAAACACGGCTTCTAATGATTTTGATTAAAATGCCATACCTAAATTAAAGAAGTTTACATAACAAATAAAACGTATATCTTGAATGTCCTAGAAATAGCCCGAGAAGCTTTCATTGGAAAGGAATTTGTATAATCTTGTATAACTGGTAAACGTTAAGTGATAGAGGAAAACGCACTCGTAAGAAACGTAGATCTCTTTAAAACACACAATTTATTTCAACTAACCCTTTTGCGACATAAACCATTTCCGAGATATCAGCTATTAATGGTTCGAATATGAATTCTTCTGGACACACAAACAAAAACGAATTTTACATATTTCTTACAAAATGCAGGATTTTAATTTTGAAAACTAGAATGGTATAATAACAAATAATGTTTCTTCCATATAGCCCATGTGTAGGCTAATAGCGGTTAACTATAAAGCACGATACTTAAAGTACTCATGTACTATAAATCACCATTAGGGTTTGTGGTCTCAAAATGAATTTGCGAACACCTTGTGGTTTATCGGAGAAAATTTGAGCCAGTTGGGGAATTTAATGCCGTACCGCATGTTGCCCTGGTAGCTCAGTTGGTTAGAGCAGCCGCACGGAAGGCCGAAGATACCTGGCTCAAATCTTTGCTATAGCGTTGAATTTTTCAGTTTGATTCAACCTTTCCAATGATAAAATATTTCCTTATTTGAAATATGTGCTATCTGCTTGTGCCACGGCCATCGGAATGACCTCGTCAATTTGAATCCACTACAGTACCAATTTACGCTGGTAACAGGATCTCATACTTTAGCATCTGTACCCCTTAAGGCAGCTGACGTAAGCATTTTATTCTTCAAATGATATCATTGTGCAGCAAATGGAGTAGAATAAACGTTTTGGAACTATTATTTTATTTTTCTCCTTCTGCTTCTTCTTCCTTTAGAATTTTCGATCTATTGTGTGTTCTTAAAACTGTTGCACCCATTTTCAAAATGTTGCAAATTAACCATTCCTTTAGGTTATCATAAAGGTAGGAAGATTTCGGTTCTAAGGCGCACATTGTGCTTCTGGAAACCTCAAGGAGGAAGGGGTGAAGCATAGGGGACAGAGGGCGATTAGGTCCTGGGGCGGCAGGCTCGCACACAGCGGGGTCCCTAACGTCTCCATATATTACATTCTGAGGGAGCCCCTCAAGACCTATCTACCCCCATGAAGGAGTCTCTCTCTCTCTCTCTCTCTCTCTCTCTCTCTGCAGGCCCGTCATGCTTCGAACACCAAGGCAGATCATGTCTCAAAGTAAATTCCGACACACGCCTCCCCCACCGTTCCCTCGCCTGAGCCTGCGAGAAATTGACAAGAAAATCCATAACATTGTCTAATCCATCGCAACATTTGCCTACCAAACAGGGAAATCTGCGAAAAATCCCAAGGTCAGAGCGGTATAGCCTCACGGGAATCGAACCCGGGACCTTTCGAATGTGAGCCTCACAATTACCGCGGAGCCATTTCATTCGCTAACTACTCCTTTGCTCGTTTAGAGGATTCTGTAAAAATCGACGTTTTTGCTGCGTTTCCTTATTGACGCCTTGGTTTTTTACAGCTTGTGAATAATACTTTTTTTGTCACTTTAAATTAAGTTTCCGCTACATTTTCAACTATCACAAAAAAGTCTACACATGTGCTGGTTAAAAAAACGAGAATATACAAAAAGGCTGAATATTTTGCGTAAATTTACAAACTTTATGAAAGTAAGAACATCGAAATTCGCCAGAACTTGCATTCTATTACCTTACTGTGCATGGTATTAAATAATTTATTTTCCATTAATTTTTACTTTCTCTACAACGTACATGATAGGTAAAGAAGGTATTGCATTCCACCCAAAAATTCGATACTAAGGGAATGCATGTTTTGAGGTTCCCTTAAAAACTAAATAAAGCATTTTTGAAAAAAAAACGCGTGTGTCTGGGAACAACATAACTCAAAAATGTAAAGTCGGATCAACACCAAACTTGGTATTTAAGCATAGTACCTTCCAAAGATGCGACAGAATATTTTAAAGAAAATCTTCCCACCCCTAACTACTCTTTACATGGAAAATTTTTCGAATTTTTGTATTTCATAAAAAATTGGCTTTAACGATTTTCATTAAAATATCATATTAATGATATTTACATGACAAATAAAATGTATATCTTGATTTTTTTGGGAATAACCTTTGACGTCCTCTTTATTCGGAAGGAATTTTATATTATCTTGTAGAACTAGTAAACGTTAAACGATAGAAGAAAATGCACTGCACAAGAAATGTAGATCTCTTTAAAACACCCAATTTATTTAAAATAAGTTTTTTTGTGGCATTAGCCGTTTGTGAGTAATCCGTTATTAAAGATTCGAAATGTTCATATATAATTCTCTTGAATCTCAGTCGGTAGAGCAACTGCCTGCTGTGCGAAAGGGTCGTAGGTTCGATTCCCGGTGGGGGTGGGAATTTTTCTCTAGCCAAGATTAATCCCTATGCTCCCCAATCTAGAAGTATGAAAGAGTGTGAATGTGTATGATCAAATGATTAAGAAACCAAAGTGCAAGAAACCCAACGACAAGAGTTACACGAGTTAACACCAATGCCAATAGGCAATAAGTTCGAAAGGAAAGGCCACCGATAAGACCTATGTAGTTAAAGGCAGGATATAAATGGAACTAAAAAAATACTCTTGAAGTCCTTTCAACATTCACTTGTTTCTTACGATTGCGTGGAAACAGTATTATATTTTAAGGTCAGCATGTAGCGTTCTGTTCTTAAACATTTCATTATCGCTGCTCTCTTTGTATAACGAAATGTGTAATGTAGCTATTTCTGCAAAGGTTTATTTGGATTAAAATTTAGTGGATAGAAAAATAAGCTTGACAAAGAATAATTTGTATACCCACTAATAAATGATAGAGGGTAGAGAAAGTCATGTGAGTGTATCACGTCAGATATTTTTTAGAGAGGTATACGAATACTTTATGCTAGAACTGTATAGGTTGTAAGCTACATTACGCTAAACGTGTATATCAACTTTAGTTCTGTATATTTTTTTTTCTTTCGCTTTATGCGGACGAATGCAACGCCATTAATGGTGCCCCCAGAGAGATTCGAACTCAATAGTCCACTGAAATTCGCATTGATTGCTACAAAAATGCCATAAAAATAATGAAGGTGTGCAGTTGCCGTTGTCTCGACAGCAATATTACATCGGAACCAATTGAAAGCGATGTGACGTCACGGTTATGAGCTACTTCGGTCCAATCGCCGACGAGCTCATTGTTTGTGTAAACAGGGGGTGATAAAAAACAAAGCACACCTGCGAACGGTGGTCGCAAATCATTACGCGCTTGCATGTATGTGCCATAATCTAGAAAATTAAAATGATCAATGAGAATAATATGTAAAGCAAACTGCATGCGGCCGCGGCTTTCAACCTTTGCTAACAGATGGCACCCCAGGCGCTGCAACGGCAATCCATTGCGTTTTAGGGGTATGTGCATCACTTTAAGGGGTGTATATTTTACAGCTTAGCACCGAAATTGGCTAGTGTTTCGTTTATCCGGAGTATAATGTTACAACGCATGAATTTTAACAGGCCCAGAAATAAACGTTTATTTCTATTTTCGGTTTAAAAGGTTATATATGAATTTAGAACAACATATATATGCTAACCTAAAGTTACACATTTTCATTAATTTACAAATATTAATCAATCATGCAGAACTTAATAAAAATGGGAGACGCTAAGTTTAAATGACATACGTCAAGTTTTTAGTTATTTGTTGTATTTTGTGATTAATATATCCTTTTGTGTCCTTTGACTCCTTGTTCCAAAAGTTTCTTATATAAATTTTACATTTTTATTTTGAACTTAAAAGGATCGATAACGAAACTGTGCTGAAGGCATTGATCAGTTTCAATTGGTGTACTATAAGAAACACAAACCACCATAAATAAGAAGCTTCGACACAACTTGTTGCAATGGGAGGTAAATGAAGAGGTTTATTGTTTGCAGAAGGTAGTTGAACAAGAAGAACCGTCTGAAAAAACAGACGAAGTCTCATCTTGGATCCTACCATCCGGTTTGAAAAGGAGAGAAACTGCATACTTCACATTGAAAATTATGCATGGAAAGTAAAGGGAAATATTTTCGGTGCAAGAAGGGAAGGACTTCTTTCAAATTTACTAAATCCTCTCTTATGTCTTCTAAAATTTAAAGCTCGAGATATTAAAAAAAATCTGATGTGTTGCACTCACATGACTTTGTCTACTCTTGTACAAACTATTTTTTACAAACGCTTATTCTGCATCTACTTCATGTTAATCGAGATAAACATTTGCAGAGTCTATCTTACTGCTAATTTTCTTGTAGATGTAAGGGGAGTATACATTTACAAGGGCAATATAGAAATACAGCAGCCTATAAGCACATACATATCTCTTAATAGCTGGTTGCTATGTGCAGCACCATTCTCTTTGCGTTACATTAATACTCTTTGCATATGCAAGACAAAAAAATGAATAACGAATTCCCATTTGAGAAAATAAATATTGAAAAATTTAAGGGAATAACAAGCAATATCTCGAACACGGTTAACTCAACAAAAAAATGTATATGACATACACTGTGTATTTTAAGGCGATCTACATTTTTTGTGTAGTAAAATTCTGTCTATCTCTTATGGTTTACCAGTTATGCAAAAGTCGTTCACAATGAAGAATACTTGTTGAGACAGTCCCATAAAATTCAGGTTATACATTTTATTTGTCATGAAAATATGTTAAACATATGATATTTTAATCAAAATCGTTAGAGCCATTTTTGAGAAAATTAAAATTTTCAAAAAATCTTCCATGTAAAGGGTACTCTGGGGTGGGGGGATTTTCTTGAAAACCTTCGTGTCGCATCCTTGGAAGATACTGAACCTAAATACCAAGTTTGGTGTTTATCCAACTCTTCGTTTCTGAGTTATGCTGTTCACAGACACACACACACACGCACGGACATGTTTCCAAAAATGCTTTTTTTGGATTCAGGGGATCTCAAAACATGTATTTCCGGTGAAATCTCGGTATCGAATTTTTGGGTGGAATGCAATACTTCCCCTACTTACTATACGTAGTAGAGAAAGTAATATGCTTGAACATTTTGAGAGACTCAATATATACAAAGCGCATTTGGAAAGTAAGCTTCCCGATTTTGCTTCCTTTAAAGTAAACTTGTTTAGCCGGGAAAATTGCACATGCGCAACAGATCTATGACGTATCAATCATATACCGGCCGGACAGATCCCGCCTGGTGCCAGTAGCGCGGCAGCAGTGGCCAGAAATGGCGGCTCTTATTCGTTCTTCCGCACTCTGCGAGATTCGTTCAGTGATAAAGTTCCTTACTCATCGTCAGCTCTGTGGACTGAACATCATAAACAGATGGTGCGTGGCTAGTGTAGAAATTTTCCGAAGGTCGTCAAAGTGCCCACAATGAAGAGCGCAGTGGGTGACCGTCCCTCATCAATAATGACCTTGTTGAGCTGGTGCGGCAGCGCATCGTGGAGAACCGATGCTTCACGATTACGAAGCTCAGCAGCCATTTCCGTAGATATCGCGATCTTGTTCCATAAAATTGTTACTGAATACCTGCTGTTCAAGAAACTGTGTGCCAGGTGGGTGAAAATTTGACACCCAAGCACAAAACGAAACGCTTAGGAGCAGCACTGACATTTCTGCAGCGGTATCATGACGAGGGCGACGAGTTCCTCGACAGAATCATCACGTGGATTTCGCACTTCACCCTGGAAGTCAAGCAGCAGTGAATGCAATGGCGTCACTATGGATGTCCGGTCAAGACGAAATTCAAAAAGACTGTATCGGTGCAGAAAGTGATGTGCACGGTGTTCTGGGACAGGAAGGGCATTCTGCTCACAGATGAAACAAATAACGCTGACCTTGCTGTGAAACACTGTGGAAATTGCGACGTGCCATTCAAAACAAGGGGTTGGGAGCTGTTTGATCATCCACCATACAGTCCTGATCTTGCTCCCAGCGATTTCCATCTTTTCTTGCACCTCAAGAAATTCCTGTCCTCTGGTCAGCGTTTTGACAACGACGAAGATCTGAAGACGACTGGTACACGCTGGTTCCATTCACAGGCGGCAGACTTCTACAACACAGGAATACAAAAGTTGATCCCACGATATGGCAAGTGTCTCAATACTTGTGGCGACTATGTCGAAAAATATCTCAAACATTGCCTGTTGCCAATAAAGTTTTTCATGTAACTATGTTTTCTTTGTTTAAAAAAGAATAGGGAAGCTTGCTTTCTGGATGCGCCTCGTATTATTATTACTATTTATAGAATTTGAGATAGGTATATAACCAGCATTAGGTTTTATATTGTTTGATTTATCTTGGTTTCTGCGCTGTTCCTATATTTCGGTTTTTGCATTGCAATTTCATTTATGTATTCTGATATTTATAGTTTTTACTGTTGTTATGATTGTATTCTGGATTAATGTGGTCAGTTACAGATTTCAGGCAGATATTCCATATTTTTTGGAAACAAATAAAAACAAGCCCAATGAATTTTTCCAATCTTACTAATGCAGGCCATGGAGAATTTTTAATCACAACTGAATTAGTATTTTCACTATAATTTTAAACTCCCTAACATATTTTAAGCAATGGCTAACTATTTTTTATTTAAATTACATAAGTTCAAGATATTTGCATGGCCAATAAAATGTGTATCTGGAATTTTCTGGGAGTATTCTTCATTCTTCAAAGCCTTAAGAAATAAACAAAAGCCACTCGTGCTGCTAAATTCATGGCTTGCAGCTGTGTTGCGCTAATGCATTAAGGGTAGAAAATGCTGCTGTTTTTATATGTTTTCGGTCAATTTAGCTGGAAATTTAACCTGAAATTTAGCTTACGTAGGCACTGCATGATCTGAAATTTGGTTTCGATATCTTTCTAGTTTTCAAGTTACCGAGTTTCAAAAACTCAATTTGTCTATGCCAGCTGTTCATACGATGTTTTAAAAATAATCTTTCCTTTCTAACGTGTACATAGAACATGATTTTGTCATATAATTTATATTGTTAGTTTTAGTTAACATGGAAATAATTTCTAAAAACTTACCTTGTAAATTTGCATTTTTATATCTCCATTTGATTTAAAAAATAATTCACCAAGAACTAATAACAGTACGAAAAATTATATGACAGTATAGATTTCAATTTTCGGAATGTACATGAAATATTTCAGAAGAATTGGATGTAAATTCCATCGTTTGGAGCAGTTTTAACAAGCTAAATTGCTGAGAAAAGATTTCCAAAAACTAACTTTAAAATGCGAACAATTTTATTTGCAGACTGATAGTTTTAAAAACAAGGGCAAATATCAAAATTGAAAATAAATATTAGCTTACGATTGTGTTAGATTCACAATAAACTGGAGAGTTTAAGATTTGGTCTCAGGCTAGGCATTTAATTGGTTTCAATAAATGTTGTCTTTCAGAGGTTTGCATTTTTATTCTGTTATTGTAACAGAATAAAAATGCAAACCTTGTTTCATTTAGGCATTATTTCATGATTCAGTAGTTATTACTGGTACAATGCCCGCTATGTGATGTTTAATTTCGAGGGGACCAAATGGTGAAACATGGAAATGCTGTATCTTATGCAATTAATTTGATATTTGGATATATTTTATAAAAAAACTTCTAAATTTTCAGACCAATTCCTCCAGTAGTTCTTGAGAAAAAAAAAGCTACCTTAATTATCTATACGAATAGGTTTCAAAAACTATTCGGTACAGCTTTCAAAATGTTGGAGCTAAATATCAATTTTGTGTCCCAAACATATTTCTTATAAACTCATCGCACAACTTGCAAATAAGACACGAATTGCTCTAGAAAAACATTTAAAACTATACATTTTGGCTTTTTACGCCTTTTAATAAACCTTATTTCCTAAGGCTTGTGATCCGTCATTCTTACTTTCTCTACTACGTATAGTAGGTAGGGGAAGTATTGCATTCCACCCAAAAATTCGATACCGAGGTTTCACAGGAAATACATGTTTTGAGATGCAGTGAATGCATATAAAGCAATTTTGGAAACATGTCCGTGTGTGTGTCTGTGAACAGCATAACTCAGAAAGAACACTCTCTTCTAGAGATGCGACACGAAGGTTTTCAAGAAAATCCCCCCACCCCAGATTACCGTTAACGTGGAGCATTGTTCGAAAATTTTAATTTTCTCAAAAATGACTAACGATTTTGATTAAAATATCATATATTTAAGATACTATACATTAAGATAAAATGTATTTCTTGAGTTTTCTGGGAATGTCTCCAAAAGTATTCTTCATTGTGAACGACTTTTGCATAAGTGGTAAACCATAAGAGATAGACAAAATTTTACTACACAAAAATGTAGATCCCGTTAAGATACACAATTTATGTCATATACATTTTGTTGTTGTTGTCGTGAAGCATTTTCGAGATATTGTTTGTTATTTCCTTAAATTTCCCAATACTTATACTTTTTTCAAATGGGAATTCGTTATTCATTTTTTTTTGTCCTGGTAATGCAAAGAGAATGGAATACTCCACATAGCAACCAGCTGTTAAAATATTTGACTATCGCTTAAAGCCTAGCAATTCCCTTGCATCTACAAGAAAATTAGCAATAAGATTAACATCTCGATTTATCGATTAACAAGAAGCATATGGAGAATAAGCGTTTGTAAAAATAGTTTGTAGAAGAGTAGAGAAAGTCATGCGAGTGTAACACATCAGACTTTTACTTACCTTCTCAGCATTAACTATTATGTTAAGAATCTCTGGTGAAATTTTCAAAATAACCGACACATATTTGAACCGAAAGAGGCATCTGAGTTAAAGCAATCACAGAGAAAATGAAAACATTGCCTACAAGAGCAGAGAGCTGACTTTAGATGTCAAAACTGCACTTGTTTATTGTCTGCACCAGCCATCCCTCGTAAAACACTAAAAGAACCTCCGTTTCGACACATGAACTGCACTGCGCTAATTCTAACCGGTTATGTCCCGCCTCCACTTTACCTCCTCTCCGTGTGCCGGCTAATCGGTGGCGCGAAGTCTATGCCGTACAACAATAGTGCTATTATAATATAAAAAAGTCTTTATACTTTAGCACGCAGAAAGGCCATGTATGATTGCATCTTCAAGTGACAAAAGTCTTCTAAAGAGGTGCGACGGCAATTTATAAACAGCTTCCCTGCTCTCTTGCTCGTGCACGAATAGGGTTCGTAATCTTGTGAATATATTTATAAAAACGGATACGAAACCGAAATTAAATGCAGTAGTCTTACAAGTGAAAAACTTGATGACATTGGAGAAAAGTTAGAACGAAATCCGAAGAAATCTCTGTGAAGGCTTGCACAGGAATCAGGAATTTAGCGAAGCTTATCTGATAACTTTAGTTCAGAAGTTGCAACCACACGATGCCAGTAGAATTAATTTCAATTGGGTATCATAATAGACCTAAATAAACTGTCAAAAGATCCTTAATATACCCTTATATCTGAGAGTCTCCAAACATCTGCAAGAAGTCAACATTACAGATTTCCTCCTGTGTCGCAAATAAACCCCTCTCCCCTTGCTATCTCGCCCTGGACAATTAATTCACCTAAAATTAATTTAGAACAGAATATCATCTCCAAGGAACACACGCATTCCTCAGTTTATCGCCAACTATTTAATGAATTACATGACATATGTATAACATACAGCAATTTACACAGATGGATCAAAGTGTAATGATAGAAATGCTTGTGCTGTTGTTTATCCAGACCACACTATGATTTTCAATGTTAATTGTTACATAATCAGATTCTGAAAGTGCACTACTTATAACAAACAATCTGTCATCAACCCATATTCTTACACAAGAAATTCAATCACTACTTCATAGAGCCAATAAGCAAGGAAAGGAAGTGTCTTTAGTATGGATTCCATCCCACATTGGAATACAAGGGAACGAATTGGCCGATCAGCAGCAAAAGAAGCCACTAAGTGACCCAACTATAACTACACCAGCCCATGATGTTATCTCAACCATTAGAAAGCAGCTCTACCAACAGTGGAAGACAGGATGGCTTGACTCCACGAGAAGCAAACTCCGTGATATAATATCGACACATCTTCCCAGTAATTCTCCTTCCAGATAAGATGAGGTTTTAATATCCCGGCTGAGAATGGGCCATACCAAGATCACGCACAGTTATCTTCTTTCAAAGGACCAACCACTCATCTGCCACCAGTGTAACATACTGTTAACGACGAAACACATAATCGTGGAATGTCCAGAATACGGTCAATAGAGACAACACTACCAGATACCCAATGATGGACAAACAGCACTCAACTATTCGATGTACCCTAAGATAGTTGAATTTTTTAAGAGCATAAATTTATATAAAAGTATATAATGTTCAATCAAATTGATTAGTTATAATTTCACAATTCTATACCAGTTCATTGTGATGGTTTAAAAATGCCAGTGTGTTAAGTAACCTCATTGGTTTATTGTTGAATATTTATTTTATAAAAAATTGTAATTTCGCGATATGACTAATATGTTAAAGCGACTATAAACTTAAAAAAAACCTATTTGATAACTGTAGTTCAGGGGTTGCAACCACACGATGTCAGTAGAAATAATTTATGCAATTGGTTTTGGATAACAATGATCACTTTATTGACCCGCGTTTAATTTTTTATGGACGAAGGAAGCATGGTTTTATTTATACGTCCATGAAGGATTATTAAGTCTTAAAGCCGGCACAAGGGTATAATTTCCAACTTCTTATATGACGAAGGTTATTGTAGTTATAGTTTGCACGAGCAAACTATGCACTTGAATTTAACGGGCTTTGGAAATTTGACTCTACCAGCATGCTTTTCCATGCAAAGAAAATTCCGGTTAGGATGGCCACATGTCCACTTCGTTCTGTATAAATTGCTTATATATATATTAATAAAGGCAGTATGTATATGGCTTTTATTGATGAAACAGTAACAATAAATATAAATCGGGGTTTGAACTTGATAAGGTAAGTTTTCTCGTGCTATACTCTCAAACTTTTGTATGATTTTAAAAGCCCTACTGATATTAGCTGTAATAAGACAGTGGAGATCCAAGTGAAAATTCTTGCCAGATTTGTTTTTTATCTCTTAAACACAAAATCCGTGGTTAATATGTGTTACAAAAAGTGAGGGTTCATTTTAAACCACATTTTCGGGAGTAACGAAGTTTGGCAGGAATGCGTTAGGCAGCCGTAGCGAGAGTCATTAGCGAAGCTTCTTCAGAGCTCGCCCCTCATTGGACATGTTGCATCATTAGTCAACACTAACACGCCGAGAGAGAAAGAGAGAGAAAAAGCGTGCAACTGTAATTACACGTGTTTACTGGAAATACCATTTCAGCCGGAGGAAAATAAATTATTTTATGACTCTCAACTCCCAGAGATAATTACACAAACAGTCTAAATAACCTGTTATGAACTCTGCAATCCCTTACAGTAATTTATGTTTTTCGTACACAAACTTTTACATTTTTTGATTTAGTAACTTTTGCTTTTATGAGCCTAGCCGAGAGTGACGCGTCTCGTCCATAAAAAGGGGTTGGGTTGAAAGATGACTGGTGCCACTGCATTACCGAACATGTAAAATGGACTGAATCACTGACTCACATTTGTTTAGGCTTCTTGTCAGTTTTGATCATACAGTGACTCCACAAAGTACTAGTCACCATTTTAACAAAATTCAAAGAGTCAAATTAATGCAGAGAAACTAATTTTTCACAGAAGCTGCATTTTATTATATATGTTTGTGGCGTTTACATAAAGATTTTTTTCTGCTACAGTATTTTTACCTATTATCCGCTTATGCTATCATACTTGGGAAGTTGAAATTCCTGCATTCCAGCTTTTTACGTTTTACAGCATATTTTAATGAAAGTGTATTTCATATTCTAGCTATTAATACTATATTTAGAATATAATCATGTTTGATAATTCAATTTTACCATTTAAATGTACTGCCTTTACTTCCCTTTATTTATTAACATTTACCTACGATTTAAAATAGAGTATTGTCTCTTTCGGCGCAAGCAGCCATCTCACCTTCGGTTGTTGATTGGTTTGTCAATGTTATGAGGAGACTAATCGATTACCATTTCTCAGAAGTTAGTGTGCTCGAGCTTAAAGGTGTCTTTGAACAGCTAAAGGAATTACTTTTAATTTGACGTAAATATTTTTATCATTCACTATCGTTGAAAAAAACAGTATGCAATAGACAAGCTTTAAGTGTTTTGAGGAAACTCTTAAAGTTAAAATACTCGACTTCATCTCGTATTTTCAAACTTCTTTCTGGTTTTGTAAGGTTGACTCACCGCACTTGAATCGCAATATACCCACTATTATACCCATTAAATTGATCATTTTTACTCTCTCTCTCTCTACCACAGGTAGAGAAGGGATTGCATTTTACCTAAACATCCGGCTTTGAGATTTCACCATAAATACACATTTTGAGGCCCCTCGAATTCAGAATAAAGCATTTTTATGATAAGGTCCACGCGCGCGTGTTTATGCAGCATAACTAAAAACGAAAAGTCGATAAATCCAAACTTGGTATTTCAGTTTAGTACCTTCCAAACGTACGATAGACAGAGTTTCAAGAAAATTCCCACACCCCAACTACCCTTTACATTTAACATTTTTCGAAATGTTTGATTTTCTCATAAATTGCTCAAAGGGTTTTGATTAAAATAATATTACAGATATTTGAACTTGCAACTTTGATATATGCAACTTGAATTTACTGGGAATAGACCTTGAAGCCCTGTTCATTCGAAAGGAATTTTCTATAATTTTGTATAACTGGTAACGTTAAGCATAGACGAAAACGTACCGCACAAAACTGTAGATCTCTTTAAAACACAGAATTTATTCTAGTAAACTTAAGTCTTGTAAGTCATTTACAAGATATCCGTTATGAATGGTTCAGCTGTTCAATACTTGCCATTCTTTTAAACTCCTGTCGATATTCAATTGTTTCTCGCGATTGCATGAAAACAGTGAACTTTTAAGGCCAGCATATAGTGCCCCCTTCTTCAACATTTAACTATCATTACTCCCTTTGTATCCATAACGAAATGTGAAATGTAGCTATTTCTGCAAAGGTTTATCTCAATTAAAATGAATCACATGGAAAAATAAACTTTCATAAGAATAGCTTGTATACCCACGAATAAACAACAGAGGGTAGAAAAAGTCATGTGAATGTAACACACCAGAGTTTATAGCACAATAGCTGAAATTTGGGGTAAAAATGGGCGTTAGTTGAGGCAAAATAACGTATTTACTCACTGCTGATGTGTTAGAGTGGTCAGCGTTCTGCTTCTCAACTCAGAGGTCCCAGGATCGATTCCTAGCTGGGCAGGGAATATTTCTTTAACTAGAACCATTCCTTATTCTCCAGGAATGTGTATGGTTAAAACCTACAATTCTGAGGGTAATATCACCATCAGCTGTTTTTACAGGTCAAGGTTTCCGATGTGACCATAGAGTTAAGGGGGTTTATACAAATAGATATAATGTTTTTAATTAACTTCCACATCAATTATCCGCCTTTAAGATTTCACATATTTATTTCTCCGTCAGTTTATAGCATATGTCAGTCGTGCTTTCAGATATTGAAGTGTAATATAAAAACATCTAATGCATTGCATTCATGTCTTTCTACACACTTCTCTATAATAATATATTATTGTCACTTTCTCTACCACGTGCATAGCAGATAGAAAAGAAATTGAATTCCACCCAAAGAATCAATATCGAGATTTCAACGGAAATATATGTTTTGAGGACCCTGAATCTAAAAAAAGTATTTTTAAAAAAGCCCCGTCTATGTATCTGTGTGTAAACAATATAAGTAAAAACGAAAAGTCAGATACATACCAAACTTGATATTTAGGTTCAGTACCTTCTTAAGATCGACACGAAGATTTTCAAGAAAATCTTCCCATCCCAAAGAACTCTTTTTCGAAATTTTTTATTTTATAAAAAATGGCTAAGGATTTTTATTAAAATACCACATATTAAAGATATTTACGTGACAGACGAAATGTATTGTTGAATCTTCTAGGAATAGCCTGTGAAGTCCTCTTCATTCGGAAGGATTCTTGTATAAGTGGTAAACGTTAAGTGATAGACGAAAACGTACTACACAAAAAATGTAGATTTCTTTAAAAACACAACTTATTTCGAATACGTCTTTTGTGGCATAGGTCATTTCTGAGATATCCGTTATTAAAGTTTCGAAGTGTTCATTACTTGGTCATTCTTTTAAAGTCCGTCAACATTCAGTTGTTTCTCGCGATTGCATGGAAACTGTATGGAATTTTAAAGCCAGAATGTGGCATCCATTTTAATTAAGTTATTAACTTGCTGTGAAGTAAATCCATTTTCGATAGCTACTTTCTTAATATATTTTAACTCACCATTGTATTCATCTTTTTCTAGAGATGTATTAAGTAACCTTGCAGGTTAATGTGAAACAGGGTTATAGTTATGATCACATCAACATGCCGTGTTTAGAAGCATGGTCTTCAAGAATTAATATAATTATAATAAAAAAATAAGAATAAACACACGTTACATATGTCCAGTGCTTTACAGAACCCAAATAAGAAAGATAGGGTGTTTAAAAATTCACATACCATGTCATGTTCAAACAGTTTGAAAAATTATTTAAGAATTATAACACCCAGCCTGCAGCTCCAAATGTTTTAATTTGAGAAATATATTAAATACAGCCTTTCCAATACAGTAATAATTTAAAAAAATCAGGTGTGTACCAGATTCAATCTCAAGATTGTGAGGGTTCCTACTTTGGTATATCAAAGAGAAATTTAAAAATACATCTGGGAAAACATAAAAGAAATATTAAATTAAAACAACTGGACTTCAAATAATGAAGCTGTAACATCAAGCTACTTAATTTGAGAGAAGATATTTATCCTTCATAATATCAAAAATGTATTGAATTTTGAAATCCCACCATTCGATGTCTTGGTGCAGCTTATCTAATCTGCTTGGGGAAGATGCGAGGGAAGACCATAAGAGTTCTCAACCTTCACTACAGATGGCAGTGGTTCTAGCACGGACGATTCAAGTAATAACCAGTCTCAACAAAGGGCAGTAATTTCACCTCCTACTTTACACACTGCGGTCAGGGGCGAGGCAGTTGAAGCTAGTTTTTTTTTTTTTTTTTTTTGAAAGAGGAGATAGTTGAAGAGTTGGAAATGAAGAAAGATTTGGCTTATTTCGCCGGGTTAAGGAAGTTCAGGTGGTAGGTAGGAATAAGTTAGGGTAAAGATGGTGGAGTCCCGCATAAGCACCTCCGTCATTCTCGTAATGTGGTTGCTGCCGGCTGTGCCGGTCAGGCGCATTGATTGGATTCTCAGGTGGACAGCCATGGCGCTAGTCCCTGACTGTCACCTGGGGGATTTGTGGTGAACATTTATTTGTATTGTAAAGTGTGTTTTCATCGGTTGAAGCGTCTCTGTGAGTATGGTTGCCGAAGAAGATGTGATTCTATGTACGAGCCTATGAATGTGTTGCTTTCGTCAAGTTTGTTGCAGTTCTCCTCGAGTAGCTGGAGCTTCTGAAGGACAGTGGCTTCGGAATGCTGGTGCTGCTCTCGAAGTCCAGCGATGGCGGCCTCTAGGGCTCCCAGTCGCGTGGGCCGGTCGTTGCAGCTGCTGTCTGTGGCGTCATCTGATTCCAGGAGGTGAGTTTCGATGCGTGCCAGCTTGCGCTGGCACGAGTTGACTACTGGGTTCTGCTTGTCCTGGACGTTCTGCCGAAGTCGCAGGAACTGTGAGGCAATCGTTGAGAGGTGGCGGATGGTTGTGCGATGTTTGGCCTCCATTGCTGCCAGGCGTGAATTGGAAGACCACTGCAACGCCTCGAGGCGGAGGCCGATGTCCCGCAGGCTGAGTTGTATGCTTTCCACAGCGGTCAGCAGACTTGATGCTGTGGAAGCGCAGGAAGGCTCGTGTTGATGAGATGAAGCTGAAGTTGTTGCCTGTTTGTCGTGTTTTGGAGCTGATGGTGTTGTAAGGTTTGGTGGTTGAGCTGGCGGCGTTACCTTCAGCTGAGGATGGAAGGACGTCTCCTTCCAAAAGTACTTCTAAGGCCACCAAAACCAAGTACCTTTGTGATGCGAGCAATAATATATTTTAAACTCAACATATTTGAATAATGAATACATCACTAGTATTAACACTTCTTTTAATTATAAATCGAGTTTTGTATTTAACAGGCATTTCATTCTTGAGTTTATACTGCATGAACAGCATAAACTGTAAAACACACATTGCTTTTGTTTGATTCAAAAGACCTCAAAAAATTTATTTCTGTTGAAATCTTTGTATCGAATTTAGGGGTGTAATGCTACGCTTCTACCTGCTATAAATAGGTTCTACAGAAAGCAAAAAAATTTAGTTTATTTACATAAAATCAATTTGTGGACACCACACATGAAAAAGTCGAAAAAAGAACATAAATGTAATATAACTTCAAATCTTTAACGATTTCAGAAAATAAACATAGTAAAGTTTATTATTTCTACAGACTAAAGATGCACATTTTCTCTCCTTTAATTTAGCTGCTAGCAGCTTTCTTAAAGTGGAGACTAATACTATCTGGAGTTACTGTTCCAAGTTTCATTCAATTGCTTAGTTGTTCTTGAGCGAGGGGAAAAACTAAATAAATAAGATTGTTTGCTTCATAGTGTCCCATTATATAACTACGCACCTCTTCTTCATAAATAAAAATAAATTAATACAAATTGCAACAGCAATTTCGTCTGTTTTATTATATATTTATATTACATGTTTAACATTTATATAACTTTAAAAATTAGCATCTATAACTAAGCTAAATATAACAAATAATAAGAGATTTCTTTTTCTTATACTATGAGAAGTTTATTGAGAAAATATAGCAATTTATGTAACAAGTGGATAAATGAGTGAGTCAATTTATTCGCTCATAATTAATGAATGAGTCAAGAGTGAATGTCAAAAAAGAAAAAAA
This sequence comes from Deroplatys truncata, assembly GCA_030765065.1. NCBI lineage: Eukaryota > Metazoa > Arthropoda > Insecta > Mantodea > Mantidae > Deroplatys > Deroplatys truncata. The sequence goes on from CM060987.1 coordinate 93,416,084, forward strand.
ATTACGAGTGTCATATTAGGATTATCCAGGGATAGTATTTTATTGAACCTTAGAATTATAAATTGTAGAAAATAAACCATGAAATAATTTAGCACACATAGCTGATATAAGCGAGAGCATCTGTCAATGTTCGTAAATGAGATGTTAACTTCTCTTTCTGCATTTCATTTTTTATTACCTGGTTTGTTGAACCGATATCTAAAACAGCCGCTCTCCTGGGAGAGAAGCAAGCAGGTATTATCGACTGTGATGTAAGTAACTATATCTATATTCAGATATTAATTATTGTACGTTTAATAACGTACAGATGATTTTGAATCTTCATTGCTCAAAAAAAAAGAATAACGCAAGCCACGGCAACTTGGAATACCGGTATTATTCACTGCTATAGCAAATACGCGTACCATAATGAACCAATTATGCAGTAACAACTATTTATAACGGCAGGTTTGCATAAATATTTCTATAATTGTGTAATGTGACATACCTTAAATAATAAATGTTTATGAAATCCTACCATTGGTCAAAATCATGCATTAATGGTTGTTTAAAAACAACTACGTAATAAATATGCTGAAGCGTATGTTTTTATTATCGATTCCATTCCGATTCTTCTTAGCCCGTAAAATTCCAAAGCCTTGTGTAATATGCCTTTTGTTTTTGTTTGATTGGAACGGAAAGATCACGGTTAGTCTTAAAGCCCAAACATTTGTTTTATATTTACCCATGGAGGTTACAGTATACAAGAGGTTACTATAAGTGCAAATTTGATATTTTTACACCACAATGGCATACGTCACTAGAATCTGGCGATATTCGGGCTGTTAGGTTCCATTCATAACCGGCAAATCCTTTGCAAATACACAGCCGCTACACGTATTGAAAGGTTAGTTATGTCATATCTGTTATATCCTTGGGCGCCCTGTTGTTGTATTCGCAGGTATTCCAACTTTGCACGCATTAGTATTTATATTAGATTAGTTATATTATATTAATTATGATAATTACACGAGCATTTAATTATGAATTATTATTATTAGCTGTTACCTTTGCAGTTAACTAGAAATATAATTTTTGGTGTAAGCATTGTCGGTTTATGTGAGATTTTATTTTCAGAGCAGGAAGATCTGCCTAGAAGAAAACCAGAAGCTTAGGTGTTTGGTTTATATAAGTACGCCGAAATGAAACGAGGAGTATTCCAAAACTAAGGTCGGGTGAACAATATTTAACGGATGATAGGCCTGAATGACGTTTCACGTCTGCAGCGCTGTCTACCGACTCCTGAGGAACACGCCGTGTTGGTGTGACGCTATAGGCATTTTCCAGTTGGCGAGAGCAGTTCGCAATGGCCGTGACAATCGTAGATCCAACCAGTTGTGAAGTGCACAGTGTAATTAGATGTTTGCTTGCAAAAGGATCGTCAGCTGCAGACATCCATCGAGAGTTATGCCTCGTGTATGAACCGCACATAATGAGTGGCAAGCAGGTTCGATACTGGTGTCGAGAATTTTGAAATGGCCGCACAAACGTGCACGATGAATAGCGGAGTGGTAGGCCCAGTATTTGGACCGACGACATCGTTGAACAAGTGAACCAAAAACTTCGAAATCATATCTGCTTTTCACGATTAGTGATCTGACTGATGAATTCCCAAATGTTGCTCGAACCTCACTTTACAGGATTGTCACAGAGCAGCTTGGATATCGGAAACTTTGTACGAGGTGGGTGCCAAAACTGCTCACCGTTCAGCACAAAGAGCAACGAATGCGTAATGCACGACAGTTTTTGGAGCGCTATAGACAAGCTGGAGATGGTTTCTTTTCCCACATTGTTACGGGCGACGAGGGATGGATAGCGTACACCAACGCAGAATCGAAACAACAGTCAATTCAGTGGCACCGTTCCGGTTCACTCAAACCAAAAAATGTAAGCAATCACCGTACACGAATCGCAAAATGATGGCTACCGTGTTTTGGGACGAAAAGGGCGTCTTTTTGATCGATTTCATGGACCGTGGAACAACAATTACAGCTGACGTGTACTGTGCAACTGAGACGTGTGATCCAAAATCGACGCCGCGAGAAACTGTCGTCTGGCATCATCCTCCTGCACGACAACGCACGTCCGCTCACCGCTGCCAAAACCAAAGAGAAGATTCAAGAGTTTTGTTGGGAATTCTTTGAACACCCTCCGTACAGTGCCGACCTGGCACCAAGCGACTATTTCCTCTTCTTGCATTTGAAACGGTCGCTGGGTTGACAACGGCTTCAAACCGACGTTGAACTCAAGACGAGCGTTACCAACTACTTCAAGTCCCAGGCAGCAGACTTCTATGCCGAGGGATTAAAGAAGCTGGTGCAGCATTACAGTAAGTGTATAGGTGTGAACGGCGATTGTGTGGAAAAGTAAAGTATATATGTAGCCACATATTACTGTCAATAAAAACCTTGTCTCGTGAGCGATGTTGTTACTATGACCAAACGGACCACGGTTTTGGAAAACCCCTCGTGTTCTTCATACTACAACACTACAGTAATATGCCTTTAATAACATACGCATGTTATATAAATTAAGTCCATTGCACGGTTCAGGGCTTAATTTAAGATCTAAGGTGCACCCAGGTTATAAATAATCAGCGATTATGGGAAGAAGGAAAGTGATGACCAAACCTCTTTATGTAAGAAAAGAGTATTACACAGTAATGTGTGATATGGCAATAACTTCTAACACAAGCCGAATACTACGTATTCGTAAATAGGTTGTCAGGTGATTTCTCTGGTTATGTATCTAGTGACTCAAATTAGAACGTTGACAGCATTGACATGTAGCAGCAGCTATCAATGTTTTTAATAACGTGAGTTTTGAAATTCTAATGCCAAAATACAGAAATATTTGTATGCAGCACGTGTATATCCTTTCTTACGCCACTAGTGGAAATTAGCGCATGAGTTGTCGTTATGCAAGAATTAATACTCACTCCTGCTGATACTTGTTACATACATAGGTTTAGGAGCGAAGGGGCACTTAGCACCTCGACCTATGAAGATCTTCTGTGCCTAAATCCCTGATGGGGCGCCCCAGGGAGGGAGAGACGAGGACAGAGCAGGAGTCACGACGGGGCAGAGGGCAGGATCCCTACCTTTTTCAAGATTGAAACTCTCGAATGGCAGCTGGTACAACCGCCTCCCCTCCCCCTTACAGGCTTGCACATCCCACTGGGGGCCGGGGACTCGGAGACCGCCCCAAAGCCTGAGGACGAAATCCTACATAGAGCATCCTTTTCCCTTGCCATGCAACCGACACTTGTAACCCTGAAACAACCAAGCAGATGAAAGGTGAAGCGAAATGAGAATAGAGGTAAAATGGAGGGACAGGAAATTCGGAGGATGTAATAACCTTACCAGCATTCACCTAGCGACCCGGATAAACCCCCGAAAAAACTAAGGAATGTCTTCCACGGGAATCGAACCCACACTTCCCGATTGCGGGCCACAGATGTTGTTGCTGAGCCAATCCCCTCGGTTGTTACATACATAACTCAAGTGTATAGAAGCGCAAGATTTTGAATTAGTACTGTGATACGAGCTGGTTCAATAGTGACAGTGACTTGAAGTAGAGCCACTTCTGAGAGATGAAACGACAAGACAATTCACTTTCTCAAAATGACAGACTTCTTGACCTAGTTTACAACTGCATAACTTGATAATCAAGCGCCTCTACGTCGGCGAGAAAATGCAACGATAGGTATGCTGTTTAGTGGCAAATGCAATATTTGTGAGGAAGCAGTCAGTGCTACATGACGGCGCATGTGTGGGTGTGGGGAGGGGGATAAATTTACCGGCGCTATAAGTGGCGATAGCTAAAAACACCGGCAGGGTCGTTCAGAAATCAATATACCACTTCACGAGGAGGTACTTCTGGAAGTAAACTTTCCGAATATTACACCAAAACATGAACTGCTTTATGCACCGCTCGCTGAAAGCTTTTTTTGGTCAACTGGGTCATTATTTCAACCTGCTGTAATGCTTTCCTCAACTTATGCCATGAAGCAGGGCATTGTCGTTTCCTCTCAGGACTTAAGTCCCACTTGAGCTATACTTCATTCTAGCTTTCAAGTCACCTAAACATAGTTATTCATGCTCTTTGTGCCATACTATCTGTCGCATCCTGTGACGCTACTGTAGTAAAGAAAGTGTTTTAGACCCTCAATGATGTTTAATTCATTAATTTAATTTATCTCTCCTCCTATCCTTTATAACATTATCGTACAATGATTCTAGAATGCTTCTAGGTTAAAAATACGCATGATATTCCTAATGATGCAAGAAATGGGTATAAAATATATCGTCGGATGTTGTATTTCCGATTTATTTAACTATTCTCCTTTCACAGCAGTCCTTCAAAAAAAATTATGTATAGCCTTTTTACGGAATAAGATTAGTCTACCCGAATAGTCCAGTAATTTTATTAGATACGAGAACCACAGTATGTATTTTGAAATAGTATACATATATTTTGTTTGGTACCGTAGTTATTTCACAGTATTCAGGTAGGTACTTTGTTTTCACATACAACGAGAGAGAGCGAAACTGGTGGCCACCAAGTTAAACTTTTGGAAATGCCACTATAGTACAACAAAAGTTGAACTTTTAGAAATAGCACACGTAGTACAATAAAGGTTCAACTTTTGGAAATAGCACTCGTAGTGCAACAAAGTTGAACTTTTAGAAATAGCACACGTAGTACAACAAAGGTTGAGCTTTTAGAAATAGCATACGTAGTACAACAAAAGTTGAACTTTTAGAAATGGCACACGTAGTACAACAAAAGTTGAAATTTTAGAAATGGCACACGTAGTACAACAAAAGTTTAACTTTTTAGAAATGGCACACGTAGTACAACAAAAGTTGAACTTTTAAGAAATGGCACACGTAGTACAACAAAAGCTACAGTTCTGAAAAGGGCACACGTTGTACCTACAGAAAAATATGTAATAGTCATTTCTGCAAACTTCATCCTCAATAATACGATATAGATGGAAAAAATTATGCTCTTGTAAGATTAGTTTGTGGAAGAAATAAAAACGATAGCAGGTAGGGAAAATAATGAGAATGCAATATATATATAATATAATTGGTATTAAATTATATCACTCATGTTTTGGACCTTTCCATGTACAAAGGACATTTCATATATTGGCGAATTTTTCTTTATATTTTTCCTCAACACATAAAATAAAGTATGATGATTGAAGAGTTGTTAAACTATTTATAACAAAATATAGTAATTATGACCAAGAATCCTAAGGATTACCAACCCTGCCCATTGCTTCGCCTGTATGCTTATTGGTTACCCCTGATACACACGTTTCTTATTCTCAGGCTTCCATGAATTATGTTTCAACCCTTTGCAGCACCGCCTAACAAAGGAAAACAATATTTATGTCCACAAGATAAACGACCGGGTATAACTGCAGGCCATTTTTCCACGCACCAACAAAATCCTTTAAAAACTAAATACATTAAGAGAATAATAAATTCTCTTAACTTACTCCGAAGATACTTTTATCCTGCTTCAAGGTATGGCAACAAGCGTGTTGCAAATAATTATACCAACCGAAGTTTTCCTCTTCGTAAAAGAACTACTAATGACAAACGCTATCCACGATAGCGTGTCTATTTAGTAATGCTAATTCAAAAAACAAAGCTGACGTATTTTCAAAGCTGTATAATGTGTTTATAGGCTGAATATAAGTGATTAACATTTAAAAAAAAAATAAAGTTGTAAAATAAACAACTTTCTCAAAGAATAGATGTCCTGGGTTCACTTTTTAGCTGAGAGCAAAAGTTAAAGCGAGTGTGTTAGTGGTAAAAATTAATAAAATCAACTTTAAAAACCTACAAACATCATACAAACACCATCAATGTTTTCTGAAGTAAAAGTCCCAGATATGCTATAGTTAAAGGGGATATATATTAAAAAAAATTCTGATGTGTTACACTCACATGACTTTATCTACTCTTGTACAAAATATTTCTACAAACGCTTATTCAATAAATTGAGTTTTATTTATGGACGCTCTTTAACTACTTTGGTCCTTAGCGTCCCATTCTATATTGGGCGTGAAACACCGATAATTTTGCTCAGAGGCTCCTTTATCAGGCTTGAGGTTCTTTTACGTGCCGTAAATCTACCACACAGGACCTCCGGCTTTACTTCCCTTCCGAAGGAAGCCGAAAAATCCATCGCGCTCCGCTGGGTTTGAACCCGCGAACTTGGGAACCAGAGGCTAACACGGTACCACTAGTCCACAGAGGACGACACAAACGCTTATTCATCTACTTCATGTTCGTTGAGATAAACTTTTGCAGAAACTATGTTATTGCTTATTTTCTTGTAGGTGTAAGGGGAATATGGTCGGCTTTAAGCGATAGTCAAATCTTTTGAGAGCTGGTTGCTATGTGGAGCATTTTAGTCTCTTTGCATGTCCAGGACATAAAAACACGAATAACGAATTCCCACATGAGAAAACGTATAAGTTTTAGAAAATTCAAACAAATGACAAGGAATATCTCGGAAATGGTTCAATCGACAAAATAAGAAGAAAAAATAAAAATGTATATGACATAAATAGTACGTTTTAACGAGATCTACATTTGATTGTGTGGTAGAATTTTGTCTATCTCTTACGGTTTACCAGTTATGCAAAATTCATTCAGAATCAAGGACTTTTGGGGGCATTACCAGAAAATTCATAATATACTTTTGCTTTGCCATGAAAGTATTTTGACATATGATATTTTAATCAAAATCGTTAGAGCTATTTTGAGAAAATCAAAATTTTCAAAAAATGTTCCACGTGAAGGTAGTTTCGTGGAGAAATTTTCTTCAAAATCTTCGTATTGCTTCTTTGAAATATACTAACTCTAAATACCAAGTTTGGTATTTATCCGACTTTTCGTTTTTGAGTTATGCTGTTAAAAGTATTACTTTTATTAGGAATAAGTTTCTGCAAATGTTTATCTCCATTAACATGAAGTAGGTGGAAAATAAGTATTTGTAGAAATAGTTTGTACAAGAGTAGAGAATGTCATGTTGGTGCAACACATATTTTTTTAAAATGTCCCTGCTAAGTTTCACTACCATTGGCTACCATTGGCACTACCATATCTGATGTCATATAGCCACATGACTTTCTCTACTCTCTATTGTTTATTCGTGAGTATACAAACTACTCTTAATAAAGTTTATTTTTCTATCGACCTCATTTTTATCCAAATAAAGCTTTGTAGAAATAAGTACACTACACATTTCTTAGGATACAAAGAAAACAGCGATAGTTAAGTGTTTTTCCATGCAATCGTGAGAAACAACTGCATGTTAAAAGGACTTTAAAGCAGGACCAATAAATAAACAAATCGAACTATTAATAACGTATCTCTCAAAAATGACTTATGCCACAAATAACTTAGTTGAAATAAGTTGTGTTTTGAAGAGATCAAATTTTCTTGTTTAGTACGTTTTCGTCTATCGCTTAGCGTTTACCAGTTAAACAAGATTGTACAAATTCCTTTCGAATGAAGAGGATTTCAAAGGCTATTCCTAGAAAACTCAAAATAAACATTTTATTTATCATGTAAACATCTTTAATATATGTATGGTATTTTAATCAAAACGTTAGTCATGTTTTCAGAAAATAAAAACTTTCGAAAAATGTTCCATATTAAAGGCAGTTGTAGTGGGGGGTTTTCTCGAAAATCTTCGCGTCCCATCTTTGGAAAATACTGAACCTCAATACCAAGTTTTTTATTTATCCAACTTTTCGTTTTTGAGTTATTCTGTACAGACACACGAGCCTTTTTTTAAAAAAAATTGTTTTTTTTTATTCAGGCCGCCTAAAAACATGTATTTCCGGTGAAATCTCAGTATCGAATTTTTGGGTGGAGGTGAATACTTCCACTGTTTATTTATATGTAATACAGAAGTAAAAGTAGTTTAAAGCGAAAGCATGGCAAGCATTTAAAGAGCGCAGTACCCTATTTAAATAAACATTCAAAGGCGTAAATAATATCGTAACCATGTAAACCATATATCATTCTGTTCAGCAAGAATGGCACTTGGATTTTTTGAAACTTCAGTCGCTTATGTCCCCTCAGTTCCAAAACTCATGCAAACAGCTGAATACACTGTAAGACGCAGCCAAGATGTATATTGCGTATGTACGTTGCTGTCGTTCTATTTCACGGTCAGCATAACAGCACGTAGTTCCAATTCGCCGATGTGCACCTTGGCTGTCTCGGACAACAGGAAACGTTTATTTACACAACTGTATATTTTATTTGGGTCGTATTATCTTAAAAGTTAAGAAAAAGCTAGTGGTTTTATTATCTAAGCAGTAGGTATATCTCAGAGAGGAAAGCTCGGATAAATATTGACTTCATATTTATGTTGTGTGCTGTTAAACCAAGAGATAAAGATGTTCATGGCGCTTTCCCACCGTTTACTAATCTTTTTGCGTTTTCGGAAGAGATGAAACACTTGAAATATTTATGTGCCAAATAAAACGAATTTCTTGAAATTTGCCAATGAAATGAAATTCTCATTTTCAAATCTTTATGTAGTATTGGCAAACTGCAAAATATTCCTTGTTGTGTGATGAAGTTTTTCCAGATTTCAAATGACTGATATAAATGTTCAAACGCTGTGTGTAGTTGTGTGCAAGTAGTGCTGAATCTTTAAATCGCTAAATTTTTTCCCGTAATCTTGTTTGCTACATTTTCTTCCACTTTAAAATGTTGAAAATAAAATTTCTTCAATTTTTTTATATACCTTTCAGTGCAGGTTCTTTGAAGACGGATGAAGATATCTAAATATATTTTTCTTGATGCCTGGGATACTTATGGATTTAGGTTTTAATAATGCAGTGCATATTACATTATTAATTTTAGTAATTAAAACTGTGACATACTTAATTATTATTTTCCGGAAGAAATACAGTGATATGCAGAATTTAAGTTTTGATTGTAAATCACCGTGTTCGATAAATAATATGCAGTGTTTAAATTTCTCAAATTTTCAGTTAAACAAGGGGGGTTTATTTTACATGGGTTTCTACTTTTTGAAAATCATTTTCATGGAAAATACTTAGGAAAGCGGCCTATACCGGAACGAGGGGATTACATAACATACCGTTAAACCTGTAGAATGTAGCGGGAAATCGTCGTTCCTTGGGTTGATGTGGTCTTCGGCAGTGTTCCTCCTCGGCTATTGATGCTCGTCGCTTGTTACGTATTCCATTCCTAACTATATCTAATTATTAATTCACAGGTTATAGTGGGTAAGGCAAGTTTAAGATATACACTGCAATTTTCCCTTAATAAATAATGAAGTTTATTCACTACTGAAACAATTATGGGCGGCTAGCTTTTCCCATTGTTATAATCCCACCACTTTAAATTAGTCAGGAGCCTAGCTATCTGCACACGCACTCCCACCCTTTTATGCACCCACGTGCGTTTGCAGCAACTCGTGCCGACGACAATTCTAGAATATCAGTTAGCGAAAGAGAGATAGAGTGGGCTCTGAGGTCTTGCCTGCCCTTATGTACGTCAGCCTAGTGACGCTCACCTCTGCGTTTAAAATGTAACGACGTTTCCTATTGGCTCTCAGACCGCGTTACCTTAACATGTATGAGAATGTGTGGCTTCAGATCCCTGCGCTCAAGCGCCATCTTGTAGCGTTGTGAAGCCAGTTCCACATCTCCGTCTCTTTCTTTTCTCTATCTGTCTCTTTCTATTTCTCAGTACCGTTAGCGGTTCCCTGCCTGTTGGCTTGGTGAAAGGTACGCTCTTTATGTTTTCCTGGAATTTTTGCTAGCTCGCCCGTTTCTTACAATCAGCTCTGTACAAATGTTAGATGTTGAATATTTTAACATGTTAGTGAATTAAAGTATTACTGTACAATTATTATATGTATGGTTACCCTTTCATATGTACAATTCCTATATATACAATATATCCTCTTTCAAGAAAAATATAAAAAAGTAGATAAATGTATTTAAATTTCTTAAAGAAATCACCTCTAAAATTATATCTTTTGAATAGAATCCAGCTAAACTGGTATTTCACATAAAGCAAAATATGATACTATAAAACAAACTGAAGTAAAAATTCGTATGTATAGCTTCGCCCTCTCCAACGTTACGCTTCTTCCTCCCTTTTCCATAATTCCAGACGGTTGAGTGGCAAATTGCGTATGACATCCCAAAATATGAGTCGAACATAACATTGCCAATAAGCTATTTAAGTTCTTGCTAGTTGATTACGTTTAGCAATAATCATCATAGTATTATAAGCCTAACGCTAATAGTAGATATGTTCAACTACGATTTGTTTACTACCGGAGAAACATTTATTCGTCATTCAATAATAATAACAATAATAATAAATTTGAGCTCAAAAAGGTCAATGTTTCTACCAGCCAAGAGGTTAGAGTGCCAAAGAAGGAACCTTATCTATATGCCAGAATCAGCTTTAAGAACTTGAAGTCGGAACAGACCAGACAGGCTAATCCTGGTCGAATAATAATAATAGTAATAGACCAACACAATATTACATTCTCTTGGAGGCAGTTATTCGATAATGGCAATAAGTTTACATTAATTTCCCTGCCCACTCCAGTAGAAGCATCTGACATAAATATTATTGCCATTGTTCTTTCAGCGCTGCAGGACACTTATTTCTTACCCAACCTTCCCTCTGACAATGTCGAGTCGCTAATCATGTTGTACACATAGTGCTAGCCATAGCTACTAAGAGAAGCTATTTCTGACCCTCCGTTTCACACTGAGTATAGGTAATATCGTTCATTGGTTCATATTTCTTGGTATTTGTTTGAAGCCAATCACAGAGAGACTAATAAGGGCTGGGTGGGTTTAGCTAGATAATTGTGGAAGTCTTACGGAGGAGATTTATATTGCACGACTATGTAACAAACATTTCAACTCAATTCATTGAAATTTGTAGAAATAAGCATTTCAGTATGTCGGTACCCTTTATAAAACAAATAACTTTTTAGATCGGATAATAAGGACATCAGCAATGTTATAGAATGGCTTTCTTACAGCCCACTAGCTACCACACTGTCGAAGAACTCCCTTGTGACTAGGGATATTCTGACTTCTCTGAAATCCATTTTTGAATACTTTTCCCTTTCCTTTTGCAAACTTAGTTCTCTTATTATCTCATAGAGAATAGAACAAGGTCTGGTTAAGCATACAATGAGGTTTAACTTCACATACTTGAGCTCCCCCTGAGGTTTCAGTGATTAAATTCAGACAAACGCATCCTTTTCCAGCACTTCATCTATCCTTCACGGACGAATACATCGAAAAGAGTCCCTTGCAAACAAATTACTGGCACAAAGTCTGAACTGAGAATCAAAGGCGGCCGTTTGACGACCGATGTAGCGGAAGATCCGAGCTACGTTACATGCCCAGAAATGTTCCGTAATTGGATTACATGTTTTGGACCACACACGCACGCACACGCACATGCACACGCACACACACACACACACACACCAGCCGCCACTGCCGCATGCATGCCCGTGTAAAATTAATCCATATTTAGATACAGGGACCCTTCTGGTGAATAGAACCCATAAGAGATTAGTAACTGGTTGCGGCTTTCATGGAGGGGGAGAAATGATGGGCGAAGGGGAAAGTGGAGCTTGGGGTACCATTATCTAATGGAATGCCACCAAGAAAGCGTTTCTGTATCATAGTTTTTGGGAGCGGTCGATCGGAAAGTAACGCACTACAAGCGCATTCATAATCCGGTTGCTGCCATGATCTGACTTTGTCAAATGTTGCTTCACAACGTTTGATACAGACAGTGGTTTAATTTACTTTAATGCTGGAACAAGCTAGGCTAGGGAACAGGTCAAATTTATCAATCATTTTTTATCCCCGTTCGGAGAGAGGTGAGGAAACAAAGGAAGAAGGTAATATATGAGACATAAAATTCTAGTACACGTATAGATCATATAAGCCTTTATGTTTTTATTTTTTGATAGTTTGCGTTTCATATTAAAATTAAGTGTTAATAGTTTAGGCAGTAGTAAGACAAATCTTTCTGCAACACTTTCGTCGAGAAATGTCCTAAACCTCCAATACTCTCTCCGTACACAAGGGTTACCACTAAAATGCTGTTTTCGAATTCAATGAGTTGCAACTAAATGCTGTACTCAGCACAGTTTCTCGCTTCTGAAGCACTCTAAACAGCTGGTGATTCGCGAATCACAAATGCTTCATTCTCTTTCGTTCGCCGTCTCAGTACGTTGCAACTGGCTAAATGGTTGACCGACCGATCTAAGTACCCATTGCATATTTTATATAGAATCTGGTTTCCAGAATGTGGTTTCAGAGTCTTCTGTCAATTGGCGGTCCTGTTTCGATCTTTCTCCTCTCACTGTCCAACGACAGAACCTGTAGAGGCTGGGGCAACATGGATGACAGTGCTGAGGCCATTTTGTTAGTCTGAGAAGCTCTATACTATGGACAGTTTCATTTACAAATTAGTCTACGTCCGTGCTGCTATTTTGTCTAAGATCTCCGTTCTGACCATTTGTTCTGAGTATTCTCAATTAGTACAATGGTATCCCAGTCTAGAATACAGAACCTCTCTCGAGAGAGGGGACGGGGTCTTCTTAGTCCTGAAAAGTGGTAACTTTTATGGGATCCTTAGTCTTGCCTGCGCCTCTGACAGCGTTCTCCAGTCCGTGGTTTCTGTGATTTTGAAGCAACGCGACCAGTGCACGGCGTCTTATTCGACAATGTTGCACGCCATCACCTAGACAATGCTCTCTTAAGGTCATTGACGCTCTCATTCACTTCACCCATTGAAATTCTGACGAAATTCAGTAGCAACGAACTCAGTTTGCTCTCTTATTTCATACAGTTGTGATGCCAATCTGGATGATGTATCGAGCGCTGCGAAACCTTAGCCTATTTTCTCTGTGGTTGTATAAAACAGAGTAGTGGCACGAAGTAGTAGAAGAAAAACATAGTACACATTTACGTACGTTTCTGTTTGCTTCTATTTCCGTAACATAACTGCCTTGCAAATCAGCATTCCTCTTAAATAAGAGTGGTAATATTTCAAGCGCTTTAAAGGTTGTTAACCATCTTGAGCAGAACAAAACCAAACAAACAAATACAACAGCCCTTCAGCATACTACATTTGGAATAACAGCCGAAATAAATAATTTTAAAAACTCTCATCAGGTTCTTACTGCCACATATCTTACCAAATAAACGAGTGATTGAAAGTGTGAGTACGGCGTCTGCCTAGCAAACTTGGCAATGGGCAGAAAACCTTTACCTGCGACTATTCCAACGTCACTACCAAAGGCCACTCAATCGGAATCCTCCTTGGCCGTTAAAGGTGGATAACTGCCTGCGTCACAAATGACGTCAGCGCAGTCATGCTACTTCACAAGACAGTTTTCCCACTTTGCTGAGCGACCAAGAACATAAATAGTACAAAACTTGTACAGATTTCACATGCTTTTGTTAAGTTTAGATTTTCTTTTCCGAGCTCTTCTTTCTCAGTTCCTTCGTTAATGCCAACAACTGGCGCAACATATCTTCTACTATGACTTTCTATCCCACTTCTGACACCGATGATATTAAATTATTATTTCTAAGTACGGTAAAGTTTAAGTAAATGCCCGTCGGCAGCAAATATTACCGAGCATGCTGCAGCTCTTTTGCTACATTAGCTGCCTGCCTGTCCTACATTTTAAAGCAATAGATTCAGTTTTTCAAGAAACATCTTTATCCGAATTTGTTTTACTTGACATACGCATTATTGGCCAACAACATGGTTTACAACATTTATACTATTATAAGGGCACATTTTTATCATTATTTAAAGCCAAATTAGGCAGTAACAGCATGTTTGACCTGAAGACGTAAGGTAACAAAGAAGCACGAGTTACTTTCTGCTCTGCCTTACAGTGGTTTGTACAGGGAGATAAAAAGCAGAAAAGCAATGACGGGGGAAGAATCAATTTTTTTCAACTTAAAGCGGGATGATATAAAAACAAGGATGCATGAGCAATCCACGAGGAGTAGAGTGGTTCCGGTAGAATAAATACATGCTCTATTGAGCAGACTTTTGTCTATGTCATTTCGTTTGCACAGAGCTCATCAGCCAAAGAATTACTTCCTTCAAAGTGAAACTAACTGGAACACTGCTCCCTTATCTTAAACGAACCTTCCCCACATGTTTACCATTTCTCTCTGTGTTGCTTTAGTAATGTTAAATTGGCTCAGGAACAGGTGGCATAACAAACAAGATCATACATATACGCGCAGTGGTGCGTTCTTTTGGCAGCGAAAATGACGCGGTAACATTCGAAATATTTATTATTGTAGATATTGTCGTAACCTCTTTACATATTTTAGCTCAATGGGGGGTAGAGCAATAGGTACCGTGAACAGGATCGAACATTCTATCACAAATTACATGAGGTCCGACAGGGCGAGCTTAATGAAATTCTAAAATACACCTAAAGGTCCCTAAAAATATTCCTAAATCATTATGTAGGATAAAGGAAGGTTCTATCTACTACAGAAATTCACATTAATTTGAACTGGATGGTAAATGAATTTTACGATAAAAATGAATTACAATACCTCCTTGCCTGTTGGTGGGGACGCCATACTGTACGCGCGAACAAGTTGCACACACACTCCTTGTTGCAAGCAGAACCTCAAATCGACTGACTAACCCACGCTACCTTAGCGTCAGGCACGCTACACTAGGAACCGGTTTCTATCCCCACTAATATTGCAACATATCCGATCTGGGCCGCCAGATCACATGCCAATAATGCCAATTATATTACAAATGTCACAATATTTTAGAAAATAATAAAGAAGTATCCATTTACATGAAGCATCCCCTACCTATCGTCCTTAATATTTTATAGATTTTACCAAAATATCAACAAGTATTATTCTAGGGTCAACCACCTAGATGTTGTGACCTCGCAGAGCCTGCACGACATTAGACTACAACAACGGAACCGTTCTTGAGAATTATTGGTAAACAGCGGTTGGGAAAATGGGTGCTGGCTGCAGTGTGTTTTACACCAGGATGTAGGAGGTAAGATCAGCGAAAGAAAGAACAAAAATTATCAACAGCTAAAAGAGAGTTTAAGAAACCAAAAGAAGCATTCGCTGACGTGTGTTCCCAATACGCGAACACAAGTTTATTTTCAAGATATGCAGTAAGCGGGAGAAATCCAGTCTTATGCTCTCACGGCTTAATGGTCTATGCACATATCTTGTAGGGGGTATATCTGGGTTAGATTCTCCTTCTACTTCAATTAATGGAAACATATATTTCATTTACTCGCCAGATATTAAGTTAAAATTATATTTCATTAACTTTATTTAAGAGTATTCACAAATTTAATATTAATTTTGAACACAAAGAGGAGCATTCCGGTGTTTTTGTTTCTCAGCATGAATGCCATAGAACCAAATAAGTATTTGGAATTTTTGAATCTTTTTATCACACATGCAATAAACATTACGTTTTCATAAAACATAAGCACTCACACGTTTATGGATGGGATTCAAACATCTATAGTCCCCATTGGTAGAAACAATACCTCGTCTATCAGCGTATTTGACATTTAGAACTCGGTTTGCATGATTATAAAATAAAGGCGAACTCTCGCGCGCAGAGGTGCCAGTGTGAACCAGATGCGGAGCTAACAGGAACCTTGACAAATTTATTCTTCGAGAGGCCGCTCAAAATGGACCCCTCTTTCCCTACTAATACACAATTTTACACTTCGAGCGATCACTCAAAATTGATTTGCCGTCAGTTGTAAATAGATTCGATAGTTCTTTTTTTTAAAGTCGATTTTGTAAAGCTCGTTCACCAACTTCGTTCTTAGAGATATTTGAAATGCCTAAAGTGCCTAAAGTAGAAATGCAAATAAAAAACTCTGGTAACATTGGATTATGAATAAACAAGTAATCATAACGAACACAATCATGCACCATAAACCAAAAATGCCTTTAGGGTTCTTTCTGTATTTGTATGTTTTGTGGGTGTCGTGATGAGCTATAACCAAGAAATGGAAGTTAATTCATAAAAATCGTTTGAATATTACATATGCATGAATTTGAGATATCAACAAACAAAAATAATGTCATTTCTTAAAAAATCACACTGTTTGATAAAAATATTTTAAAATAATAATTAGAAATCCAATTATCCAGGACCTAGTGTAACTTATAAAACCTTATGTGTAATTATAATTATAACAAGACTTTTTCTACCAAAGAAAAATTCATAAGTATATCCGTTATATATTAAAATATGATTATAAAAACTGATTATTCTATCCACGTCACTTTACTCATTATATATTTTCGCATAGGAATGATTTAAAATTAAACAAGACATGTTTATTTACAACTTGGGGAAACAGCATTCAAATGTTTATTCTGGTAACAAGCTCTTGGGATGAAAAGAAAAGAAAGGGAGGAGAGAAAGGAAGAATCACAAACTTTCAAGCCTATCCGTTAGATGACGCTCAGCATGCAATATTTCCATTTTATCTACATTTCCTGTAGTAAGTTTTTATTTATCTTTAAGGGTTACCTTGTGATTCAAAATTATACAAAATTCAGCCAAATAAAGTGGACTTCATAAGCTATTCACAAAATTTCAAGATATACATTTTAATAATATACAAGTTCTTAAACATTAGAGTAATCTGTAAGAAAATTAAAACAAACGAAACATTTTCATGTAAAAGGTAGATTTGTGTAGAGGATTTTCTTGAAACTCTTCGTCGTATGCTTACAAGAAGCTAAACTTAAATACCAAGTTTGGTATTCATCCAACGTTTAGTTTTTGAATTATGTTGTTCACAGACAAGATAGACAGACACAGGATCTTTTTACATATTTTTGCTTTCTTCACTACGTATAGTAAGTAGGGGAAGTATTGCAGTCCAACCCAAAAATTCGATACCGAGATTTCACCGGAAATATATGTTTTGAGAACCCCTAAATCCAAAAAAGCATTTTTGGAAACATGTCCGTGTGTATGTGTGTGTATTAAAACCTTTAGAAAATCAAACAAAGTTAAAAAACGTAAACCATTTTATTGTTTTTCAAAATATTCCCCTTTAACGTCAATGTGTTCGATGAAACCGTCCTTAAAGCACTTCAGAAACCAGGGTTTTATAATGTACCACTGCTTCATCTGATGACGAAAAAGTGATTCCACGCATTTTAACTTTAATTTTTGGAAACAAAAAGATCACAAGGTGCTAGGTCAGTGCTGTATGGTGACCATGATGTTGACCTTTTAGAGCATCCAGATATTGTGTCATGTGAGGTTGGTAACATTGCAAGAATATGTGGTTATGGCAACATTGTATGGTTAACGCGAGGTAGTGACGTAGTAGAAGGGGAGGAGTTAAACTGGTTTTATCTTGTGTTAGCGTGTAGAACGCTCTCTTAGAGCCTTGCCCTTGGGACTAGCAAGACGTGTGTTAGGTATGGCGCTTCGCCGAGCAGGAAGCTAAATTGTATCACTTTTAATTGCTATTATATATTTGGCATCTAACTTTATACTATGTGAATTATTTATGTAGGTGGTCCCTTCCTTCCTAGTTCATGATGATTTATTAATATTCTGGCAGTGTTCAGGTGTTAAAAGTACCGTGTTAATTGCCCCGTTGGACCTCGTGTTAGGAAAATGTGTTAGTTTAGATCCCGGTCCTGTGCTCTACCCCTCGTAATGAAGTGAAAATAAAGGAGGTTTCGACAATATTCAGATGTTAGTCATGCTGTATGGACAATGCGTTGTCATGATGTAACATTAGTTTTCCTTTTGTGCGTTTTTCACGAACTGTTTCAAAAGTGTGCACTAAACAGACATTTGTGTACCAATTGGCAGTAACGGTACGCATATCTTCTTATGATATAGTAGCAATATGTACCGTTTTACGGAAAAAAATCTGATGTGTTACACTCACATGACTTTCTCTACTCTTGTACAAACTATTTTACTAACGCTTATTCTCCATATGTTTCATGTTAATCGAGATATCGAGATGTTAATCTTCTTGCTAATTTTCTTGTAGATGCAAGGGGAATATGGTAGGTTTTAAGCGATAGTCAAATATTTTAAGCGATGGTTGCTATGTGGCACACTCCACTCTCTTTGCATGTCCAGGACATAAAAAACTGAATAACGAATTTGAGAAAAAGTATAAGTATTGGAACATTTAAGGGAATAACAATCAATATCTCGAAAACGGTTCACTCAACAAAAGAAATGTATATGACATAAGTTGTGTATTTTAACGCGATCTACATTTTTTGTGTAGTAAAATTTTGTCTATCTCTTATAGTTTACCAGTTATGCAAAAGTCGTTCACAATGAAGAATACTTTTGGAGACATTCCCAGAAAATTCCAGATATACATTTCATTTCTCATGACAATATCTTAAACATATGATATTTTAATCAAAATCGTTAGTACCATTTTTGAGAAAATTAAAATTTTCGAAAGGGTAGTCTAGGTGGGCATGTAAAGGGTAATCTGGGGTGGGGGGATTTTCTTGAAAACCTTCGTGTCGCATCTCTGGAAGATACTGAACCTAAATACCAAGTTTGGTGTTTATCCGAGTGTTCGTTTCTGAGTTATGCTGTTCACTGACACCCAGGCGCACACACACACACACGGACATGTTTCCAAAAATGCTTTTTTTGGATTCAGGGGGTCTCAAAACATGTATTTCCGGTGAAATCTGGGTATCTAATTTTTGGGTGGAATGCAACACTTCCCCTACTTACTATACGTAGTAGAAAAAGTAAAAAAAGCTAGCAACGATCTTCTTACCAGCAATGCTAGTTCGTCGGACTTTTGTAGGCTTAGGTTCTGTTCAAAAGACCCATCCAGCCGACTGACATTGCTTTTCAAGAGCATAATAGTAAATCTAAGATTGATCACCAGTAACGATCACCAAATTTGAAGTGCTGCCTTGGAATTTTTCCAGAGTTTTTCTCCACCAATCAATGCGTTGCTGTTTTTGATCGGGAGTCAGATTATTGTGGAATCCATCAGCAACAAGATTTTCTCACATTTAACTGTTGATGTAAAAATCTTTTGGATTTGACTCATACCAATGCTCAATGTTGCACGAATAAGATGTCTGTCGATCGAACAGCGGCAATATTTTCATCAGTAACAGTAGTTCTTGGACGTCCTTCACTAAAAACCGATCTGCTCTTGAAGTTGCTGTATTACTTATAGATTGTTGTCTTAGATGCGGTTTCTTCGGCAAGTGCATTTCTAGCCGATATTCACATTGTTTAGGTGTCAATGACGATTTAAATCGTAAAAACCCATAGCCCGGAAATATTTTCTAGTCAAATTCAGTTTTGGGTGAACGCAAAGATGTTAAATGATAATTAACAAACTATTAGAGAAAATCGGACAAACTGTACGGGAATCAACTCGCAAAACATTAGAAAGTAGCTGTCAAATACAAATAAACTTCATTTGGTTTTAGAAATATGGCATTCTAAAAATGCTCAGTATCGCCCTCGTAATCATGATATTCATAAGGCAGACGATAATTTTCTAATTACGTATATAACGACGCTTACTACCAGGATCATATCAGTACGTCTTTTACACCAACCAGATTAGAATTCATTACCAGAATTTTTCATTCCTCCTACGTTTCACACAGAATGCAACATGGATCATTGATTCATGTTTGTTTCTTGAGATTTGTTTGATGTCAGTGGCAAAGATATCTGATTAGAACTGGGTGTAATCTGGTGTTGGTTAGTAAAATGTGGAGAGCTTGCACAAGAAAGACATTATTGCGACCTAGGAGAATAGGTTGGTTTTCCTAATCCCAAGTAAACTTACCAACATAGCTGTAAAAATATTTGGATTATGCATAACAGAAAAATGTTTAAAAGTCCAATTTTTAGACAGCATGGCCTGAAAGTAGAATTCTAACACAGAACACAGGAGCTAAAAGCTTTAGATTATCTCACTAGCGCGATAATCGGCCCACGGCCGATGTTTTGCAAACAATCCTACTTGCAAAATAAAACCATATTTTACTCCTTGTATCATAATCTAATATTTAATTTTAAAAGAGTACTGGAATGGAGAAATTGAGGTTTACAATTGTCATGTAAGAAGCCTCATTCTTCTAAAAAAAAAGAATGATTTTGTTTTCAGCATGAAAATTTACATACCGTGAGATGGGGTGACTTTAGCCCTGTGTAGTGAGTTTGACTGAACTTTGTTACATTTATCACGTATTTGTAAACAACATACCACGAAATTATCGTATTAGCTCACAGGGCAGACATCATAATTTTGTGTTATAAAAAGTCAGAAATTTAACGAATGCATTTGGACCAACGTTACCTCAGTTTAAGATACCTAAGCAATTGAAATGAGGCTAAATTTAATTTTATCCACAGCTGTGAAACAGTTCTCTTCATATCATAACCAACACCCACCTCTTATCGAGTGTCTCTATGACTGGCTTGAAACAAATTCGGAGAAACCAACATAAATCAATGCACGATCTATGATCGCCGTGAAACGAAGTAATTCAATACTCTGAAGTTGCATAAACGATTAGAGATGGTTAGCCCAATGCAGCATGATTAGCGAGCAACCTTATAGAGGAAGGGGTGGGTAAGAAATAAATTAAAGCATATATTGAAGCGAAGGTTAACATTTATTGCAGTCATGGAATTATTGTCACCAAGAGGATATCATTTCGATGTATTTTGTCAATTTCAGCAGTTATCTTAATGCTTATATAATTTACAATAATGCGCTTTTATTACTATTATCATTGTAGATAATAACGATAGTGTAGCCGTAGTAATTCAAAAGCGTCGTAATGGTCAGCCTTATTAATATTCTGATTATTATCTCAAAGATGTTCAACTAGATGACTCTGGTGTCAAATGCAGCACATTAGAAAAGAACATAATCTTGTTTGACTGAGATGTGTTCTTCCGCGCTACTTATTTCCCCATATTGGCTATATTTGAATAGCAAAGAAAATCTTCGGCGGATTTTGTATCGTTTTCTGGGGTCTTTTGAGGCGTGTCCTTTACCTCACCTATCGCGGAGCGATAACACAGCAATAAGGGGGAAAAGAGGGGAGGTTCATGCCGTTGCTTTTTCTGGTGTTACTAAAACCAAAACATGTTCATTGCCTCAGAACCAGTCATGCCGTCTACTAGCGAAATTACTCGTGGACGTCTCGTAGTATGTGGGAGGCTGGTCGCACTGTTAAAGCAATTGCAACGGCAGTGCATAAAAGTGTTTTTATAGTAACTTGCTGGATACAAATATTCCAGGAAAGTAGGGAAGACGGTCTACATATCGTCAGAAAGTGGGCACTCCCCGCAAAATTGATGATTATATTCGTTTACTAAATGCAAATTACTCTTTCGTTATAATTGACTGATCATGTTTAGAAACTAGAAATAAATATGTATGGTTCACCGAATATGATATACATACATATTATGGTAATAAAATTGTGTTATATTTTTGTCTATGATCCTGTTGTATTCCTATGATCAGCAATTTGTTAGTAAAGATATATTAACCAATTATGGTTTTAATTAGAGGGAAAACATGCTTCTTTATTTATTTATTGTTTAGGTATGTTTGCTTCTATGCAGCAACAAGCATTGGTATCACTGTGAGAATACAGTTCTGCTTATCTTTTGTTATAAAGTGCTGCCTTGCTATGTATTTAATGTATACCATTTAAGCCTTAATTTGCACCCCCTGAAAATCTTCTCATACTACACATTCTACATTTCGCTAACCTGGGTGCTCAAGTTTTCTCATTAGCTTTTAAAGACCTGCCCTGCACTAGCCGATATGGTAGATAAGAGGTCTGTATGACAAAGTGAATGCACTCTATCTACCTCTTTTTCTTTTAGCCAATACGATCGAGAGCGTAAACATATATTTCTTTCTATGCCATTTTATAACTATGTTGTGGTTATTGGTGTAACTATTCAGCAGAAGGAGTAGCGCACCCTTGCACCGTGGACTCGAGCAACCAATGAAATGGCCATGACTTCGCAAGGCCACGTACAACGATAAATAATGAGTTATAGACGCGAGGTGCAGTAAGATTTTCTTTGGTGCTCTCTGTACAATCCCTATGCACGCTACGAGCGATATATGCACGCATTTTCGTCATTTTGAAAGGCAGGTTTAAATTTAAGGATCCTCATTTCTATTTGTTGATAAGAATTTGCATGTATTCCAGATGCATTAACTCTGTTACGTAATATATTTGATTTATACGGTTATGAAAATGCAAGTTTGACAAATTCTCTTTGAATATCGAGTATTAAGATAAATTATGTTAAATAAGGAAGTAGCTTCTATCGCACAACAACCTCTCCTATGACAGCAGCCAATGCACGTGACAGTTAAGAGATACTGGACGAAGTTATATGGAACAGTGTTCAGCAAAAACATAATTATACAACTCATTGGCAGAGCTACGCGCCACCCATCTATTCGGCAAAACATAAGCAACCTGTCAATCAAGTGGCTAGAATCATAAAAAGGCGGAGGTAAAAAAGGTGATGATTGGAGAGCGCGGAGTTACACATTTCAGTACACTCGCTTGCATTTATGCCCCAATGCAGCTTTGGTACACGTCTAACAAACCTTCGGGTTGCCCTCAGCCCGCCAATATGTCGTCGTCGTCGTCGGGAAGCATTCTACTGACCTTCACAGGTGGAGTTTGTGTGTCTGTTTACCTTTCCGCGCATGCAGTTGCCTAGGCACTGAATCATTTAGGTGCTGGAAGAACTCTGGTTCTAAACGCAAATGTTCCCAGATTTCATAACAGTATTCCTAAAGGGCGACGTATGATTCAATGCCTAGGCGGCTAAATCAAGTATTGGACATATTATTAAAATAATGTCTAGTAGATGTGTCCTCTCTGAGAGAGAGAGAGAGAGAGATGTATTTTGGTTTTACAGTATGTTACCATTAAAATATTTTTTCGTGGAGATATTGTACAAAAGAGGGTTTTATTTAGTTACATATTTAAACCTGGTCATTATAAGTGTTGACAAGTAAAGCTACTGTCTAATGTTATATATTCATATGTGAATAACATCGAACTGTGCACGTAAAACAGGATGCCACTGCATACGCGAAAATGTAAACAGATACGCACACCTTCCCCTTGCTATAGACCATATGCCTGTGAAGGCCAGTAAAATGCCTCCCAAAGCTGCGGTGACGGCATAAATGGAAGCGGGTGCACTAGTTTAAATCTCCTCGTTCCTATTTAAGCAAGTTTCTCTGTTTCCAGGTGCATCTTTCCGTAATATGGAGCACTTGCAGTACTTTCGGTGACCTGGAAGGGCAAAAATGGGCTTTACTGAAACATGTTTCATCAATCTGTAATTTTTGGCCCGTGGGCAAGTTTGAGAAGCTTACCGACATCAAAGCACAAAGTGCACGCGTTGCAGAGAGCAAAGTTGTGCTAATCACGAAGCGCCTACATGAATAACGATTTTCCAAGAACAAGAAAGGGCCATCAGGAGGAAGCGGAAAGTTTAGCCGTGTGCTTGCTGCTTGTACTCCCCCCGTACAAATTTAACACCTTTGTTTAGGAAGCCCAAGTGCTGACATGAAGTCTAGCGGAATGTTCTGGATCCTGCCTGCCTTCCCTCTTCAGCAGGATACGATAACATTCCGCTCTCTGCAGTTGCTACGGCAAGCTTTGTACACAAACAGGGAACGCAACGAAACCTTCTTCATTTCCTTCTAATAGCACTGGTACTATATATAACACCAAAACAGACTTATTGGGGACCATTTTAGATCCCATAATCGACTATACGCAGTTTTACCATTAAAAGAGGTTATTATATTCAATATCGTGCATAATTGACTCATCATGGCACGCGTAACAGTAATAGGATGTATTTCTCATAGCAATGACGTAATACTGATATTCGAAGTTACCGTGACGAGGCAATTTCGTGATACTGTTTTCTCTGAGCAACGAAGATGCAAAAACCTCTGCACATTAATAAACACAGAATAATTAAGATATGAATCTATAATTAGTTACCACGCGTGTTGATAATTGACTGCATCACAGCCCATAGCACCTGACCACTCTCCAAGTAAGGGAATGCATGCAAGTGCCTGTCTTGTTTATCGGTTCAACATACCAGGTAATAACAAACGAAATACAGAGGGAAGCCAAGTCTGTTAATATACGAAGACCTCACATATGTCAACTACGGATGCCGAAACACGTACCTAGTAGATAGAAAAAGGTATGCATTCCACCCAAAAATTCGATACGAGATTTCATCGGAAATATGTTTTGAGTCCCCCGAACCTCCCAAAAAACAGGAATTTTTCAGAAAACGTTCCGTCGTTTGTGTGTGTGTGTAGCAACGTAACTAAAACATCTGATGAGATACATTCACATGACTTTCTCTACGCTCTATTATTTGTTAAGTATACAAACTATTCTTACTAAAGCTTATTTTTCTATCTACCATATTTTAATCCAATAAACCTTTGCATAAATAGCTACATTTCACATTTCGTTTAGATACACAGGAAATAGCGATAGCCAAATGTTTAGGAAAAGACGCTATACGCCTTAAAATTCCATACTCTTTCCAGGATATCGCGAGAAACAACTAAATGTTCAAGGGAATGGCCAATTAGAGAACAATTCAAAGCATTACTAATAGATCTCTCAGAAATGGCTGATGCAAAAAAAAAGTTTATATGAAATAAAGTGTGTGTTTTAAGGAAATCTACATTTTTTGTGTAGTAGTGTTCGTCTATCACATAACGTTTACCACCTAGACAAGATTACACAGAATTCCTTCCGAATGAAGTGGACTTCAAAGGCTATTTCCAGAAAATTCAAGACATACGTGCACATTGTTTAATATATGACATTTAATCAAACGTTTTAGAGGCATTTTTTAGAAAATAAAATGTTTAAAAATGCTCCATGTAAAGGGTAGTTTGGGGTTGGAAATTTTCTTGAAAATCTTTGTGTTGTACCTCTGGAGGTATTGAACCTAAATATAAACTCTGGTATTTATCTGAGTTTTCTGTTTTTAGTTATGCTGTTCAGTCATACACAAGTACCTTCTTTCTAAAAATGCTTTTTTTCCCCATTCAGGAGACCTCAGAACATCTATTTATGGTAAAAATCTCCTTATTGAATTTTAGGGTGGAATGCAATACCTTCTCTACCTACTATGTACATGATAGAGGAAGTAAAAGCGTAATGCTGAATAAATATCAAACTTGGTGCTTAATTTCAATATCTTTCAAAAATGCGACCAGAAGATTTTCGAGAAAATCCTCTACCCCAGCTACGTTGAAAAAAATTTCGCAATTATATTCTAAAATGGCTTTAACGATTTGATTAGAATACCACATATTAAATATGTTTACATTGCAAATAAAAAAAATTGGATGTGTTACAATCACATGACTTTCTCTACTCTTGTACAAACTATTTTTACAAACGCTTATTCTCTATATGCTTCAAGTTAATCGAGATGTTAATCTTATTGGTAATTTTCTTGTAGATGCAAGGGGAATATCGTAGATTTTAAGCGATAGTCAAATCTTTTAAGCGCTGGTTGCTATGTGGCGCATTCCATTCTCTTTGCATGTCCAGGACATAAAAAAAGTCTAACGAATCCCCATTTGAGAAAAAAGTATTGGAAAATTTAAGGGAATGACAAGCAATATCTGGAAAATGGTTCACTCAATAAAAAAAAATTTATGACATAAATTGTGTACTTTAACGCGATCTACAGTTTTGTGTATAAAACTTTGTCTATATCTTATGGTTTACTAGTTATGCAAAAGTCGATCACAATGAAGAATACTTTTGAAGACATTCCCAGAGAATTCAAGATATAAATTTTATTTATCATGAAAGTATCTTAAATATATGATATTTGAATCAAAATCGTTAGAGCCATTTCTGAGAAAATTAAAATTTTCGAAAAATGTTCCATGTGAAGGGTAATCGGGAGGGGGAATATTCTTAAAACCTTCGTGTCGCATCTCTGGAAGATAGTGAACCTAAATACTAAGTTTGGTGCTTAGTTCACAGACAGACATACACAGAAACACACACGGACATGTTTCCAAAAATGCTTTTTGGATTCAGGGGGCCTCAAAACATATTTCCGGTGAAATCTTCACCTACTTACTATACGTAGTAGAGAAAGTAACATCTTAAACTTCCTGCGAAGTCTTTTTCATTCGAAATGAATTTTATATAAGTGGTAAACGTTAAGAGAAAGACAAAACCGTACTACCTCCCCCAAAACACAATGTATTTCAAAGACATTTTTATGGCATCAACCATTTCCGAGATATCCTTCATTACCGGTTTGAATTGTTCAATATTTTGTCATGTTTTTTAAAATGCTGTCCAGTTGTTTCTCGCGATGTCGTGGAAAGCAAATGCATTTCAAAGCTAGCTATAGCGGTCCGCCTTTTAACATCTGGCTCTCAATTCGGTTTCTTTTATGCAATTGAACCATTTCTGCAAAGGTTTATCTCGATTGTGTGAAGTAGGCCGGAAAATAAGCTCTCGTAAGAAGTTTGTAGAAGTTACTTAAAATAAAGGATAGTGGATAGAGAAAGTCATGTGAATACAACAATCGGTTTTTTTATACCTACTTCATGTTAATCAAGATGAAGGTTTACAAAAATGATTTCATTATACATTTTGTTGCCAAAGCGTTAGGCAAATGTTTAAAAAGCGCGTCGTTGTATCTTACATTGACATTGCACTTCTTCCGTGGCAACATGAGAAACGAGAATGGTGGCCAAAGACTTCAAAAACTATATAAAGTAACGAAAAAGTAAAAGCCAACGGAAGGAATATCTCGGAAATGGTGAATGCCACAAGACACTTTTACACGAATTGTGTGATTTAGTGAGATCTACATGTTTTGTGAAGTATGTCTTTTATGATTTACTAGTTATACAGAATTATACGCACAAAACGTATTCAGAGCGAGGTGTTCATAGAGCGTTTGCAGAAATCTAAGATATACAATGTATTTCTCACGCAAATATCCTGCACATACGTCGTTTTAATTAAAATTGTACAGTCGTTTTGGAGCAGATAAAATAAGTAACATGCTTTCATAAAAAGGGTAGTTTGAGTGGATAAACTTTCTTGAAAATCTGTGTCTCATATCCTCGAAATATACCAAACTTAAATGCCAAGTTTGGTGATTACTCGAATTTTCGCTTTTGAGTTATGCCTTTCTGTCTCCCCCTCTCTCTCATGCACTCTAATAGAAATATAGCCGAAGTTTTTTTCTGGTAGTTTTGTATTTTGGATGAATAGGTTGTGTTAACGTTAGGCTAGCTTATAGCCAAGAATTTATTTATGTGTGCACGTGCGCGCACGCTTTTAATATTTTAATAGATTGGCCGAACCGATTTCTTTCAAATTTAATATAGCACGCATTTGGTTCCACTTGGAAATTAGAGCTATAATTTTGCTTTAGGGTACAAGTTAAAGAAATATTTCACTTATTATTTAGGTTTTTGAAATATTATATAAATAATTTTCTGATAAATTATATTTATAAAACACGATAGAATGAATATTTAACAAGTTAAACCTATTTTTTGCTACTATTATTCGTGAATATAAGACGTTTGCCGTGAGAAACAGTACAGTCTCATTGGTTAACAAGCAAAGGAATAAACAAAATTTATGTACTACTAAATCTTTTCATTTTTATTAACACTCTAGAAAAGAAAGATTTATTGACAGTTTTCGAAACACCAGATGACATTTACGTTGCATAGAGAGGCAGAGGGAGAGTATGGGAGTAAAAGGTGTAAAAGGAGAGTGTAATAAACAGAAAGAGACATAACGTGGGCGGAGTTAAGATTGTTTTGTATATAAAATTACATTCAGATTCTAGCATCCATAAATAAAACTCAATTTAATTTTAATTTCTAATTCTTTATAATCGCAGTAGAGCACTCGAAAGTTTCTGTAACTTTTCACTCTTGTACATGGTCCAGGGAATGGACTTACAGCACAATAATATCCGGAAGAAGGGTTTACATTGTTTGGAAGGGCAGGCAGACGAGGCAACACCCACAATTCTGTTACCCAGTTCCCCTGGGTCTTCTTGGACGGACGGAATTAAGGGAGGGTACCGTCTTACATGCGAAAGCAAAACTCTCCCGGGGTTGGCTCCAGCCCGCATCTTCTGGTGAACTTGCCCGATAAACTTGTCTCCCAGAGGGGGTTTTGACACGGCCCACAGTGTGTGTGGGTTTTAACGAAACCAAAACCTATTCAAGCAGAAAAGAAAGCAACAAACTTCAGGAGATCAACCTCTCTTTATGCTCTATCGCTACACCAAAACTTATCTTACGTTTCTTTCTTCCTTTCTATCATACAAATATACATTTCGCATACTGACGTTTCTATGGTGAAGTTCTTCCACTTGGCATTCCTTTCAGGTGTTCGTCCCTGGAGCATGCAACAAATGTTAGTCAACTTTATAGCACTGTATTCTCAACAGAAAATTTCAAATAGTTGTGTTCTCGTAACTTCGTTCTCACTGCTTAGCTTGTGCTTATAAAACAACTTTGATAAATCACAATCACACCACTCTATTATCATTTATTAATTTCTCAAACACTCACGTATGTTAGGTAGAAGAAGTATTGTGTTATATCCAAAGCTCGATATAAAATATCTCACCAAGGTGCAACACAAGGATTTTCAAGAAAATCCAGCATCCAAACTATTCTTTACATTGTAAATTGTTCGTTATTTTTGAGTCTCTCAAAAATGGCTCAACAATCTTAATTAAAATAGTATATGTTAAAGACATCTCAATGATAAATAAATGTAAATGATATTTTGAATTTTCTGGAATACATGTGAAGTCCCCCCTTTTTTTTGACGGAATATTTTATCATTTTGGGTACGTAGGCAACCACAAAGGAATAGACGAAAGCTTAATGCAGGAAAAACGTAGACCTGATTAAAACGCACAATCCGTCACATGTTCCCATAACATTATCGTTTTAGAAACAGTTCATATTTCAAGTTTATACTTTTCCCATGGACAAACCTTAAAGTTTACGATTTTTAATTGGTTTCCATCGCAAGGGCTTATTACTAAGGATAAATATTTGAATGTTGTTTCCGCATGTTGTAACTAAGCATTAAGCACAATTTGAAATCATTCCTAAGTAAAAATGTATTGTGAGTAACGTAACGTGGATAGAATAATCACTCTTCATATGGATACTGCAATAAAATATAGTTTCTTTCTGTGATGCCATGAAAGGAATATGGAACTTCAAAGGCAGCATAGATTTAACTAACCTGTATCCCTCTTCTATTCCTCGTAACGTTCATCTTGATTAATAGGAAGTCAATAGAAAAATAAGCTTTTGTGAGAAACGTTTGTAGAAGAGAGATGAAACTAAACGATGCTGGGTAGAGAAGATTATTTGAATGTGAAACAAGATCTTATTCATAGCCATTCTACAAATTATTCATAAATAATGTGTGCTTTCCATTAAGGTTGTATATGTGGCCGAAATTTTATCAATATATCATTCTCCTTCACTTTATATTTCTTTCTTGTCAACTTCGCTTGAACATCTAGGTTATATTGTGAGAATTACCTGTAGTTTCTTTGATATACACTATCATAGATGGTCTTAGTTGCGAGTCTCCTTCCTGTGCCTCTAGCTTGTTATCGAATCAATCCGAAGATAGACGTTTGTAACCGTGCGATTGGTATTATCTGGGTACATATATGTAATCCATGGGATGCCGAATAGCCGGCCTTAACTGCATAATATCTTTCCTTACCTCTATTTTATTTCTGTATCTTCTATTCTATGGATTAAACTTAGGCCTGGTAATGAATATTCAACCCGGTGTTTACCTGGTGATTGAGGGAAATCGCGACAGCCTTTGAACAGACTAGATGTAAACAAAACATTTCGTATCCCTCCGCATTAACCTCGTGTTTGTATCAGCTGAGATACCAAATATCACGTGGACTCAAGTGTCGTGATTAACGTATTAGAACGATGTACTATTCGAATAATAATAATAATAATAATAATAATAATAATAGTAATAATAATAATACGTTAAAAAGAGTTTATATTAAACACAAAATAATCAAAATAAAACTCAGGTTAATCTAACTGAATCACTATCGTGAGGAGGTGTAAAATTTGGGTCTTCATCTCACAATATTCTGTCCGTCAATAATGATATTCAATTTATTTCCCTTCACAAACCTAAATCCAATTTGTGGCAATAATTTACGAAACGTGGATCGCTTAAAAGAAGGTAACGTAAGATCACTGTTGACAAAGTTTGAGACTTTTGTTTAACTTTGGCGCTTCATTGTAAAGTAGATATTGTCTTTACGTTGTTGCTGCTACGTATGGAAAGCCAGCTTGAAGTAGATGGTATCTTTGCGTTATTTGCACCACGCTTTGGGCGTCAATTTGAGAAACGTGTATTGAAGGAGTTGTATTATATTTCAACTGTTGGGGAGCCGAACTTGTAGTAGTTGCAACCGCACGTATAGTAAACAATTTCCGGTAGCCTTCGCCCCAAATGTACTTTCAGGTGGCCTTTGCCCCCAGTTGAAAAAAATATTAACTTTGTAATTAAACTGTTTCTTTAAATATTTAATATTTATGTTTGCCTCGGCTGCGTCAGTATTTATTTTAGAGACATGGATATCTTGGCAGGGTTGTGATGCGACAAGAATGTAGGCTTACACAGATTATAACTTTACTTCACTCCTATTATTAATACTTGATACGATTTAAATAACACTTCACTGATATAGAAAGCTGTGAGATTCTTTAATTAATTAATTGCACTTTTTAACACGTAAACTTATTTTTCGTCTCACACGAATACATATTATATTTCTTTAGGACACTTTTTGCGTCTGGTTAGTAACTCTATCTGCAGGAAACTGAATTGATTTCAACCGTCTAAACTTGTAAATTTCTGTATTTCAAGTCTCTGGTTGGCTAATCCTACTCCAATAGAATACCTTCATTTAACTAAAGCTTTTTCTGGTTGTTGATTGCCTATTTTATAAACTGTCACTAAAATTACATTATTGTTACTCCAAGAATCACAAGTAGTACTGTTAAACTTTCTTACTCATTATTGACTCAAGGTTACCTCATTGTTACCTCATTTTTAGCAATTTTTAACTTATTATTCTCACAGCTCCTACATTATTAAATTACGTAATATATTCACATAACATTATTACAAACGGATACAATAATATAAGCATATGCAATGGCTGTTACATACATTTTACAAATTATCATATACACATATTGCGTTACGGCGGGCTGTTATTGAATTTATATATTATATAATTAGACTGAAATCATTTAAGTGTTAAAAACACTGCCTTAATTGTTGAAGAAAACCTGGTGCACTTTCCTACGAATACCACTTTAGTAAAGTCATCTGCTTTCTGGCTCACATCTGTTTATATTCTTCCTTGGTATTTGCAATGCTCCAGCTTGCTCGACTCCTTTACGTACACGTGCAACATTCCACTCGGAAACACCGGTATAATCTGTAGGTAATTTCACAGTGTTATTCTTAGCGACAGTTGGGTTCTCCTGTATTACTTTGTTAAAAACATTTCAAAAATTAGCTTCTCGCTGCTTTTTAACAACTTATCTTTTTAATGCTTCAGTATGTCCCCTTTATTGTCAGTCAGTAAACTAACAGCATTTATAGAAGCAGCCATGTTTATCTACTTACGCGCTGACTGCTCATCTTGCCGTATGAATGCAGTAGAGGAGTGAGCGACACCAGACGGAATTAAACAGAAACTTCAAACTTCTTTAATTTTACTATTCATATTATTTATTATATTATATTAACAAAAAGTTTCAAACTATTAACATACTTCTTGAAAACCTTGAAACGTGCTCTTTTGACCCAAGAGAAAGTGGATTAAATTAGGAATAATCGCAGATTCCTACTTGAAAATATATTCCATAAATTAATTAACAAGCCGAATTTCTTCTATTTAATAAACTCACACTGCAATAACATAGATAATTACAATTTACAAACCCTTATTCGTTCAACATTATTTACATTCTTTACGGCTTCAATGCTTTAAATTAAATTACAATAATTACAAAATTACTTCCTGCTCCCACATTTACCGATATATTTCTAAACTAACAGCAATAAGTCTATAGTTCAGACGATCAATCTTTTCCCCGTGAAGAATTACTAAAGAGGATTTTGAACACGTTAAGCCAAAAATGAATTTATAAATACCGTCCAGAATGCCTTCTATCTAAACGTTGTACTGTTGTTTTCCTCGTACCTAGCTCGCCGTCGAAGAAAGATTGGTCAGCCTTGTGGACAGCGCAGTTGCCTAAAGTAGATTTCTCCGGGGAGGGTCAACTTGGCACAACCCATAGATAATCGCTCACATTTAAGGTACCTACTATATGTTATGCTGTGCTTTGGTTTCCCGGAATAGTTAATGACGTCATATGTTGACATCAAATTGGGCTCTAGGAGAGGAGCGATATAGTCACTTTGGCCGGTACAAAGAGCGTTAAAGAAAATCTCACTTCACCTCGTGTCTATGACACTTTATTTATCGTTGTACGTGGCCTTGCGAATTCCTGGCTTTCATCGGTTGCTTTAGACCACGGTGCAAGGTTTCGCCACTCTTCTGCTAAATAGTTACACCGATAACCACAACAAAGGCTACAAACGTATTCTCTCAGTTATATCAATGCTTGTTGCTGCATAGAGGTAAAAATAACTAAATAATAAATAAATAAATAAGCATGTTTTCCCTCTAATAAAAACTATAATTGGTTGATATACCTTTACTAACGTATTGCTGATCATAGGAATACAACAGGATTATAGAAAAAAATATAACCCAATTTTATTGTCATAATATATATGTCATATTCGGTAAACCATACACATATTTATCCCTAGTTTCTAAACATGATCAGTCAATTAATAACGAAAGAGTAATGTGCATTTAGTAAACAAATATCATCATCTGCAGATGTTTTACGGGGAGTGCCGACTTATTGACGGTAATGTGGACCGTCTTTCCCACTTTCCTGGTATAATTTACTATATGCACTGCCGTTGCAATTGCTGTAATAATGCAACCAGCCTCCCACATACCCACGATACGTCCACGAGTAATTTCTCTAGTATACGGTATGACTGGTTCTGAGACAATAAACATATTTTGCTTTCAATAACACCAGAAAAAGCAAAGGCATCAACCGCCCCTTTTTTCCCCTTATTGCTGTGTTATCAAGCTACGATAGGTAAGGTGAAGGACACGCCTCAAAAGACCGCAGAAAACGATACAAAATCCGCCGAAGGTTTTCTTTGGCGCTCTGTGTACATGGAATTTGAACCTACGATTTTGTTTTAGCTGCAAAGAGGGATGCAGGAGGCTAATACAACAACCGAGTCACTATATGCCGACTTTGATATTACATACTGTTTGCATGAGTTGATGGGAAATAATAAACGAGGGACATAAAGCTTAAAAAGTATTGTAAAATTCAAATAAACCACTCTCTTAAACGACTAAACCTACAGAAGGCAACACAAAATGTATAATTTGGATATTCTAGATCGTTTTCTTAGTAAGTTTTTCTCTATCACTTATGGGTTCCTAGTTAAAACTGTATATGAATGAAGGGGATGTGAAAGATTGTTCACAGGAAATACAAGATATACAGTAGTGAAAATCAGTATAAAGTCATAGATATATGTAGTAAAATGAAAACATTTGTTGGAGTTTTATTGCATACAGCATATCTAAAATAGTATGACATTTAGTACACTGACAAATGCATCCAAATGGTATCTCAGTTGATGTCAGTAGTAAATGATAAGGAATCAACCATTCTGGTGGTAGAGGGTGGAAATTTGTACAAAGCAGTCAGAGTTGTATGTGTTAGGGTTTAGATATGTGCTTTTATTGCAGTCAGTAGTGACTGCTTGAGTGTATTGCATAAACCATTATTGTGACAATGCCACTTGGGAAATTGTTACCATGTGATGATGAAGGAAAAAACAGTGTGTACAAGAAAATGGGACTGTTTAGTCACCCGATGCCAAGAAGTTCAACACTTGTAATTCAATGATTGATAGTTATTGATTGTTACATTCAATGCACAATATGGAGAAAAAAAACATAAGCTATGTGCAAAATAGGAAATTATCTGAAGTATCTAACAGTTACTTTTGGACAAAACAAGGGTTCAAAATTGTTAATTCTTCCCAACCTGTTGCTTATTTATAATTTCCAAATGTGTAAGCCAAATTTTGTCAAGTGAGAAACATCTTCAATTTGAGAAACAACCGCATAATCCAGCTCTAACACTCACTCATAGGGCAGTTTCATTGATTTTGCGAAAATGTGTGTCATGGACTTCAGAATGGGAGAAAGTGATCTGCAGTGATGAGAAAAAGTGTAATTTAGATGGGCCTAATATATTTCATCAGCATGATCTTAGAACAGAGCACACAATAAAAATGGGGAGTGGTGGCAGAGGTTTTATGATTTGCAATGCAATCATGCAATGCTTGGGTGAACACTAGAATGAACCAACATGTACTGTAAGATGATTCAAATTCAGGAGGATCTAGGGGAAGAAAGTCTAAATTTCAACAAGACAATGCGTCTGTGCATTCTTCTGTTACAGCCAAAATTTGGTTTGAAGAAGCAGATATTGTCTTGCCCTGGCCAACATATAGCCCAGTTTTGAATCTCGTTGAAAGACTTTGGAAATACTTGCAAGGCATCTTTTGCGCAATAGAAGACAAATTCAGGCCATATCTGAGCTGAAAAGAGCACTACCAGAAGAATGGACCAACATTTCAATGAAAGAAACAAAACCCCCAACAAAAAATGCCTAAAATACTTCTTAATGTGTATAACAATAAAGGTGGTTCAACAAAGTACTAACGATGTAATATCCAATAGGACAAATATACAAATTTCCATCCAAGAAATACAAGTGTCTTATTTTGTTACTCCTTTTATGATAGAAACTAATTCTGTCATGACTTTTATACTGCTCACATCTACTAACTTTATAATAAATTAGATAAATATGGCTAAGTAATTGTACCTAATGCCCTTTCAGTAGGAAACGCAGTGCCTTTATACTCATTTCCATTACTGTACATTTGTCAAGTCATTATCTCATGCACACGACAACTATTATCAAAATTGTTAAGAGATATTTTTGAGAAAATAGAAAATGTACTTATTGAATATCTTCTATATGAAGGTGTTTTGTGCTGAACTTAAATCGGAGTTTTAAATTGGCTGTATATTTTGAATTTTGTTTTCTGAATTATGCTGTTTATACATGGGGGCGTACACATTTTTCTGTAACTTTTTTAGAGCTTCAAGGCAACATCAAATCGCGTATTTCCAGTGATAATTCTATATTGAATTTTTTAAAATACAACATAAACTTCCATGGTAAGGATAGGGGAAACAATAATAATGCATAGTCATTTATGAAGACAATTATACATAGATACATTACGTTTTCAGAACATCTGCGCGAGCCCTCAGGTTTTGAGCACCATAGTTAGATTTAAAAAACTCTGATGTATGCAGACCTTTTCTATCGACTACTATTTTACACTTATCCCTTATATTCTATTTAATTGTTGATATAAACCGTAATCCTATATATCTCGCAATACAACATTTCACCCAAAAATTCTATACCGAGATTTCAGCGTAAACACATGTTTTGTGGCCCCCTGAATCCAAAAACAAAAGGCATTTTTAGAAAAAGGTCCCTGTGTGCGTGTGAACAGCATAACTAAAAAACGAAAAGTCGGATAAACACTACACTTGGTATTTAGATTCAATATCTTCCAAAGATGCAACACGAAGATTTTCAAGAAAATTTCCCACCCCACCTACTCTTTACATGTAACATTTTTTACGAAATGTTTGATTTTTTTAAAAATGGCTCTAATGATTAGATATTTTATTAGAGATATTTAGATGACAAAATGTATATCTTGAATTTTCTGGCAATAGCCTGTGAAGTCCTCTTTATTCGGAAGGAATTTTGTATAATCTTGTAGAGTATAAACATTAAGGGATAGACGAAAACGTACCATACAAAACATGTAGATCTCATTAAAACACACAATTTACTACGTTTTTCTGTAGCATAAGGGGTTTCTGAGAAGTCTGTTATTAAAGGTTCGATTTTTACTTTCTCTACTACGTATAGTAAGTAGGGGAAGTATTGTATTCCACCCAAAAATACGATACCGAGATTTCACCGGAAATACATGTTTTGAGACTCACTGAATCCAAAAAAAGCATTTTTGGAAACATGTCCGTGTGTGTGTCTGTCTGTGTGTCTGTGTGTCTGTGTGTCTGTGAACAGCATAACTCAAAAACGAAGAGTCGGATAAACACCAAACTTGGTATTTAGGTTCAGTATCTTTCAGAGATGCGACTTGAAGGTTTTCAAGAAAATCCCCCCACCCCAGACTACCCTTTACATGGAACATTTTTCGAAAAGTTTAATTTTCTCAAAAACGGCTCTAACGATTTTGATTAAAATGTCATATGTTTAAGATATTGCCATGACAAATAAAATGTATATCTCGAATTTTCTGGGAATGTCTCCAAAAGTATTCTTCATTATGAACGACTTTTTCATAACTGGTAAACCATAAGAGATAGACAAAATTTTACTACACGAAAAATGTAGATCGCGTTAAAATACACAATTTATGTCATATACATTTCTTTTGTTGAGTGAACCGTTTGCGAGATATTGCTTGTTATTCCCTTAAATTTTCCAATACTTATACTTTTTCTCAAATTCGTTATTCATTTTTACTTTCTCTACTACGTACAGTAAGTAGGGGAAGTATTGCATTCCACCCAAAAATTCGATACCGAGATTTCACCGGAAATACATGTTTTGAGACCTCCTGAATCCAAAAAAAGCATTTTTGGAAACATGTCCGTGTGTGTGTCTGTGTGTGTGTGTGTCTGTGTGTGTGTGTGTGTCTGTGTGTCTGTGTGTGTGTGAACAGCATAACTCAAAAACGAACAGTCGGATAAACACCAAACTTGGTATTTAGGTTCAGTATCTTCCAGAGATGCGACACGAAGGTTTTCAAGAAAATCCCCCCACCCCAGACTACCCTTTACATGGAACATTTTTCGAAAATTTTAATTTTCTCAAAAATGGCTCTAACGATTTTGATGAAAATATCATATGTTTAAGATAATATCATGAGAAATGAAATGTATATCTCGAATTTTCTGGGAATGTCTCCAAAAGTATTCTTCATTCTGAACGACTTTTGCATAACTGGTAAACTATAAGAGATAGACAAAATTTTACTACACAAAAAATATAGATCGCGTTAAAATACACAACTTATGTCATATACATTTCTTTTGTTGAGTGAACCGTTTTCGAGATATTGCTTGTTATTTCCTTAAATTTTGCAATACTTATACTTTTTCTCAAATTCGTTATTCATTTTTTTATGTCCTGGACATGCAAAGAGAATGGAATGCGCCACATAGCAACCAGCGTTAAAATATTTGACTATCGCTTAAAAGCTACCATATTCCCCTTGCATCTACAAGAAAATTACCAATAAGATTGACATTTCGATATCTCGATTAACATGAAGCATATGGAGAATAGGCGTTTGTAAAATTAGATTGTACAAGAGTAGAGAAAGTCATGTGAGTGCAACACATCAGATTTTTTTTATGTCCTGGACATGCAAAGAGAATGGAATGCGCCACATAGCAACCAGCGTTAAAATATTTGACTATCGCTTGAAACCTACCATATTCCCCTTGCATCTACAAGAAAATTATCAATAAGATTGACATCTCGATATCTCCATTAGCATGAAGCATATGGAGAATAAGCGTTTGTAAAAATAGTTTGTACAAGAGTAGAGAAAGTCATGTGAGTGTAACACATCAGATTTTTTTTAGTTAGTCCATTGATCTTACCGGCAGCCTTACCGGAACTTATTGCCTATTGACAATGGTATTAACTGGTGTAACTCTTGTCGCTGGGTTTCTTGCACTTTTTTGTTTTTATTAACCATTACATCATACACACATTCATACTCTCATTCATACTTCCAGACCTTGGGGAGAATAAGGAATAATCTTGACTAGGGAAAAATTCCGACCCTCAGCCAGGAATCGAACCGGGGACCCCTCGCACAACAGACAGGTGCTCTACCGACTGAGCTACGGGGCCAGCGATTCGAATTGTTCAATACTTGTCATTCTTTTACAGTCTCGTCGATTTTCAGTTGTTTCTCGCAATTGCATGGAAACAGTATGGTATTTTAAAGCCAGCATACAGCTTTCAGTTCTTAAGTATTTGACTCTCGCTGTTCTCTTTGTATCTATAACGAAATGTGTAATGTAGCTATTTCTGCAAATGTTTATTTGGATTAAAATGTAGTAGATAGAAAAATAAGCTTTAGTAAGAATAGTTTGTATACCCACTAATAAAGATAGAGGTTACAGGAAGTCATGCGAGTGTTTCACATCAGATATTTTCCTTAAGGTTTTCCTGAGGAAACGGGAATTTTTGGAAACAATATTTTGGAAACGGGTAATGCTCCGGAAAAACGTGTGCAATATAAATTTTCTTTTCTAATTAGCTTTGCATTTTACCTGATACAAGCTGTAGTCCATCTCTTATGTTTCCCAATTATGTAAAATCCAGAACAGAACATCACTCACCATTTAAAAAAATAAATTCTACTTTATTTATCATGCCAGCAACTTAAGCACAGAGTATTCAATCCTAAAAAGATAAATAAAAGCAAAATAAAATAAAAATGGAGAGAACTGCTTCTGCAAATGGTTTATTAAAAAAAATAACCCACTTACATCCTTAAAAGGTGCCTATCTTGAATAATGTGCTCCAGAGAACCGGGATATATTTGCGGAACCAGCAACAGCAATGTTATGGGAGTTAGGACTACCGCTCCGTTTCCTGTATATCAACAAGGCTTTACACTCTTAGAAAACATATCCTTTGTTCCTGGAGTGCAAGATGGAGCTCTCTACTGCAAACGTATGCACACAGATTTCTGTGTAGTGTGCATGTATGGATAAAATATAACAGGACTGTTTCAGAAGTAAGTCGTCCTCTGTGGTCTAGGGGTACCATGCTATTCTCTAGTCCCCAAGGTCGGGGGTTCAATCCCTGTGGGGGGCGATGGATTTTTTTTCGGGCGTAAAAATTCTTAGCATGGCTTCCTTTGGAAGGGAAGTAAAGCCGGTAGATATACGGCACGTAAAAGATCCTCAAGCCTGATAAAGAGGCCTCTGAGCAAAATTTCCTGTCTTTCACGTCCAATATAAAATGGGACGCTAGG
This sequence comes from Deroplatys truncata, assembly GCA_030765065.1. NCBI lineage: Eukaryota > Metazoa > Arthropoda > Insecta > Mantodea > Mantidae > Deroplatys > Deroplatys truncata. The sequence goes on from CM060987.1 coordinate 93,455,727, forward strand.
AACCATAGAAGTTAATGGGCGTCTACAAAAAAAACCCTTTTTTTTGTTTTCAGAAGTAAGCTTAAATAGTGTTATATTCTAAATCACTACGAAAGAAACATGCCAAGTTGACATACTGCCGCTCCCCCATTCTCCTCCAGCTGTAGAACCCTTTCAAGAAAGTTATTAAAAGAGAGCAATATGAATTTTAGTATTTAGGTAAGAGAACGTAAAAAACGGATAACATTTTTGGGTACATTACAATATTTGCGGCAACTTAAGTGTTACTTAGGCGTCAAATGTCAAGACATGGTCAACATTTTTACTTTTGAAATTCGTCCACGGAACCTTGCTCAGTTGACAACAGTATCCTCAGGATCCACGATTCGAAATCGGAACATAAAACTTCCTTTCTAACGCGAACGAGATAGCTCCGCAGTAATATACGAGGCTAGCAATCGGGTTCGATTCCTGGAGCCGGCAGCTCTGATCATGGGTTTTTCCTGCTTTTCTCTGGTTAGTAAGGCAAATGCGGGGGTAGTTTCCCTACTTCCACGAATTTAGTTTCTTTTTTCATGTTTCAGGTAAGCTTAGGTGCTGTAAAGTGTCGGTCGGTGTGGAACAGATGGCGCAGATGCTTGCTGGCTGGAATGTTCTTCTCGGCTCTGCCAGAAGCGGCAGCCTTCTATGAGCCGTCTCAGGTGAGTAGAATTCTTCCCAGTTCCGCCAGAGGGAAGCCTTCTCTTAGCAGTTCGCCAGTGTGACCTGGTTATTTAGCCTGAATTGTTAGGAAGCACTGCGCGTCTCTGTTGAGGCAGTATTTTTAACACTTAAATGATTTCAGTCAAATTATATAATATAAAATATAATAACAGCCCGCCTTAAAGCAATATGTGTATAATATAATATATAAAATGCATGAACCAGTCAGTGTGTTAATGTTTGTATTATTATGTACATGTTCAATAATTTAGTAATGTAGGAGCTGTGAGAATAATAGGTTAAAATTTGCTAATAATGAGGTAACAATGAGGTAATCCTGAGGCAATAATGAATTAGAAAGTTTAATAATGCTACTAGTAATTCTTGGAGCAAAAATAATGTAATTTTTGAGACAGTTTATAAATAGCCAATCAACAACCAGAAAAAAGCTTACGTTAAATAAAAGTATGCTATTGGAGTAGGATTAGCCAATCAGAAACTGAAATGGAGGAAAATTTACAAATTCAGAAGTCAGCTGCTAGTAGACAAAGTTCCTAACCGGACGCGAGACGTGTCCTCGAGACGTTTAATACGTATTCAGTGTGAGACGAAAACAGGCCTCTGAGCAAGTGTGTTTAAAAAGTGCAAGTAGCTAATAAATAATCTTACAGCTCTCTATATCAGTGAAGTGTTATTTAAATCTTGTCATGGATTAATAAAAGGAGTGAAGTAAAAATTATAATCAGTGTAAGCCTACATTCTTCAGCCGCACCACGCCCTGTTTAGAAATTCATGTCTCTACAAATTAATACTGACGCAGCCGAGGCAAATATAAATATATATATATATATATATATATATAATATTTAAAGACACATTAAAAATACAAACTTGATTGTTAAACTTAGTGCAAAGGCCACCGGAAAGTAAATTTGGGGCGAAGGCTACCGGAAACTTACCACTTCAAGTTCGGCTCCCCAACAGTCGAACTATAATACTACTATAATACTACTAAAATAAACCAACTTCACTGTCGACGATCGGCCTCCCTATAGTCTCATCCGACATGCAGGCCATACGTCGACCCTGTTTCAGTACCACCGATTAGAGTTAACTCCGAACCTAACATAACGGTGTGGACTGTTTATTACCACCAGTAAGATGCGTACTGAAGCACATATTTTCATTCACGAGCGTGTTTGCAATATCATGGTCTTAATGATTTATGACCACATTAATCAGTATTATGTTTTGCATTGCAAAACCGTGCAATCAGCGAAGAAAAATGCATTCGCCCCTGTTTATCTTTTGAATTTATTTCTATTAGCATAGCGACAACTGGAATTAAACCACGTTATATGTTGTGGTGTTAAGCAGCCGTTTATATACACCTACATTGTACATTGTGGCGACCACTGGCTACTTGTCATTGCAAATTAAAGCTTTAACACTGAAGAGACATCGCACTGTTCAGTTCTGTGGTAAAACCTCCGTTTTGGAACTATGAGTCATCGGTGGATAGCGTATTTCTGGGCAAAAATTATGTACTGCAAAGCCAAAATATATGGTAACCAGGAGTGTGGGGAAAATACGTATTATCAAAGCTCAAGAGAGAAAAAGGGGTATTTAATTAATTTAACTGCGCATTCATTTTAAACAGTCATTAAACACAGAGTAAATAAATCAAAGTCAGTACTCTTTAAACAATCATTCCATTAAAGCGATCATGTACATCCAGGTACACTGGGAAAGTATAAACAGAGCAGCAACCAAAATCTCCTTGAGGAGACACATGGAACTGGAATTTACGTTAACGGGGCAGAGTGTCGATGTTTTGAGTGCGTTAATGAGTAGTTTGCTTAGATACAAACAAATTCAAGTATTTGCAGTGAAATATCCACACACGGATTACAGCTTCAATAATTAAAATAAAGACAATTTAAAAAAAATCTGATATGTTACACTCCCATGACTTTCTCTATTCTTGTACAAACTACTTTTACAAACGCTTATTCTCCATCTATTTTATATTAATCGAGATAAACATTTGCAGAAACGATCTTTTGACATGAAAAGAGAATTACATTTTACACATAGCGACCAGTTCTAAAAATATTTGACTATCGCTTAAGGCTTACTATGTTCCCCTTGTTTTGTAATTGCAAGGGCAATATAGAAATACAGTAGCCTTTAAGCACATACATATCTCTTAATAGCTGGTTGCTAGGTGCAGCACTATTCCCTTTGCCACAGATTAATACTCTTTGCATATCCAAGACAAAAAAATCTGATGTGTTACATTCACATGACTTTCTCTACTCTTGTACAAACTATTTATACAAACAATTATTCTTCATATGCTTCATGTTAATCGAGATAAACATTTGTAGACTCTATCTTATTGCTAATTTTCTTGTAGATGTAAGAGGAATATATATTTACAAGGGCAATATACAAATACAGTAGCCTTTAAGCACATACATATATCTTATTAGCTGGTTGCTAGATGCAGCACCATTCGCTTTGCCACAGATTAATATTCTTTGCATATCGAAGACAAAAAAATCTGATGTGTTACACTCACATGACTTTCTCTACTCTTGTACAATCTAATTTTACAAACGCCTATTCTCCATATGCTTCAAGTTAATCGAGATATCGAGATGTCAATCTTATTGGTAATTTTCTTGTAGATGCAAGGGAAATATCGTAGCTTTTAAGCGATAGTCAAATATTTTAACGCTGGTTACTATGTGGCGCATTCCATTCTCTTTGCATGTCCAGGACATAAAAAAGATGAATAACGAATTTGAGAAAAAGTATAAGTATTGGAAAATTTAAGGAAATAACAAGCAATATCTCGAAAACGGTTCACTCAATAAAAGAAATGTATATGACATAAGTTGTGTATTTTAACGCGATCTACATTTTTTCTGTAGTAAAATTTTGTCTATCTCTTATGGTTTACCAGTTATCTATGCAAAAGTCGTTCACAATGAAGAATACTTTTGGAGACATTCCCAGAAAATTCGAGATATACATTTCATTTCTCATGACATTATCTTAAACATATGATATTTTCATCAAAATCGTTAGAGCCATTTTTGAGAAAATTAAAATTTTCAAAAAATCTTCCATGTAAAGGGTAGTCTGGGGTGGGGGGATTTTCTTGAAAACCTTCGTGTCGCATCTCTGGAAGATACTGAACCTAAATACCAAGTTTGGTGCTTATCCGATTGTTCGTTTTTGAGTTATGCTGTTCACAGACACACACACAGACACACACACACACACACACACAGACACACACACGGACATGTTTCCAAAAATGCTTTTTTTGGATTCAGGAGGTCTCAAAACATGTATTTCCGGTGAAATCTCGGTATCGAATTTTTGGGTGGAATGCAATACTTCCCCTACTTACTATACGTAGTAGAGAAAGTAAAAATGAATACCGAATTTGAGAAAAAGTAAAATCTGATGTGTTACACTCACATGACTTTCTCTACTCTTGTACAATCTATTTTTACAAACGCCTATTCTCCATATGCTTCATATTAACCGAGATATCGAGATGTCAATCTTATTTGTAATTTTCTTGTAGATGCAAGGGGAATATGGTAGCTTTTAAGCGATAGTCAAATATTTTATCGCTGGTTGCTATGTGGCGCATTCCATTCTCTTTGCATGTCCAGGACATAAAAAAATGAATAACGAATTTGAGAAAAAGTATAAGTATTGGAAAATTTAAAGCAATAACAAGCAATATCTCGAAAAGGGTTCACTCAACAAAAGAAATGTATATGACATAAGTTGTGTATTTTAACGAGATCTACATTTTTTGTGTAGTAAAATTTTGTCTATCTCTTATGGTTTAGCAAGTTATGCAAAAGTCGTTCACAATGAAGAATACTTTTGGAGACATTCCCAGAAAATTCGAGATATACATTTCATTTTTCCATGACATTATCTTAAACATATGGTATTTTAATCAAAATCGTTAGAGCCATTTTGAAAAAATTAAAATTTTCGAAAAATGTTCCATGTAAAGGGTAGTCTGGGGTGGGGGGATTTTCTTGAAAACCTTCGTGTCGCATCTCTGAAAGATACTGAACCTAAATACCAAGTTTGGTGTTTATCCGACTGTTCGTTTTTGAGTTATGCTGTTCACAGACACACACACAGACACACACACACACACAGACACACACACACACACACACAGACACACACACGGACATGTTTCCAAAAATGCTTTTTTGGATTCAGGAGGTCTCAAAACATGTATTTCGGGTGAAATCTCGGTATCGAATTTTTGGGTGGAATGCAATACTTCCCCTACTTACTATACGTAGTAGAGAAAGTAAAAATGAATAACGAATTCCCATTTGAGAAAAGTATTGAAAAATTTAAGGGAATAACAAGTAATATCTCGAAAATGGTTCACTCAACAACAAAAATGTATATGATATAAGTTGTGTATTTTAACGCGATCTACATTTTTTGTGTAGTAAAATTTTGTCTAGCTCTTATGGTTTACCAGTTATGTAAAAGTCGTTCACAATAAAGAATACTTTTGGAGACATTCCCAGGAAATTCGAGATATACATTTTATTTGACATAACAATATCTTAAACATATGATATTTTAATCAAAATCATTAGAGCCATTTTTGAGAAAATTAAAATTTTCGAAAAATCTTCCATGTAAAGGGGACTCTGGGATGGGGGGATTTCCTTGAAAACCTTCGTGTCGCATCCTTGGAAGATACTGAACCCAAATACCAAGTTTGGTGTTTATCCGACTGTTCGTTTCTGAGTTATGCTGTTCACAGACACACAGACACACACACAGACACACACACACGGACATGTTTCCAAAAATGCTTTTTTTGGATTCAGGGGGTTTCAAAACATGTATTTCCGGTGAAATCTAGGTATCGAAATTTTGGGTGGAATACAATACTTCCCCTACTTACTATAGGTAGTAGAGAAAGTAAAAATGAGTAACCAATTCCCTTTTGAGAAAATAAGTAATGGAAAATTTAAGGGAATAACAAGTAATATCTCGAAAATGGTTCACTCAACAACAAAAATGTATATAACATAAATTGTGTATTTTAACGCGATCTACATCTTTTGTGTAGTAAAATTTTGTCTATCTCTTATAGTTTACCAGTTTACCAAAAGTCGTTCACAATGAAGAATACTTTTATAGACATTCCCAGAAAATTCAAGATATACATTTTATTTGTCATGAAAATATCTTAAACATATGATATTTTAATCAAAATCGTTAGAGCCATTGTTGAAAAAATTAAAGTTTTCGTAAAATGTTCCATGTAAAGGGTACTCTGTGGTGGGGGGATTTTCTTGAAAACCTTCGTGTCGCATCTCTGGAAGATACTGAACCTAAATACCAAGTTTGGTGTTTATCCGACTGTTCGTTTCTGAGTTATGCAGTTCACAGACAGATACACAGACAGACACACGGACACACACGGACATGTTTCCAAAAATGCTCTTTTTGGATTCAGAGGGTCTCAAAACATGTATTTCCGGTGAAATCTCGGTATCGAATTTTTGGGTGGAATACAATACTTCCCCTACTTACTATACGTAGTAGAGAAAGTAATAATGAACACGCTGCCATTACAAGACGTTAAAAGCTTTTCATATGACCATAATAACTATAATTATATTCTACTATCCAACGAGTTTATACAGAACCTTCGTTTGATTTTCTTAGACTACAAACACGCTGTTTGCTGGATATTCATAGCCCCTTACATTATTAGCATAGATTTCTCATGCAAATCATAACCACCTAACTGCATTTTAGAAGATGTTGGAAGTGGTATACTTGTGTTGTCACATCTCTCTCATATCTTTTAAGAACATTCACTAATTCTTCATGGCCATGCAAATAAAACCACGCTTCGTCTGTAAAAGAAAACAAAATTATGACGCAGGTCAATAGGGCAATCATTATCATCCAACAGACAATTGCAGAAATTAACTCTACTAACATTATCACATTGCAATACCTGATCTATCTTAGGGTTTTAATTTTAAAATTATAACCCCTGAGATAGCACTGCGCGTCTCAATGCTTTCTCAGAGATTTCTTTGGACTTCGTTCTAATTTTGCTCCGATATCACTGAGAAAGATCACGGCTATTTACTTCCGGTTTCTTATCAAGAATACATACTGTTCCCCTAAATGTGTTAATAAGATTACGAACGTTTCTCTGGAACAGCAGGAAATACGTTTATAAATTGCAGGCTCACTTCTCTACAAGAGTTTGTTGTCACATGAATGATACACGACAAGTCTGAGTGCTAAAGTATACGGAAGTTTTGACATTATAACAGCAATAACACAAGCAATACTGAAACACGTGATCTCACAACGTATCAACCTCTGTACAGCACAGACTTCGCCTCAACTGATTTGCCAGCACACGGAGAAGAGGGAAAATGGAAGACGAACAAAAGCGGTTAGAAACAGCGCACTGCAGGTCAAGCAATTTCCAAAGCAACTTCATGTTGTCCATAAATTATTAAAATCGAAAACAATAATATAAAAATTACTATACTAAAAGAGAGAAAACCTGTATGTGTGTATGTTTATAAAGGATAATCTCGGAAAAATTCAAACGATTTTCATAATGCTTTCGCCATTAAAGGACACTATTTTTTCCCGACGGACATAAGCTATATGATACATTTTGATTTAAATTCCTAAATGTCTAAAACAGTAAACGAATTTAGAAGGCCGAAGTGTTACAATGCGAACATTTTGTAATCGTAAAAGAACGTATTTGTGAATATGGCGTAGAAAACAATAATTGGTTCTCCAAAGAAAATCAGAGTAAATACCACGGATACTTCATTCTGAGCAACATACATAAATAATTAAGATTTAGCAACTTGGAAAATAGAATACATAGCAAACAACACACAACTGCATCTCGTTATACAAATAGGATATGTATGGGTGCTTAAGTCGAAATTTTCTAAAAAGTCTTTTAAAAGGAATTATTGCTTGCATTTTCTTTGTTGTTGTAACTACGTTCATTACCTAGCTATGCTAAATCTACACTAATATTATAACGAGAGAAAATTTTGTGTGTGTGTTTTTTTTTTAATTTTATTTATGGCCGCTCTTTAACTGTTGTGGTCCTTAGCGTTCCATTCTATATTGGGCGTGAAAGGTCGGCAATTTTGCTCAGAGACCTCTTTATCAGGCTTGAAGTTCTTTAACGTGCCGTAAATCTACGACAAGGGACCACGGGCTTTACTTCTCTTCCGAAGAAAGCCATGCTAAGGATTTTTACGCCCGAAATTCTTTCACTTGAGAAGCCGTCTTCTTTCTGAGAGACTTGGAGCTAGGTCTAGAAGCGGAGGGGGAGTTAACAGCTCGAGCTACAAGATCCTTTATGCCTGAGCCTCTGATGGGGTGTCCCCTGGAGGGAGGGGTGAGGTGAGAGGGGATAGAGGTCGGCCGGACCAGGAGGTAGCACAGGGCCTTTACAGATTGAAACTCCCTGGATGGCAGCTGGTGTAACCAGCTCCCCTCAACCCCTGCAGGCTTGCACATTCCATTGGGAGGCCCGGGACTCTGAGACCCCCCCAATTCCGGAGGACATAGAGCATCCTTTTCCCATGCCCTGCAACACCGAGAATCCTGCTAACTCTTTCAACCTTGAAAGAACCTGCTTGGTGGTGATGTGGAGTGAGAATGGAGGTGAAATGGAGGGACAGGAAACTAGGGGGATATAAAGAACCTCCCAGCTTCGCCTAGCGACTCAGTGAAACACCCGAAAAAACCCATGGGTCAAGAAGGTCGGCCGCGGGAATCGAACCCATGACCTACCGAATGCGGACCACAGACGTTACCGCCTGAGCATCTCGCTTGATAACTTGGGGCTCTAAACACCTTCTAATTTCAATTTATAAATTGCTAAGGATTTGCAAAGCTTTCGTTGAGAATGCTATGGAGTAGAAAGCCGGTTACATATATTCCAGGCAGTATACATAAGGTGTCCATGACGCAACAATTCAAGCAAACGGGATACAAATCCTAAAAATCTGAAGTATTACATTCACATGACTTTCTTTACCCTCTATCCTCTTTGTTAGTGGGTATACAGACTATTATTACAAAAGTTTATTTTTCTGTTTACTTCATTTTAATCGAGATAAACCTATACGCTTTGTTATACATACAAAAGGAATAGTGACAGTCAAATGTTTAAGAACAATTGGCCTCACTTTTTCCTCGCAATCGCAAGAAACAACTGTATGTTGACGGGACTTTAAAAGTATAAGTTTTGAACAAATCGACCATTAATAACGGATATCTCGGAAATGGCTTAGGACACAAAAAAGTTATCTGAAATAAATTGTGTGTTTTAAAGAAATCAATATTTTATGTGTAGTACAATTTCGACTATCTCTCAACATTTAATAGTTATACAAGATTATATAAAAATCCTTCCAAATGAACAGGACTTCATAGGCTATTCCTCGAATATACAAAATATACGTTTTATTTGCGAGGTAAATATCTATAATATTTGATACTTAATCAAAATCGTTACAGCCATTTTTTAAAAAATGAAAAATTTCGAAGACACTTCTATGTAAAGAGCAATTTGGGGCGAGGGGATTCATGTCGCACCTTTGGAAGATACCAAACTTAAGTACCAAGTTATGCTCTTTACAGACACACATACACCGAGCTTTTTCCGATAAAATCTCTATATAGAATTTTTGTGTGGAATGCAATACCTTCTCTATCTACTATGTATCAGTGCTGTTCAAAACGGTACGAATTGTATTTATATTTGTTACTTAATTGCCATTTATCAAACACTGTAATGAAACACTGTAAAAATTCTGAATAACCTTTATTCTAAATTAATGGATATGTGGACTGACGTTTCTGGATGCCAAAACCTTGTTATAACTCTCACGTAAGAACGTTTTCCTGTATTTCTTTTGTACTTATGTCGTAATCAAGTTTGTTAGCAGGGCATGCTAAATAATTGTTATAATTCAGTATTCTGTTTTACAGGTTTTAAGTAATTTGATACAGTATAACGATTTTATCGGATGTAATGTTTTTACCAAAATATAATAAAACATAATGACTGTGTAGTTAACAGATGCGTGCTTGTTTTATCCGTGTAATGAGGAAAGTTAACCATAGAAACAGCCAGATATCTCGGTAAAAGGATTAGCATTGTGTCTTCCTTAGGGAACTCCTTGACGAAGAGCTGTGGTTGCTTCATTATACTCCTGTGATGCATGTACAGTGTATAGAAAAAAAACAAACACACATTTATTTATGGCTCCCATCCTGCAGCATTATCTTCCCTTTGTAACGTCCGAGGAAAAGCAAAAACGCGATGCAGCCAGCGAAACGCAAACCCGGAGAGCAAAAAGTGGTTTTGACAAGTTTGCTACTTCTTGTGCTATTATCTACGTCTCTTCTAAAAGGTCCAGGTTCGTTGTGCGCCACCCTGAGATTTCTAGTCTAATTCCTAATTGTCTAAACAACGACTACTCTTTCTGTAGTTTTTGAAATTTATTTCATTTTACTTTCTCTATTATTTACTTTGACTAAGTAGAGGAAGAATACATTCACCCAAAAATTAGATACCGAAACTACACTGAAAATACATGTTTTGAGTTTCCCTGAATACAAAAAAGCATTTTTAGAAATGTGTGTGTGTGAACAGCATAATTAAAAAACCCAAACTCCGTTAAATACCAAATTGGTATTGGTATATGAACAATTTTGGTTTTTTTCGATTTTGTCAGAAATTGCTCTAACGATTTCGATTAAAACGCCATATGTTTAAGATATTTACAATGACAAATGAAGTTTCTCGAAATAGACAGTAAACACTCTTAATTTTGAAACACTGTTATATAATTAGTAAACCGTAAGAAATTGACAAAATTTGAGTGCACAAAAATATGTAGATCTGTTAAAGCACACAGTTTTTTTGCGTTAACCACTTCCTGATAGTGCTTGTTATTAGTTTGAATTTTCAAGTACTTTTCTTAAATGGATAGTCGCTATTCATTTTTTCTCCTAGTCATGCAAAGAGTATTGGATTTCCATTTCCTAGCGACCATCTCTTTAAAAATCTGACAATCGCTTTACCTACTCTATCCTACAACAAACGTGTAAATGTGAAGTAGCTGCAATATTAAACTTTTGTAAAGATGGTTTGTAGAAGAGTGAGTCGAAAATTCCTGTGAAAGTAATGCATCAGATGGTTTTATTTATTTTGATAGAGAATTTCTACGTAAATTTAAACAATAACAACATTCATTCATTATCTGTTTACCCTCCTCTTATGTAGAACTTACACCCCCCAGGACTTACAGGCGGGTGCCTGGGGTCAGAGGCCCATCGAGGAGCAGACACTCATGGATCAGACAGGACATCCAGGATGGGTGATCAGCCCGATGCCTGGTATGGGATGAAGGAAGTAGATGAAGCGAAATGTTGGTAAAATGGATGAAAGGAAAGGTGATGATGGAGCAGTTGGTGGAATGAATGGCGGGGGAAACCGGAGATCCCGGAGAAAACCCGCCCAGATGCCGCTTCGTCCACCACAAATCCCACATGCAGGTCCGCCTCGGTGGGAGGCGAGCGGTCTAACCACTCGGCCACGGCGCCGCCCTAACAACATACCGAATAAGAAAATATAGTGGTCCAGGGGGTACCTAGCATTAATATATAAAATAATAGAATTAACAAAAATAGACTAAATTAATATTTATCACGATAAAAGCAATAGGATATACATTTTGAAGTTCTAAAAGCTAATTTTACCACACAAGAGTAAGAGAATAAATACTTATAACAATAAAGCAATAGCACCAATACAATTAATTTTCGTTATGGAAATTCTTTCTTGACAACGATTTGAATTGTGCTTTTTTTAATTTGAAGCTGATGTTGTGCTAGAAATCTATTTATTTGTCATTACGCTGCATAACCTTTGATCAGGATTGTTGATGTGGTTGAAGGCTACACTTTTTGTAACATTTAGGTTCAGATATGCACACAAAATTAGATCGTTTAGTTCAGCACTTATGCTAATTCAAGCGTATTTCTTTACTTGTGTACGTAATTTAGTAGGTCATTGTAATCAATTTAATGTATTTTGATTACGTTGAATTCAAAGAAGCTCCAGAAAATCAATAATTTTTTCAGACATATTTTAGTTAATTTTCTTTATAATAATACTAAATGCCTAATAATAACATTAAACGTACTGCCCCATCCTATAATTGGATGGATTTAACCAAAAGGAAAAGTTACAAGGAAAATATGTCGACAAAATGAAAAAGTTAGTTATTTAAGGAAGTGATGGTCAAATCTTTAAAAAGAAGTTCGCTATGAAATTCGCTCTTCGCATGCCCTGGAGAAACAAATGAATGGTGCCTTGCCACTTTAGAAAATGTTTAAGTATTGAAATAAATAATAAAGAGTATTTCGGAAATGGTTGCAAAGAACTTTGACAAGCTGATTTTAACGAGAATTACCTTTTTTGTGTAGTAAGCACTTATCTATCTCTTATGGTTTGCGAGTTATACCATATTCATTCAGAAGGAAGGGGACAAGGCTGTTCACAAAAAATTCAATATGGAAATTTTGTAGTACAAATATCTTAAACATGTGGCATTTTAATTAAAATTGCTAGGAAAATTCCTGAGTAAATGAAAAATAAGGAATATTTTTCCAAGTAAAGGGTATTTTGGGGAGGGGAAATTTCGTGATAATCTTCTGGTAGATGCTTGAATTTAAGTACCAAATTTGGAATTTATCAGACATTTCGTTTCAGAAATATTGTTTAGATACAGAGGCACGTTTTTCTAAACTCTATTTTCTAAGATACGGGGGACCTAAAAACGTGCATTTCCTGTCAAACGTCGATATCAATTTTTTTTTGCTTTTGTGGAATCCGTTTTCCGAATAGCCACTTTTTATGCACGGCAGTGTACCTGTATATATGATGTTATCACAGTAATTATTTTATGCTAATATATCAATTAATCTTAGACCTAGTGGTTGTTCAGAAAAGTCGTGCTCGTTCTAGTTTGGTCAGATAAAAGAAGTAATTGTTTAATTCACTTTATGCCTTTAGTTTCATGGCATTACGATTCTGTTGTTCCGCCCTCCATTTACACAAAAAGAACCATTCAGTACATTCAGCAAGCTTATCGGCAGCTTAAACGAGAGACGTGATGCACATAAACAGACATCGCATTACTTGCTCTTACGTATCTAATACGTAAAGGAGGTATTGCATTCCACATAAAAATTCAATACTGAGATGTCTTCTGAAACAATTTTTAAAAACGACAATGCCATAGCCGGGATTTGAACCACGAATCTCCCGGTCTCCGTCCGTTTGCTCTAACCACTGAGCTAACTCATTCGCGTTTTGCCGGTAAACCACAAGGAGATCTCGATGTCGTGTCGGCATGTTGCCATGGTAGCTCAGTGGTTAGAGCAACCGGACGGAGACCGGGAAATCCGTGGTTCAAATCCCGGCTATGGCATTGAATTTTTCAGTCGTCTGATTCTACCTTTCCAACCCTGTCCAACACACGGCAATTGATTCCAATTTTTAAAAAATCAGTTGTACAAAAAGTGTAATGTGCGAACAGCATCACTCAAAAACGAATTATTACATAAATGCCTAACTTAGCCTTCTAAAGATGCGACAAGAAGATTTTCGAGAAAACCCAGTTCGTTATTTTTTATTTTCTTAGAAATGGCTCTAACAACTGTTATTAAAATATTATGTGCTTAGGATGCTTGCTTGCTTAATAGAACAGATATCCTCAGTTCTCTGCGAGTCTGTTCACAGAAATGAACCTCTTCATTCTGAATGAATGTTTATAGTTTTCACACTGATAAACAAAAAGGGATAGAAACAGACCTATCTCACAAAAAATTAGATATATTTAGAACATAGTTTTGACATATTTTTTTACGCCGCTAACGGTTTTAGAAATAGCCGTTGCATTGGTTTGAATTTTCGAACACTTTTAAGTCACGGATGTGTTTGGGGATATTCGTGGATTGGTGTATGGTGGACAATTGGCTTTCTAGGACCCATCTCATACCATCTTACTTCGCCACATGTCTGCAGAGGTATGTGCATAGCAACTGTACCTCTGCTTCTGCGACAGGCAGGTAGCAGCTTCGACACGTGTCTACACAGACCTTAGTGCATAACAACTATATCTCTGTTTCATGCTGAGCACATGACATTAGGGTGCCGTTCAGTCATTCATTAAGGTGCCGTATCTATTCCCAGATACAACTAACTGGGCTATAAGTATCTGAAACACGCTGTACATTCTAGAACAAACAGGGGAAGAGGAAACCAAACTGAACAGCAGATGACCACGAAGGAAGCGTTCAGACATTAATTGTTCATTTACTGCTTTCGGACAGTCTGTAACATTTTCATCTTCAATCTCCGTTTAGCTTACAACTCTACAGACTGTCAAACACAAAGCGAGGAAAAATCGAACAGTATCTTGTTTATCTCCTGAACAATTTAGAAATGACCTTTTATAGCTCTCACACGCTGGAAAGTGTACAATGCAATATTGAGAAGTATGAAGGGGTAATTGCTCTCTGGCCGATACTCATTTATTCAAGTCAGAGCAGGATTGACCGTACGTTACTCCGTCGCTAAACGGCACTAACTTACATAGCTGCTACACTGATTTAAATCCTACGAGTGATGTGCCTCGAACATCACCACATAATTGTGTGCTATTTTCATTTCATTCAAAAATTCGATACCATAATTTCAATGGAAATACACGTTTTGGGGCTTACCGAATAAAAACAATCATTTTATAAGAAAGCTGTGTGTATGTGTGCGAACAACAACTACTAAAAGTCCGTTAAATACCAAACTTGATATACAAGACTTTCAAGAAAATGACTAACGATTTTAATTAAAATACCATACAAATAAAATAATAAAATCTGTCAAGTTCTGCAAATAATCTGTGAAGATGATAACTTTTGTGTAATTAGTAAACGATGAGATAGACAAAAGTTACTAGACAAAAAATGTAGACCTCTTTAAAGCACAACTATATTTGTAGCTTTAACCATTTCTTAGGCATTCTTTGTTTAGTTTGAATTTTCTAATGCTTTATTCAAATGCTCAGTCGCTATTCTGTTTTTCTCGTAGTAATGCAAACAGAATGGGATTTCAAAGCCATCTCATGGCGATCCGCATATTAAACTTTGACATTTGCTTTAGCCTAATGTATCCTCCTTATCCCTACAACGAAATGTGTAAATGTGCAATGAAAATTTAGCCCTATTAACAAGAAGCTGATAGAAAAATATACATCAATAATAATAATAAGTTGTAGAAGAGTGAGTAGAAAATTCATATGAATTCTCAACGATACGGTTTTTCAGAGATAAATTAACGTAAGAGAGACCAGCAGCTTAAAAGCTAACGCAAGGAAGCAAGCTGCGCTTCCTATGGAGAATGGAATATTTGGTTTTGGGGGAAATCTTCGCCACGCATAACCTAAGAATAACTAAAGGTAAAATTTGGCCAACATTTTAAAAAATTCAAATGTAATGCTTGTATTTAAAAACTAACTTGAAACTTTAGCTTAAACTGCACTAAAACCTTCTTCTTCTTCTTCTTCTTCTTCTTCTCCTCTACAAATTTTCTTACATTTCTGCATTTAAAAATATATCTTACCATGTACTTTGTAATCGATGCAATTGATATTTTTAGTGAAACTTGAGAGACAAAAAACTAAAAAGAAAAGCATATTGCTTTCACTACACGTTTAAATTGCCCAGGGTACGAAAAAATAAGTAGATTGATACTGAGGATAAACTGTGGAAACATTTTTTTTACATTCCCTCCTGAAGCATCCAGAGAGGCAACAGTTCCTCATTTTTTGTTGCTAAAATGCTGTGCCAATGGTTTGATGTTTTTTTTAAAAAATTATGATTTCTGCTTTGTGTGGAGCTTTAGAAGAACCGAAAAACTTAAAGAAAGAAAAAAAATTAACATATCTATATGAAACTTAACACAGGCTTAGTAAGGTGATACAGTATCACTTGAAAAAAATGAAAACATTTGCTTAAAATCCATAAAATGAAAACCTTTCAGCTGTGGGTGCCCTTAAGTAAAAATCTTGTACTGTTCCAATTTCAGCAGATTCTCGAACAAGAAATTTCTTGTAAAACCACAATGTCGAGTTTTTGTTAAAGTACTAAATAACAAAAATAATCTAATCCCAGCACTCAGCTTCTCTACCCGTTACCCATTTGCATATGTCTATTGTACACTTTGAAGTAGAAAAAGTGACTCGTATAAGGGATTTAAGTTGATACTGAAATCTGTAGTTCAACCCCTTAACTTCCCTCTTACAGAAATCTAGCCACACGATTGACAAGTTGGTTACATCTCCCAAAATATGGGCGGAGCGAGGCATTGCCAATGAGTTAGTTCTTGTTGGATGAGTACCGTTAACTTAATAATCTGAATAATATTGATAAGGCCAACGATTATAGTTTATTTACTTAACAACAGTAAGAGTCACAAATGTCAGGCCACGAAAGGGTCTATTTCCCTAAAGTTCAAGAGGGTATAGAGAGAGAGGAAGACCTTTATCTACATTTTACGACCATTTTTAATATCTTGAAGTTGAAACAGGTTGGATTATCTTTTCATGCTGACAAATCACGATATTATTATTATTATTATTATTATTATTATTATTATTATTATTATTATTATTATTATTATTATTATTATTATTATTATTATATCAGTTAACTTTCTGAATTATGAGCTTACCCAACTTGACAAAGGCTAACAACACAAAGAAAAGAATAAAACATAAACCAATGGAATTACAATAAGAACCATGGAATTAATGTGACAAATCATAAATTAACATAAGAATAAGAAGAGAATTATAGAAGATGATGTTTTATAATTTAGGAATGTAGACCTTGATAAGTTAAGCGAGTCCATAAGTGCAAGTTTAGGTACTGTCAAATTTATTTTTGATGCTAAACCTATTTTTTCTTAATTTGGAGACAAAAAGTGAAGAATGGTCCCTCGAGCTGCTACCATCAGACCGATTACTTCTATCCCCTCTAGATTATATTGTTATAACAGTTGATGTTTCGCTAATAAGTTTATTTTTCTACCCCATCTAATTCCAGAGGCTGTTGTGCTTGTGCTTCGAGGTGTACTGCAGGGTGGAGTACGTAGGCTTTGCTATGGTTCTTATGAGCGATTATATAGATTTTTATAAGGATGCCTTGCATGGCGATACCTGGGACTTCCTTATGGATTGTAATCCTATTTCTCTCCTTACAGCAACTGTTGACCTTAATACTATGATGTCAAACTTTGAGAGTGCATCACCATAAGAACAAGAGCCAAGCATATGAGCAAATGGATCCACACCACATGAAGGGCCCAAGGCTAGAAACACGATTGTCAATCTCACGCCTACAGAGAGATATGGTTGGCATCACGCTTCCCCAAGTCGTAATTTTGGTTTTCGCGTCTTATTAAATTGCTACTAATCGTGGCTTCTTCCACACCCCTCATGGATAGTTTCGAACCCATGCACATTCCGTGACCGGAAATCAAGAGTACGCGCTTCAACAACTACCCCATTGCGGGGGACGTTTAAAACACACAACATATATCAACTACTGCTACAAATGTTTAATGAGAGACAGGAAGAACCAATATCAGATTATGTCTCATTCAACGTTTCGCTATGTCGAGATTTCGATGACTTAATGAGAGGGACGTTAGGTGAAGTTAAGAAATAACGCTAAACTAAAGGTGTAATTAAGATACCCTAACGTAACGGGAATGACTCTTGATTGATAGTTATTTTATTACTTCAGGTTACTGCCCCACCCCATTGGTTCTAATTACCGTGTGCCGAGCAATCTGGACCGCGATAACGAGTGTGACTCGCATTTGGTAGATCCTGGGTTCGATCCCCGGCGACCTCTACTCTGACCCATGGGTTTTTCGTGGTTTCCCCGGGTCGGCATTTGAATGCCGGCGTGGTTCATCTACTACCACGACTCTCCTGCCCCTCATTTCCTTTACCCATCAACTTCATTGTCATCTGTTTCAGGGCTGTAGAACCAGGCGACGGTATTCGGCGGGTTGCGGCTTGGCGGTGGCTATGCTCTCTGTGAAGGTTTCTTTTTGACGTCGTCCAGGGACCGCTCGGTTGGATACCCGCCTTTGGGTGCTTTAGGACAGGCGCTCTCTCTGGGAACCTTCAGAGGCATGGTACCCTAAGAGTGGGCTGGGGCGGTGTTAGATGTTCGATCTGGAAACATTAAAGACCCCGTCCGTCCTTGCGCCCGTCGTCATTCGGATCTCCCTCATCTCTCACAGAGGTCACGATAGAAGCACGCGGGGCCGGATGCCCTGCGTGCGGAGCTCTGCCCCGATTTCGGGGACACCTTCCTTTCAGTACCCTTACATTTACCTCTAATTACCATGTGACATCAAACTTAATTTAATGTATCGGGAAGGAAAGGTTAGATATTGCCAAACTCTTAAGTTACGTCGCGGTAAGTTAAGTCACGTTACATTAAGTTAATTGTAATCCCGGCATTAGAGTTTGCACGCCACTGTATTCCTGTACATACAAAACTGATAGCTCATTTACGTTTATATATGTCCCATGCTTATACTGGCAACCTGCACATGTTGGAAATGTGACAAAATACGCAGACATCGCTAATACGGATGATTTATGAAGAATTGACACATTTCTTTCTTTAATAATTCTCTTCGAAATTCACTCAATGCCCCAATTTTAGCACCAAATTAAGCAGAATGTTCTGGAGTTTCCATTGCCTGCCACTAGATGTGCAGATTTTCATGTTTTATTCGTAATCGTTAGTTTTATTGTCGGCAACTGTTTTTGAGATTTTGTTCTAGTCAATGTGAAAATGGAGTACACATTAAATGAACGACACTTCCTTATAAAGCAATACTGGATTACAAATTCAATTACAGCCACTCAAAGGGCATACTAGAGAGAATTTGCTGTTCGGAATTCTCTCCAAAGAAACACAATACTGGGACTAGTAAACAAATTGGAAACAACTGATCTCTGGTGAGTGCCAAAGGCAAAACTCGTTCATCTAGGCTTCCCACGGTTGTTGTTGATGCAAGAGCACGACTGGATCAGTTGCCCAAAAAATTATTAAGGCGTTTGTCGCAGGAAACAGGGTACAGCTACTCAATGTGTCAGAGAGTTGTGAGAAGTGCAGGCCGAAAGACGTATAGGATTACGGCTGTCTATCAGTTACAGGAACCAGATAAGGATAGACGACGGAATTATTGTCGTTGGTTTCAGGCGTTCATTGTGCAAAGTCCTGCCATATTGTCCATCACGTAGTTCACAGATGAAGCATGGTTCCATTTATCCGGCTATGCACCTATGCACCCGGTTAAAATCGGAGTTTGGTGCGCAATATCCACACAGAGAATAGTGGGACCAATTTTTTTTTCTTTTTGGAAACAATGTGAACACTGCAGAATACCGACGGATTTTTATGGAGTTTGCTGAGCAACTAGTCGATGTAGAGCTGAGACAAGGATATTTTCAACAGGACGCTACTTGCCATAAATCAAATGAATCCATGGCACTAATTGCAAGTTTCTTTGACGACCGGATAATTTCCAAGAACCTGTAGTCACTGAGATGCCCGGATTTGACATCGCCCTACTTCTTTCTATAGGGTTACTTAAAATACAGGGTTTATGCCACACGTCCCTAGACATTGGACGATCTGAAGCACATTACACAGAAGATTCAGGCTGTTGACAACAGAATACTTCAACGAGTGGCCAGAACATGAAACGAGTGTTGAGTTGTGCCTTATGCAGGATGGAGGACATTTTCAAAATTTGCTATAGATATATATAATCTACCAAAATTCCTCTGCATTTCAGGTATAATAAGTTGTCGTTAGCATAACTTGTTTTGAAACAATTAAAGAAATAAATGTGTTAGTTCTTCATAAATCACCCTGTATAAGAATTCATTCAAATTTCTAACTATCTCGTAAGATTTTAGATAATTGTCTTCTATTGAAAGGGAAAGATCGGAAAGCGTTCCCATTATACGTATGTGATGCGCGTCCTGTGATTATTGTCCGCGGGGATGCAGGGAAATGAGAGACAAAGAGGGAGGCAGAAACATAAAAGGCTCAACAGAGAAGCAAAATTCAGAAATGGAATTACACAGACAAATGAAACGCCTAGACAGACATGGAGATTACATTTCGATGCAAAGAGTAGTGGACAAAGACAACGAAGCAAATAGATATTACATCAAACAACGGCAACTACATTAATGCACTACGTTTAAAACGGGGGAAAAAGTGTAAGAAAGAAAAGGAGGAAATATACTCGCGATGTTTCATGTTGCGCTGTGGAATAAAGCATCCATTACTTTAAGGTTGAACGGGTTCTTGTTTTGCTAATGGAAAATATTCTCATCTCTGGGTATTATCAGACTATCTTGATGACCTTATGTGCCCTGGCTGCATGTTTGAAACGCTCTGGATTATTTCCTTTACGAGACACAATATCAAACATTTGGGCTACATTCACATGGTTTTCTCTACTCACTACTTTCATAACCCTTCTGCAATATATTATTACAAAGTTTTATTACTTTCTTTACTACGTATAGTAAGTAAGGGAAGTATTGTATTCCACCCAAAAATTCGATACCGTGATTTCACCGGAAATATATGTTTTGAGACCTCCTGAATCCAGAAAAAGGATTTTTGGAACATTTCCGTGAGTGTGTTTGTGTGTGTGTCTGTCTGTGAACAGCATAACTCAGAAACGAACACCAAACGCGGTATTTAGGTTCAGCATCTTCCGAAGATGCGACATAAAGGTTTTCAAGAAAATCCCCCCACCCCAGATTACTCTTTACATGGAACATTTTTTTGAAAATTTCAATTTTCTCAAAAATGGCTCTAACAATTTTGATTAAAATATCATATCTTTAAGATATTTTTATTACAAATGAAATGTATATCTCGAACTTTCTGGGAATGTCTCCAAAATATTCGTCATTGCATAACTGGTAAACCATAAGAGATAGATACAATTTTACTACACAAGAAATGTAGATCGCGTTAAAATACACAATTTATGTCATATATATCAATAATATATATTTTTTTTGTTGAGTGAACCATTTTCGAGATATTGCTCGTTATTCCCCTAAATTTTCCAATACTTATACTTTTTCTCAAATGGATATTCGTTATTCATTTTTTTTTGGTCCTGGTAATGCAAAGGGAATGAAATACTCCACATAGCAACCAGCTCTTAAAATATTTGACTATCGCTTAAAGCCTACCAATTTCCCTTGCATCTACAAGAAAGTTATCGATAAGATATCTCGATTAACATGAATCATATGGAGAATAAGGGTTTGTAAAAATAGTTTGTACAAGAGTATAGAAAGTCATGTGAGTGTAACACATCAGATTTTTTTCTATGTACTTTAGGTTCATCAATATGAATTAGCTAAAATGATTTAACTAGCATTTGTTGTAGACACAGAGAGGATACAGGATTCGAAATGCTCAAATGTTTCAAAATGCGTCACTGTATGTTGGTCATAAAATTCCATACTCTACGATATCGCGAGAAACAACTGCACAGCGACTGATAATAGCAAACATCGCGAAAATAACTGATGTCACAAAAAATTATTTGAAATAAATTATGAGTTTTAAAGAGACCTACATTTTTTGTGCAGTAAGTTTTTGTCTATTTCTTATATTTTGCCTATTATACGAAACTGTACAAAATTCCTTCGAATGAAAAGCAGGCTATCCCAGAAAATTAATCATATGTATTTTATTTGAAATATAAATATGTTGAACATGTGGCTTTTAATAAATATCTTTAGAGCCTTTTTTTTAAAAAAAAATTAAAAATATCGATTTTTTTCTATTTAAAGGGTAGCTTTAGGTGGAGGATTTCTCTCAAAATCCTGGTGTCACAGCTTTGGAAGTTACTGAACTTATATAGCAAGTTTGTATTTAGAGTTATATGTTCTCTCTCTCTCTCTCTCTCTCACACACACACACACACACACACACACATACACAGAAGGTTTTCTAAAAATGCTTTATTGGGGTTCAGGGGACTTCAAGGCATGTATTTCCGGTTAAAATTTCACATCGGATTTTTGGGTGAAAAAAAAGTCCCTGTGCTTATTTACACGCGCGTTATGCTCATCTATGAACAGCCTAATTCGTAAAGAAAAATTTAGGTAAATACTACACTAGGTATTAAACTTAAGCATCTTCCAAGTGCACAACACAAAGATTTTGAGATTATACCTACCCAAAATCCCCTTTACAACACAAATTACTCTAACGATTTTGATTAAACTAACATGTTTAGGGTGTTCAGATACAAAATAAAATTTCTATCTTGAACTTCTGTGATTAGCTTGTTAAGTGCTATTGTCTGAATCAGTCTTGCGTAATTTATTATAACTGGTAAATCATAAGAAATAAGCAAATGCCTACTATACTAAAAATATAGCTGGCGTTAAAATACACAATTTATGCAAAATAATTTGTTGTGGCATTAACTATTTCCGAGATATTCGTTGATATTGGCTTGAACTTTTAAATACTTCACATTGGAAAACCCACTGTATAGTTGCTCTAAGACGTATTGTCTAGTTCCAACTGCCAAATTAACGGAGAGAAGATTCTCATTTTTTAACTTGCGTAAAGAGCAAACGATATTGCAATTTATGTGCTCTGACATTTTTAAAGCGTGTCATTTTATCAGATTTGTAACCTTTTACTTTCTCTACCATGAACATGGTAGGTAGAGAAGGTATTTAATTCCACCCAAAAATTCAATACCGGGATTTCATGTGTGTGTGTGTGTGTGTGTGTGTGTGTGTGTGTTCGTGTGAACAGCATAACTCAAAAACGAAAAGTTGGATAAACACCAAACTTGGTATTTATGTTTAGTACCTTCCAAAGCTGCGACACGAAGTTTTTCAAGAAAATCCCCCAACTTGAAACTGCTCTTTACATGGAATGTTTTCAATATTTGATTTTCTGAAAAATGGCGCTTAGCGCTTTTTATTAATAAAATATCATATATCAAAGATAATTACATGACAAATAAAATGTATAACTTGAGTTTTCTGAGAAAGCTTGTGAAGTCCTCTTCATTTGGAAGGAAATTTCTATACTCTTGCATAACTGGTAAACGTTAAGGGATAGACGAAAACGTGACACACAAAAAACGTAGATATTTTTAAAGGAGACAATTTCAGTGGCATAAGCCATTTCCGAGATATCCGTTATTAATTGTTCATTCCTTCAAAGTCCTATCGATTTTCAATTGTTTCTCGCGATGTCATGGAATTGTATGGAATTTTAATGCCAGCGTATAGAGTTCGTTTCTAAAACATTTCACTATCGCCATTTCCTTTCTATGTAAACAAAATGTGTATTTCAGCTATTTCCGAAAAGGTTTATCTCGATTAAAATGAAGTAGATGGGAAAATAAGCTTTCGTAAGAATATTTTGTATGCCCATTAATAAGCGAAAAGCCGTAGGGAAAGTAATGTAATGTATTGTTACACATCAAATTTTTTTCAAAATTGCACCAATTTTCAAATTTATCATGTGCCATTTTATAAAATTATTTTATACGCTTATAATAAAAGTTTATTGATGTGATACATGACATTATCACCCTCACGTGATTAAAACTGACGGAGTCTTAATGTGCGGAGTCGTACCAAAGTGTTATTGAGGAAATTTAGCCAAACTTCCGTAATTCTCGACTTCGGAAGTTGTTTTTTCCGTCAAATCAAAACGATTTTAACCTTAATCTCACGTGTTAGGTATACTCTGTACTAAATGCGCGTAAACTAATTTCGTAAACCCCACACAAGTAAAGGTTTAAAAACTAATACAATTAAAAATCGTAAAAAGGCCAGAATACGTAAACTGCAACAACCCATATTCATTCTGAATATCAAAATAACAATTTTTCTCCATATATTTGGCTAATAAGCATTTTTAAAGCGCAGAAGAATATCTTCTGGAGTCACTTTACATAAATTATTGCGAATTATGCTTCTCAAGCAAGTCTGTCTTTCTCTTATATTTCCGTAACAAATTCAACGAGAATAAATTTTATTTACAAAATTAGAAGTATGTATTTCATTTTTATGTCAGTATATAAAACTTCAAATCATTTATAAGTTTTTCAGAAAAATAAAGACGAAAGCGCAAAGGTTTGTTATACACGTGGGGAATTTCCTGAAAATTATTTCAAGACATGGAGTTGAACTATTCTATGTTGAAACGTGTAATACCATACAGATGGTCTTAGTTGAGAAATCGTTTTTTCGTACTGGCTGCCTGAGTAACCTCAAACAGATCGCTTTAGTTGCGTTCTCTCCTTTCTCTGTCAACTTTTTCGTTTCTGATAATTAATTGCTCTTCCACGCGAACCATGTTTAGGCTAACGTTCAAAAGGTAGAATCAGACTGAAAAATATGTGATGCATTCATATAACTTTCTCTATTAGTGGGTATGTAAATGATACTTACTAACGCTTATTTTGTTATCTACTTAATTTTAAACCAAATAAATATTTGCAGAAATAGCTAATTACACATTTCCGTATAGGTACAAAGGGAACAGCAGTAATCAAATGTTTGAGAACTGGAGTGCATATGCTGGCCTTAAACTCCATTCTTTTCCCATGCAATCACGAGAAACAACTGAAGATTGACAGGACTTTAAAAGAATGACCAATATTGAACAATTCCAAACTTTCAATAACTCATTTTAAATAAATTCTGTGTTTTAAAGAGATATACATTTTTATCTAGTGCGTTTTCGTCTATCGCTTAAGGTTTATTACTTATACAAGATGATACAAAATTCCTTCCGAATGAAGAGTAATTCATTGGCTATTCTCAGAAAATTCATGATATACATTTCATTTGTCATACAAATGTCTTTAACATATAGTATTTTAATTAAAATCGTTGGAGCCATTTTTAGTAAGTCAAACATTTCGAAAAATGTGGCGTGTAAAGGGTAGTTTGGGGTGGGGAATTTTCTTTAAAATCCTCATGTCACATCTTTGGAAGATACTGAATTTAAATACCAGGTTTGATATTTATCCGAGTTTTCGATTTTGAGTTATGCTACTCATACTCATACGCACACGCACACATACACACACACACACATACACGGACCTTTTTTCTGAAAATGTTTTATTCACGTCCCTCAAAATATGCATTTCCTGTGTAATCTCGGTATCGAATTTTTGGGTGGAATGCAATACCTTCTACCTACTATGTACGTGAGAAAGAGAAATGCAAAAATGCAATATCATACACAAGATTTCAACCACGGATCTTCAGCTTTCCGTGCTGTTGCTCTACCAACTGAGCTCCAGGCTTGCACGAATTAAGTTTCACAACTGCTGGCATTTTTTCCAGTACACTAAAGGCATTCTCAAGTTCATATTGAGATAACATATATTAACAATGTGTATGTTTCTATTTGTTTTGGATCGTGGCACACAAGTTAAGGGATACCATGAAGAAAGTCCGTGTCAATTTGACCGGTACATTGGATTTGAATCGGGATTCCTTAATGAGAATCATGAACGTTACTGACTGAGCCAAATCCATGTTTATTAATTAAAAAAAACAATCTCTGAGCGATTATCTGAGAGGAACACAAGAGACAATTCAGACATTGATCGATAGGAAGGGTTGCGGGCACAAAACAAGCGCTTGCTGGTGGGTGGTCATCTACAGCCCAGGATCCGCACGAATGCGTGGGCCAGAAAAAGGCCGCGTCGCTGACGTAATTTCACGATCGTGTGTGCACCCTTCGTTCCTTTCCCACCTTAAAATGTATGAACGGTTTTCTGTTTTGCTCGCCGAACAAAACCTCATCTAGACAAGGGATTTTAGAGTTTCTTGCGGTCAGCAACCGCAAAAGATGCAATTCTCTCACTCGTTCCCAGAGGAAGGGCATATCAGACTTGTAATATTGCGTTTTGTGTACTTATGTGTTTTTTCAACCTCGTATTTAAAAGTAAACTGTGGAGCATAAAAAATAGTCCCTTTAGAAGCGTTAAGTTGGTACTGGAACGTCACCTTTCTACATTCCCTCTTGTATAGTTCTAGTTAATTGATTAACAAGTTGCCAATGTTATCCAAAAATATTTTTGCTTGCTGAGTACTGATAAATTAACTATAATTTTGACGATAGAGTATTTATTTAACGGCGTTTCTGACCCTTTGGCCAGTGTCACGCAAAAAATGATAATGATAATTATAATAATTATCATTATTATTATATTCATATTTTTATTTCTAGACTATTCCAAGATTCTATTTTCTTTTCAGCCAAGAGGACATAAGAACAGAGGAAGACACTTAACCAACTGACACCACCATCACCACCACAATCCAAATACTTTGGACCAAAGTAGTTATTAAAATTGATAAATATCTTCTTAACGGCAATAATGTTAAGTCTTCCTTCAGAAAAAAACATTTAACATACATATTATGACTTTTGCGCATTTCAGCACTTCAAATAAATCATTTCTCACCACCCCTCTAATTATGTTACATGACAAACCACTTATATACTTGATTACTCCAATCGGTGCAGGGATAATTAAAATGTTATTTCTAACGCCTCATTCGTTTCACACCCAGTACAAAATCACTCCTTGGTTCCTCTTTCTTTCTAGCCAGCCAAAGAGAGACGTGGTATAGACCGGAAGCGATCGATCTAGGTGAATGGGTCACTTTTTGTGTTCAGTGTAGTCATTTTCAAACCGAAAATAGTACGGAAAAAGGAACTTTTAAGATTCAGTACCTATTTTCAATAACACATTTTAATCAAAGCACATCAGAATAAACGAAACATGACAGTGATTTCTGCTACTGCGACAGTGATTTAGACTACAACAGGAAAATTTTCTACTATTAAGACATAAGTTACAGAAGAATATTTCTTCATACTGTGTCTCACTTAAGTAAGGTATGGTCTTTAATTCTTTACTCCAAGTGGAAATTTACATTGAAGAAAAATGTAACTCTAATTTTCAAAGCCTTCTAGTGGTTATTTTCAAAAACAAAACTGTACAATAAACATGTTATAATAATTTATTTACCGCGTAATATACGGCATGTGCGCCTGTATGTTAAAAACAGATTAGAATATTCGTTTAAAATAATATACATTCTAGACAACGTGGAATAAAACTTTAAGCAACCATTATGATGTAACCTCCTTACTGGAATTGAAATTCCTACTTCGCCTCTGCTCGGTAGTAAATATCTGACTCGTAAGCAAATGTATCGCTAAACTCTGTCCAGAATTATTAATCTACTGGATGTAAATATAACATTAAATACTCGTCCTCGCGAGTGTGCTGTATTAGGTCGTTCAAATACCATACCTCCTTCTTTCTGCTACTGCGAGTCAACTAATTAGCTTTCAAGCACGTGTTCGGAACGCCATCTTTTACGTGCTGATAGTTCTTAATGTACGGAAAAAATGCTTAAATTTTTAATCCAGCAGCTGTATCAACCCAAGATTTCTTATAAGTATGTTCCTCATTGACTAAAGTTTCATCTAAATAGTATAGGTTATTCATAACGAAGGAAGAGATTTTAAATATTCATTTTTAATGAATGACAATAGAAAGCGACACATGCGACGCATCATTGAATAGAAGAAAGCTCTAAGTTTTAAGCCCCACCTATTAGTTCCATTCAGTGCCTACAGCGGCGCTGTGTTTGTTTACGAGAAAATGGAGACGCAACAGGAAAAGTCGTTTTGTGTGCTGCAGTATGCAAAGAGTGAACCCATTGTTTCATTGCAGCGTGCATTTCGTTTTAATTTCAACGAGCCGCCTCGTCTTAAAAAATGTACAATTTATACAATAAATACGTAGAAGATGGTTGCGTATGCAACTGGAAAAGCACTGCTCGTCCTCGCATATCAAATCGTGCTCATTTTTTACACAGAAAATAAAATTTTGAACTTTTCTCAATTCAGTGATGTATCGCATGTGTCGCCATCTATTGTCGTTCATTAGAAATAAATATGTAAAGTGTGTTTCTTCTTTTTGAATAACCCTGTATATTGAAGTAACATTATGGTTGTTTTGTTAGCCCCACGTTTGGGCGCCAATTTGAAGTGGTATACTTCTGTTATATTTATTTATTGAGCCCCACGTTTGGGAGCCATTTTGTGACGTGATTCTTTGTTAGGTTTGTAGCTCCATCTGGTGTTAGCAATTTGCGGTAGTATTAGTGTTTGTTTGAAAGAATGCTACTGTTATTTTATTTAATTTTGGTTTACTGTCCTCCGGCTAGCTATGATCTTTTTGGTCGAGCACATCTCTTTATACAGGTTGTGTAAACGGAAAGGAGTCTATTATCCAAAGATAACACTGATGAAAGAATTTGTTTTACACTTTTTATTGACGAACACATTCACTATCACAATTTACACATTGATCTTGACACTCGCCAAACTGAAACTGTTATAATAACTTCTTACTGATCACTTTTACTTCACGTACTTAACCTTTTGTATAATTAACTTTACAACACTTGAGAATTTTCCTAACTCTGCTACGCGTAACTTGCGAATTGATAGCCGACGTATACTTTACAAATATTTCTGACGGACTGAAGGCGACGTGTAGCATACAAATATTTTCGGTGAACTAACGGGGTCTATCTCTAACCTAGCCCTTTTTATACTCCTACACCCCGATATGCCTAAAGATTATAACTGAGCTGCAATTGGCTAATAAAACGCGCCAACATTAGCGTCTATTTTTATATCCAATGAAAATTATGAATACATATGCTCTAGGAAGAATGTTCCAGCAAATTCTACAGAGAAACGCGCCAACATTACGCAACTTCCTCGTCTCTAATAATGATAAACAGCTCACCCCCTCGCTGCATTATTGCACGCTATTATTGTCAGTTTCAGTAAGGCAGTATAAACTTACTTCCCAACAATAATTACAAATCAATGTCACACAAAAATGTATATTCATATTACAATCATTCTTTACATTTAAGTAATTTTTGATACAAATTACTGCATCAATATCATTCTGTTTTCCTTCCTATATTGACGCATAGCTTTGAAATATTGGCGCGTTCATAGTACTAGGTCTTCTCTTTCCAATATCTCATTAATTTATTGTCTTCTCATGTTCACAAAATCTATTTATAAACCAGTTTCTGAAATGTCGACCTTTTAAACTCCGAAAAATCTAGATCATTATTGACTGCCTTTAAAACGTCTGTTGTTTGCAGTTCGTTATCATAAAACAAAGCGTTAACTTTGGAACGGATAGTACACTACAAAATCGTCCACTTTGTCCAACAGAGTTCTGAGTTTATTTCAGCATACCTGCTTCTTTAAATTCTTTGCAAATGTCTATCACAGACCACCGTGAAACCTCTATAAACTCGGCCGTAAGTTGCATTACATGATTCACTGGCACTGTGGGATATCCTTGCATTAGAGAATTGAAAACATTTAGCACTATTTGTTTTTCGACACCTTATTGGATTATTTTTTCATATCAGCCATGTTTTAGTGACTATGCTTACCAATAGCTCCTTAATCGCGCATGCACTTGCCTGAAAACCAGCTTTAGCACTAAACTGGCGCTTAAAATTGGTAAACGCACTGCGTAAGTAGGACATGTTAATTGTTTACTTTCAAGTAAGTAAATACAGGTTGAGCCAAAAAACTACAAACAGACTGCTCGGTGTTATTCCTGTCCGCGTCCTCGGCGCTTGTTGCCGTCTGCCACTATCGTAGGAAGGCGCGGATTAAACCATACAATATTTTTAAAATTACTTTTAAAGGCTTTACTTACCTACTTCATGAAAGGAAATGCTGAAACTGGCCACCGTCGTTGTCCATACATTTTTGACCAGTTTCAGCATTTCCTGTTTATATTTTGAATTAATTTATTTTTTTAAAATACATAAAACACAAAGTACGCCATCTAGTTCCCGAGGTTGCAGGTTCAACCGCGGTAGATTTTTTTTCTAGTGTAAAAATCCTTAGCACGGCTTCCTTCGGAAGGCAAGTAAAGCCGGTGGCCGCGTGTCGTAAATTTACGGCACGTAAAATAACCTCAAACCTGGTAAAGAGGCCTTTGAGCAAAATTACCGGTCTTCCATGCCCATATAGAATAGAACGCTAAGAACCATAGTACTAATAGCTGTTTGAGTGGCGCAAAACTACTCGATCATCAGCGCCACGTCCATAATAGTTAAAGAGCGTCCATAAGTATTATTATTATTATTATTATTATTATTATTATTATTAAGATACTCATAAACGTTTAGCTTCCACTTTTCCCCAGATAAGACTTAAACAACAGCTCAAAAAAGTTTTTCCGAAGGACTGTGTAATAGCTGGAATCGACGTATTATGTTATGCATTTTGCTTTTAAACTGAGATTATTATCGTACAGATAAATCTTTACAGAGTTCTGAAACCTTATTTTTCATGAACTAGCTGACTTACTCGACGTTGCATGGGTGACGATTGAATTTCATTGAGCTCGCCCCGTTATTTATTAAATTATTGTACAATGTTCTATAAGATTTTTGTGGCGAATCCTCCCCTTTACCCTTATAAGTATAATTGCGTACAGCCCCAGTTATTCCTGGTAATGGATGAAAAAAAAACTGATATTCAGGCAAAAGAATGTGAAACATCTGCGGACGTTGCCACTTCTTTAACCGTATTCAAAGCTCTGGGAATGCTGCATAGCCTATACGTACCCTTTGGCAGCGGAACAGTCATCGTTCGGAATGACGAGTAATTTTTACTTTCTCTACTACGTATAGTAAGTAGGGGAAGTATTGTATTCCATCCAAACATTCGATACCGAGATTTCACCGGAAATATAAGTTTTGAGGCCTCCTGAATCCAAAAAAAGCATTTTTGGAAACATGTCCGTGTGTGTGTGTGTGTGTGTGTGTGTGTGGGTGTGTGTGTGAACAGCATAACTCAGAAACGAACAGTCGGATAAACACCAAACTTGGTATTTAGGTTCAGTATCTTCTAGAGATGCGACACGAAGGTTTTCAATAAATCCCCCCACCCCAGATTACCCTTTACATGGAACATTTTTCGAATATTTTAATTTTCTTAAAAATGCCTCTAACGATTTTGATGAAAAATATCATATGTTTAAGATATTTTCATAACAAATGAAATGTATATTTCAAATTTTCTGGGAATGTCTCCAAAAGTATTCTTCATTGTGAAGAACGTTTACATAACTGGTAAACCATAAGAGATAGACAAAATTTTATTACACAAAAAGTGTAGATCGCGTTAAAATACACAATTTATGTCATATACATTTATTTTTGATGAGTGAACCATTTTCGAGATATTGCTTGTTATTTCCTTAAATTTTCCAATACTTACACTTTTTCTCAAGTGGAAATTCGCTATTCATTTTTTTGTCCTGGTAATGCAAAGAGAATGGAATACTCTACATAGCAACCAGCTCTTAAAATATTTGACTATAGCTTAAAGCCTACCAATTCCCCTTGTTGCTACAAGAAAATTAGCAATAAGATTAACATCTCGATATCTCGATTAACATGAAGCATATGGAGAATAAGCGTTTCTAAAAATAGTTTGTACAAGAGTAGAGAAAGTCATGTGAGTGTAACACATCAATTTTTTTACTTTCTCTACTACGTATAGTAAGTAGGGGAAGTATTGCATTCCACCCAAAAATTCGATACCGAGATTTCACCGGAAATACATGTTTTGAGACCTCCTGAATCCAAAAAAAGCATTTTTGGAAACATGTCCGTGTGTGTGTCTGTGTGTGTGTGTGTGTGTGTGTGTGTGTCTGTGTGTGTGTGTCTGTGTGTGTGTGTGTGTCTGTGAACAGCATAACTCAAAAACGAACAGTCGGATAAACACCAAACTTGGTATTTAGGTTCAGTATCTTCCAGAGATGCTACACGAAGGTTTTCAAGAAAATCCCCCCACCCCAGACTACCCTTTACATGGAACATTTTTCGAAAATTTTAATTTTCTCAAAAATGGCTCTAACGATTTTGATTAAAATATCATATGTTTAAGATAATGTTATGAGTAATGAAATGTATATCTCGAATTTTCTGGGAATGTCTCCAAAAGTATTCTTCATTGTGAACGACTTTTGCATAACTGGTAAACCATAAGAGATAGACAAAATTTTACTACACAAAAAATGTAGATCTCGTTAAAATACACAACTTATGTCATATACATTTCTTTTGTTGAGTGAACCGTTTTCGAGATATTGCTTGTTATTTCCTTAAATTTTCCAATACTTATACTTTTTCTCAAATTCGTTATTCATTTTTTTATGTCCTGGACTTGCAAAGAGAATGGAATGCGCCGCATAGCAACCAGCGTTAAAATGTTTGACCATCGCTTAAAAGCTACCATATTCCCCTTGCATCTACAAGAAAATTACCAATAAGATTGACATCTCGATATCTCGATTAACATAAAGAATATGGAGAATAGGCGTTTGTAAAAATAGATTGTTCAAGAGTAGAGAAAGTCATGTGAGTGTAACACATCAGATTTTTTATATAATTACAGAAGATGAAACTTTAAACATTTGTACATTCTCTGTGTTCCAGTAGTTATTTAATAATATAAAAGCTACATAATTTTCACATAATATACATACAAACCCTTAAAATCTACAGAAATAGAGGTGAAGTTGGAGGATATGGAGATTCCACACTCCCAGGCCGCCAAGTAAACCCCTTTGGAAAAGATACATTTTGCGATTATCGAAAAAAATAATCTTTTAGGTTGTTAATTATAAAATACCGGTTCGCAACTTCTAATGCTATCAACGATCTTTCTTTATACACTTATATCGCATACCCAGCTAACGAACTTGCAACGTAAGTCAAAGGGAATAAAGCAAAACTTTCATACACAAAGATTATTAAAGTATGTATTTTATCATTGGTATAGCATGAGTATCGTAGCGTTATAAACAGCTTCGATTCTCTTTTGTATTTCTGCATTCTGTATTGCTATTTTCTTAGTTACTATATCTCTATATTTTTTGGAATGAATTATCACTGGCATTTTTCCTATTTTACGTGAATTTTTTGTGGAGTAACTACACCTATTTTCCACACCATGGCATTCTGAACAAAAATCAAAGCCTTCTTCGCAAGAAACTTTTTATAATTCCAGTGTGTTTATACTAATATGTAGTAGGGATGTGACAAACAGTTATTTTAGAGTAACGGTTATAACTGTCACAGTTACAGTGCATTAACGGTTACCAGTAACGATTAAGTTATTTGTTTTCATAGTTATCATGTTCACAGTTATATTGCATTAACGGTTACCAGTAATGATTAGATGTAACTACGTTACGATGTCGTTTGATGTTAGCGGCCCGCGCATATTTTGCTACTAAACAGCATTAATTGTTTATTCATACCCATCTGCCCGCGAAGTATAAAAACTCGTGCACCTATAATCGTATGTGAATAATGCAGTGCTGACTAACCTGTCATCTGTGGCCTGTGAGCTGTATTCGAAGCGATAAGCAAAATGCTGTAATAAACAAATATGTACTTGGAGCTCCGTGTGAGGATGACTCAAGTTGTAAATGAGTTAATGTAACTATAGTCTATTCCAAACCAGAGTTCCCTCTGATGTAAACAGAAGCACGTGCTTCGGCTTATCACGAACCCAAGAATATACTCTTACGCCAACGTAAGTAGTTCCTTAATACATGTATTGTATTATGAAATATTCGAGCAGGAAAGGTATAGAACTGCACATTTTATTGCGGTTATCATAAGAACTCGTCGTTAAATGTAATGGATATATACTAAATGTTAAGAGATTACAAAATATGACTTTCGCCTGCTGTTGCGCTAACGCCGAGAGCATCTTGCTTGTTAATACCAACCGTATACACGAATGCCAATCTCTTACATATACAAGAAATGCAGCAATGAATTCCCAGAGGTGCTATCTGAGTACCCAATAAACACTTTGCGTAATACAGGATATATGATAAGCGAACAGTCATTCATAATACGACCTCTGCGCTAACACACATATGCTCAGCTCAGGTCAAATCTTGTGATTTAGTCAGTTGGTATTTGAGCTCATATGGCAGAGGAAGGTGCGTGTAGTGCGAATAATCTGGTCAAACACAGAAGGGAAACTGTTAAAAAGTGGCTAAAAACAAACAATACTTCATAATTCAACTCGGAATACAAACAGACATAATACAACATAAAAGAGGATAAAGTTTAAGTGCGACAGTGCTGTGGAATTGTGGATAAGCTTGTCATTATTTTGAAGAGTAGTTCTGATTCCGATATGTCAGCTGAGTTACCTTCGGAGAATTCGGATTTGGGTGTTGCACTTTTGCCCGAGGATTGTGATTAACGTAAGTGTTCATTGCCGCATACTTATAAAATCGATTGTTACCTCAGGTTGCATTTTGAACCATGATTCTCACGCAGGGCGCCTTTTTATAGATTAAATAGTGTTCAACAAGCACGCGGGAGGGGAACAAGCAGACATTATGGGCGGGGATTGCGAACTACTTTCGCGCGGATAATACAGAGAGTTTGTTTTCAGTGAAAGGCACTCTGGTTTGGAATAGATAATAGTTCCCGATAAGCGATACCAATGGTATCATCCAGACTCGTTTCTTCAGCAACCTTAGCGCGATAATTAGTAGTCTTCGTTACTTTAGTAAGTGTTATTGGGTAACTAGTTACTTTGTAACGGTTACTTTTATAACCATTATTGGGTAACGAGTCACTCTTTGTTCGTTACTTTGGTAACCGTTACATTAAGGTAACCGTTACAATGTAACCGTTACGTTATTCTCTGCCCATCCCTAGTACATCGGTCTTTTTTGTCTTTTAGTAATTTATGAATTTAAATTAGGTGTTTTATAGTCGCATTTCATAAACACTAGCGCTTTTTAATGCTTAAAGAATTATCAAAATCACATACCTGGCTTCTGAAATTATCCTACATACATTATATCACATTCATCCAGATTTTCTCTCTTTATAATATTAGTATAGATTTGGACGTCCTTTTATAACTTATTTATGTACAAAACATGATTAAGAAAATAAATACCAACTTCCACCGGCTCTTGATGTTAAGTACATCTTTATAAAACTAATGAACAGAAATAGGGGTGAAACTGGAATGTGAAAAACTAAATATGCCGTAATGTAACTTCAATCAAAAAGCTGGAGCTTAAGCTGTTAATCTGATTTAATCTCTTTAATGGTTCAAAAGTGAAGCGTAGCAAATAGAACCTTAGCCCATTTAGAGCTTCCATTTGCTTATGTAATTGGCAGTAAAGTTTTAAGAAGTTTTAATTTGAAGTAATAATGTGAGAGAGCCGAGAGAGAGAAAGTTTGGCCGGCCGGTCGGTCGGCCGCGCCGCGCTCCAGGAAATGTCATGTTTATACAGGGGGTGTGTTTGCACTGATAAGGACAATGGCGTAGCCGTCGCGTCAGTGGAAGCGACAAACGTATCTATCTGTAGCTGCCCGTGTTTGAGGAGCAGACTTGGTAACCGTATCAGATATTCGTTTATTCTGGCGGCATGGGAGCGAGTCGCTTAATTGCACCGTCGCAACGAAGCACATTTACACAGATTGCACGTGTCGATATTTGATTTCTTCGTGCAGACCGAATTATATTTACCTATTTAATATGCAAACGTATGGATCACAGAGCAGCAGAACGGCAGTAAATATCAAGATCAGTCAGTGGCTTCGAGTGTTCAGGAAAATGCCCGTTCGCCTCGTCCTTGTCTGTTCACATGGAAACATTCAACAAACATTATGAAATTACAAAGTCCCACTAGAAATATTTCTAAGAAGGGAAGTGTTGCAGAGTAGCTGTTTTGATAGCCTTAGGTTTTATTCCAGGACTATCAAGCGGGATGTCTGCTCCGCAGTAACGCTTCGTGCTCGCATTCGAGAAGTCCCTGGTTAGATTCCCGTCGGGACGGCCACTTTGACCATGGATTTTTTAGTGTTCTTTCTGGGTCGGTTGACAAATGCTGGGGCGATTGCTCTTCCACTAAGAATTTTCTGGCCATCATTTGCTTTCATCTGCTTCAGTTCATCTGTCTCAAAGTTGTAGGACCAGACAATGCCAATTGGTATGTTGTGATCTGGAATGATTTCTCCCTGGCGCCTGGCGCGACTGCTTGTGCCCCCTTCCTTCTTGGGAGTGACTAGCTTAATTGTTAATTTTAGAAATTAATGATAAGATTTTCTTTCCTTTGAAGTTTTAAAAATTAAACATCTAAATTCAATCAAATTTATTATAAAACAGAATTTACCTCGTCCAACCATACATACAAACCCTTAGTTAAAAGACTAATTATTATGCTTGCTACCTTTGCACAGTCAAAATACTGCGGCCCTTCAAGAAAAACCTTTTCATTCCTAAATAAAAAATTAAAAAATAAAGGAAAAAAGAATATTAAATTTTAGGAGATGAAATAATATTTTTGTTTGGATTGTATAATAAACACTGAGATCCCCAAATTGCGGGTGCCTAAGGAGGGTTAGCCGGTGTCAGGATTGGTATCATGTTGGAAGCGTTAGGGACCCCGTCCTTGCTGGCGTACTTCATCGGGCGGATATGGTGGCCCTTCGGTCGCCCCTTCATCCCGGGAGTCACTTTGAAAACACACCACGTGCGGCGGTATGCTCCAGTTCCGTCTAACTACTCCCAACACCTAGCAAAGGGCTAGTAAATACACCCTACATCTGGGGTCCGTCGGAGGGGGAAAAAATCTGATGTGATAAATTTTTTCTCTGCTCACGGCACATTCATGATTACAGTATTCCTACACAACGTGATTTATCTAACCACATTACGTTAATCATGATATACTACTTTCTCGACTACATGCGTATTTTAGTATAGGAATTATATCTAGTATTTCGATATCTAGAAGTACATGTCTTGTACCCCAAAAAATACATTTTTTTTAAAATAAAAATTTTAACAGACAGATTAAAAAACTTAATGCGAAATACATGTAGATTTAATTAAAATATACAATTTTAGTCAAATATTCTTTTTTTTAGCATTTGCCATTTTCGGAATTCTGCATGTTGCAAAACTAGATCTTTCCTAAGCGTCACTAATAGAGTAGCTGGAAAAATTGCTGTTCATCTTCTCCCTTTATTTTCTTTTCATTGCAAGAGATTATTACGAATAAACATTTAAATGCTGTTTCCGCTTATTGAAACCCCTCTTGCTTAATTTGAAAAAAAAAATACCGTAACCAGGATAGAAGAATCACTTTTTATATGAATAGTATTAAGTATATACGAGGGCAGTCCAGAAAGTCCCCGACATTTTAGCCTATCCTGGCGATGAATAGGGCTAGAGCCGCCATCTTGGTGTTCGAACATTCCTACATTCAGTACGCATCCATCTATGGTAGCGTGAGGGCTGTGCCTTCCTTACTGTGCTCTCTGTGAATTGTTAAAATGTGCACTGCAATAATAAATCCCGCCACTTGTGAAGTGCGGTCTGTGATTAGGCTTTTGTTGGCTAAAAAGAACAAACCAATTGAAATTTATCGTCAACTTTGTGATGTTTACGGGCAGGGAATAGTGAGTGAAAGCCGAGTCAGGCAATGGTGCATTGATTTTAAAAATGACCGTACCAATGTTCACGACGAGGATCGCAGTGGAAGGCCTAGCCTTATGACGAACTGTCAATGCAAATCAATGACAAAATTCGTGAAAATCGTCGTTTCACGATTACAAAACTTTCGGAACATTTTCCCCAAATTTTACGGAGTTTGGTGCATCAAATTGTGGTGGAGAAACTTGGTTACCACAAATTTTGTGCTAGGTGGGTTCCGAAAATCCTAACGGAAGACCGTAAAAAACAGAGACTGGCTGCAGCACTGACCTTCCTCCAAGATTTCAACAAATATGGTAACGTTTTACTCGATCGTGTGGTAACCGCGGACGAGACTTGGGTGAAGCATGTCAATTGTGAAACAAACAGCAGTCGATGGAATGGGGACACACACATTCTCTCAAGAAAGTGTTTGCAAACGCTGAGCAAGAAAGGTCATGGCTACTGTGTTTTGAGACTCTAAGGGAGTGCTTCTCGTTGAGTTTCTGGAACGTGGAACAACAATAACAACAGAGAGGTATTGTGAAACACTGAGAAAGTTAAGGCGTGCCATACAAAATAAGCGTCGGGGAAAACTTAGCACCAAGGCCAATCGTACCCGAACATTCTTGTATGGTTTTGGATGGGAGGTGTTTGACCATCCACCATACAGTCCGGATTTGGCGCCGAGCGACTGCCGCTCTTCCCAGCGATGAAGAAATGGCTCGGTACACAACGCTTTGATACTGACGCTGAACTGCATGTCGGTGTAAACCAGTGGTTGAAGTTGCAGGCGGCAGATTTCTACAGAGAGGGTATTGAAAAACTTGTGCCATGGTATGACAAATGCCTCAATTTGAATGGCGATTATGTAGAAAAATAGCTTAAGAGTGTACCTTTCAAATGTAGATAATAAACGTTGATATTTCATTTTGTTAATTGCTTATTTCAAAACGTCTGGGACTTTCGGCATTACCCTCATATAACGTATACGTGAATTTGTCATTGATAAGAGAAAGTCGCGTGAATGCATCAGATTCGTTTGGATCCGAATGCATCAGATTCCAAAGGCATGTGTGGATGATGTGATTGGCTGTGTGCGTGCGCTTACTCAAACACAAAAAGCCGGACAAATACCAAACTAGGCATTTAAGTCTAGCACCCTTCTCGGATATAGAGTGAAGCATTTCACGAAATCCCATTTCCAATCAACCCCTCACATTCTTATGCAACGTTGTTTAATTTTGCATTACCATAGGAAACAAACAAAATATTATTGCAGAAAAAATCCAATGTGTCAGAATCACAAAACTTTCTCTATCCATTTAATTTTTAATTTTTTCCGAAATTCAATAAAGCGCCTCAAAGTTGTATTATACAATATTTGTTGCAGGATTACACATTTTTACTGTCTCTATCATGTACACAGTAGGTAGAGAAACTATTGTATTCCACATAAAACTTCGTTACCAAGATTTCACGGAAATACATATTTTGAGACCCCTAATAAAAAAAACATTTTTAGAAAAGATTTCACGCGCGTGTGTGTGTTTATGAACAGTATAACTCAAAAAGAAAAATCTTCCATAGATGCGACACGAAGATTTTCAAGAAAATCCCACCCCAAACTACCCGTTACATGGAAAACTTTTAGAATTTTTTATTTTCTACAAAATTGCGCACACGATTTTGATTAAAATATCCACCATATATTACAGATATTTACATACGAAATAAAACGTA
The DNA here is from genome assembly GCA_030765065.1 of Deroplatys truncata. Lineage (NCBI taxonomy): Eukaryota > Metazoa > Arthropoda > Insecta > Mantodea > Mantidae > Deroplatys > Deroplatys truncata. The sequence goes on from CM060987.1 coordinate 93,495,057, forward strand.
TATCCTGTATTTTCTGGGAATAGCCTATGAAGTCCTCGAAGGAATTTTGTATAATTTTGCATAACTGGTAAGCGTTAAGCATATACGAAAACGCACTACATAAAAACGTAGATTCCTTTAAAACACAATTTATTTCGAATAAGCTTTTTTGTATCATTAACCGTATCTGAGATATCCGTTATTAAAGGTTCGAATTGTTCATTTCTTGGTCATTCTGTTAAAATCCCTTTCAACATTCAATTGTTTTTCGCGATTTTAAGCCCAGCACTAGCATCCAGTTCTTAAACATTTGACTATCGCTCTTTTCTTATCTATAACGAAATGTGTAATGTGGACATTTCCGCAAAGGCTTATTTGGATTAAAATGTAGTAAATATAAAAATAAGCTTCTGTAAAAACTAATAAACGGTGGAGGGTAAAGCAAGTTATGTGAATGCATCACGTCAGAATTTTAAAGTATAAAGTGCTTAATATTAAGCTAAATTAACATGTCCTTATAAACGCAACAGAATGACGAAAAACTCTTTATTATCGACGTGAATTGATATTGTGTGGCCATTTTGATGAATTCCTAGACACAGGTAGGAACTATTTTAAACGCAACACTTCTTCTTTCTTTGTTTACCCTCCCCGTTGTTAGGGCTTACACCCCCCAGGACTTACAAGTGGGTGCCTGGGGTCAGACGCCTGTTGGGGAGCAGGCAGATTATGGATTAGAGAGAACAGCCGGAATGGGTGATCAGCTCGAACCCTTGTATGAGAGAGAGAGAGAGGGAGGAGATATGAAATGTCGGTGAGATGAATGAAAGGAAAGGTGGCGATAGAGGTACTGGTCGAAGAACCCGGAGAAAACCCGCCCAGACGCCCATTTGTCTAACACAAATCCCACATGGCTTCTTGGGATTGAATCCGGGCCCCTAGGTGAGAGCCACGGCGTCATTTTAATTGCAATACATGTAAGAAAATTATAGATTATAATATAATGGCAAGATTATAACTCTGGGGTTTTGTATAATGTTTTAAAATCCATTTCTAGCATAAAGGCAAGAAATTCGATTCCAAGTACCTGACAATCACTTGTAACGCAATGATTAAAAGCCTGAAGAATATAGACGCAAACTTTGCAATCTCCAGACTATATTAATCACAACTTCGCAAAAATGTCACTTCTGTCCCTTTTTAAATGCATTCCCTGCTTTAATAACTAGAACATTAAAAGCTTTATTAATGTATCATTGTTCCTAGTGCGGAAGTAAATCCTACAACAACCGGTCAACGACAAAAAACAGCGCACAGTAAATTGTACAAAGGGAAATGGCAGTAATTCTGCAACTTTTGATTTGTTTTTCATTATCCATTGTATTTTTTTGTTTTTATTTGTTTTCCACTTGATGAGGGCAACCAAACAAATATTAACGTGGACTGCTGATTGTATAAATACGATAGTGCATAGCAGAAACACATTTGACAGATATGATATACCCAAGTGCGACAACTGCAGTATTACCAGAGGGATTAAAAGGTTTACCAGAAACATGATTGTAATATAAACTCACCCACTAGACTCCTGTCAAAGCTGGTGATGATTATTAACTTACCTGCAACAAAAGACAGAAAATTCATTATGTTGGGATGATTATGCTGTTACAGTACTATAACAATAATAATAATTAGACGTTTTGCAGTTACATTACAATAGAATTACATAAACTACTGACATTAGATTATAAAATTAGACTGTATACGTATTTCCCTATCCATTTGCTTTCATATCTATTCTACAAAATCATTCATTAATAAGGTTTTATTCTATTTACGAGGTCAGTCACGAAAGTACCCGAACTGACGTATAGATAGTGGTTGTTGTTTCAAACAAATGACTGTGATAGAAAGGGCGACCCTTATAAAGCTTAAGTTTGAAGCTTGACGATGCTACGTTGTTTAGTAATTGTTTGGCAGCCATTAATAGTGAACTCTCTCAGCGAATTAGTAAACATGGATAAAACTGGCCATCGTTATATGATACAATACTTTCATTTAAAAGGTCTTAGTCCAACTAATATTAAAGTTGAGCTAGATTCTAATCTGGAGGAGGAGTCTGCTCCTTCGTTTACAACAGTAAAATATTGGATGGCAGAGTTTAAGCAAGTCCGTTCGAGCTGCCAAGACGAACAACGCAGTGGTCGAACAAATGAGGTGACCACGCCAGGAATGGTAAAGAAAATTCACTAAATGGTATTGGATGACCGTCGACTGAAAGTGCGCGAGCTAGCGGACATCGTACCCGTTTCAAAAAGTGCTGTACATCGCATACTGACTGCAAATTTAGACATAGCTGTGCGCAAGATGGGTGCCGCGTTTACCCACAATGGAACGAAAGCAGCGTCGTGAGAATGTTTCGCTGCAGTAAAGCCGAGATTTTGCGTCAATTCATAACCATGGATGAAACATTGGTCCATCACTTCATACCTGATACGAAGGAACAGTCAAAACAGTGGACTGAAAGGGGAGAATCGGCTCCAAAGAAGGCAAGACAGTTTCATCTGCAGGCAAGGTTATGGAAACTTAATTAATTTAATTATTAAAATAAACTAACGGAACATATAACATTTTTAAAACGCCAGTTTTTTTAATGCGCGTGGAATAATTTTCATTGACTATTTTCAAAATGGATAAGCAATCAATGGCGAGCATTATGCAAACTTCTTGCAGCGTTTGAATGTTGAAGTCAATCAAAAACGGCCGCATTTAGCGAAAAAGAAAATTTTGTTTCATCAAGACAATGCACCGGTTCACACATCCATTATCCTATGGTCAAAATCAATGAGTTAAAGTTCAAATGGCTTTCTCATGTACCCTATTCACAAGATTTAGCCCCCTTTTGATTATTTTCTGTTTCCACAGTTGAAGAAATGGCTCGGTGGTAACAGATTTGCTAAGAATGAAGTTGTGGATTCTGCATTTGATGGATATTTTGCAGAACTCGACGGTTCTCACTATAAGCATAGCATCGAAGCGGTTGGACATCGCTTGGAAAAGTGTATCAAGCTGAAAGGAGAATTTTTTGTGTTTTCTTTGTTAGGTCGGGTACTTCTGGGACAGCCTCGTACTTCCTGCCTGATGATATCTGATAAACATTGGTCGAAATGGTTGAAATACAGATTTCGTAGCAGGTAAAGATAGATACAGGAGGCTGATAAGACCGTCGTCTATCTTGGCATAAGATGGCGTGTTTTTTAAAAAAACAACAGAAGATTGTTTTGCAAATATCTCATTATCATTCATTACCTTACACTTTACATTACTTCTCCACGTAGTAACCGCCGTTATTCAGGCGCTTGTCGTAACGGTAAAGTAGTTTTTCTATGCCTTCGTCAAAGAGTAATGCCGTCTGTGATGTAAGCCAAGTCTGCATTACGTGTTTCACATCATCATTGTCGTTGAAACGTTTTCCACCAAGGGATTTCTTCAGACCAAGAAACATGACAATGACTTGGTACCAAATCCGGACTGTAGCGAGGGTGGTCGGATTGTTACCAACCAAATGATGCGACCAGATCTTGAGTTTGTTTGGCTGTAAGTGGTCGGGCATTGTCACTCATTATTGTTTCTCCATAAACCTCACACAATTGGCGATCAATGTTTGCTGGCGTAATTTTTCTCGTATGCAAAAAAAAACGAATCACTGAAATGACTTTACAGTCAGTTTGTCCTTCAATTGTTTTGAACATTTCAAAATGCTCCAACAACAGGAAAACCTAAGTGATGATCACTCACATCTGAGTCTGGCTTCTTAATGAATGGAAGAAGTGATCGCCAATGCTCAAAATCCCGACTGTAGTGCAGCAGCGGCAAAATATTAGAACGGTACTTACTTTAAAAATACGCCTCGTAAGTACTCTAATTCAGGAGAAATCAAAGAACGGCACTTAAATATTTATTACTTAATATATTGAAAAGTTCTGAAGAATAACGACTATTTCGGAAATGGCTAGTCATGCGATGAATGCCTATTTGGAGAAATTTTGTATACCCGAAGTAATTTTTGGTTTACCTCTGACCTAGCCTTCGTCTCTATCTCGCTGATGAAAGTTCTCATATAAATATATTAGCTGTCGTTCATTTATACGACACGTGCAGATAATTCTTTACCCCTTCCTCTACAAGGTCCAATAAGTTGCATTGGTTTAACCTTTCTTTGTGTAGCAATCGTAGTGAAACACTTTCATTAAGGAGGTATTGGAACCACCCCTTCATTTCATATCGATTACAACATCGTTCATGGTTCGTTTTTATGACCATGAATAGAGAACTGATACCGGCTGGGTGGATTCTGAAGGTGGAAACCTTACAGAGAGAAAAACACTAGTGTTATGTAGTGGAATGGGCCAATTGTTATGCACGTCACTGTAGATTTCATTAGATATATGAGTATCCGAAACAAACGCTATTTTCAACATAATGGTAAGGGCACTTTAAAAATATTAAAAATAAGCTCAAGGTGTAGGGCATGATAGGTACTATAGAAAAATATTATGGCACACTTTGCCTGTTATGTTTGAAAGCGTCAAAATTTGATTATCCAAACTTTTTATTTTTTCTTTATGTTAAACTCCTCTCTCTCCCCCCTCTTTCTCTCTCTCTATCACACACACACACTTCACCTATACATCATATTATAACTCAGTGTTTCTTAATACGTTTATTTCAGATAAATTCTCAATATCGAATTTCTGGGTAATATACAACACTTCTACTTTTCATAACTAAGCGGTAGAGAAAATAAAAAGTTACAAACAAAAAGAGAAACAAAAAACATAGTAAAGTCTTATTAATCAGGCTTTAAAAATATACTGAATAGAATCAAGGGTCCTTAAGTACTATCAGATAAATGATAATTAATGCTATATTAAATGCTTCAACTGTTTAAATCTTTATATGTACGAGTATGTAAGCCTCAGTTAATCATGTAATATTTTGCTGTAATTAAGCGTGACCTCAGTGGGAGTAGGATGATCTATCTGAAAGAATCTGATGTGATGCATTCACGGACCTCCCCTACCCACTATCTTTATTAGTGGGTATTTAAACTATTCCTACCAAAGCTTATTTTTCTATCTACTACATTTAATAAACCTTTGCAGAAATAGCTAAATTACACAGTTATAGACACAAAGAGAACAGCGATTGTCAAATGTTTAAAACTGGACGCTGTATGCTAGCTTTTAATTCTATACTGTTTCCATGCAATCGGGAGAAACAACTGAAAATCGATTCAGCTTTCTTTTTTTATTTTAGGAAGACCTGTAACTGCTATGGAATTTTGTTTAAAGGCCTCTTTATCAGGCTTGAGGTTGTTTTACGTGCCGTAAATCTATAACACGGAACCACCGACTTTACTTCCCTTCCGATGGAAGCCATACTAAGAATTCTTACGCCCGAAAAAAATCCATCGCCCTCCGCCGGGTTTGAACCCGCGACCTCGAGAACCAGAGGCTAGCAACCATGCAATCTGTAGATCACTAAGAACCATCGATGATATTTTAAACGAATAAGCGAACATTTAATAAGGAATATCTCAGAAACTGCTTATGCCATAGAAAAGCTTATTTCAAACTATGAGTTTTAAAGAAACCTACATTTTTTGTATGCTAGATTTTCGTTATCGCTAAACGTTTAAAAGTTATACAAGATAATACAAAATTCCTTCGAAATGAAGAGGATTTCACAGGCTATTCCCAAAAAATTCAAGATATGCGTTTTATTTGTCGCGCAAATAACTTTAATATATATTTTAATCAAAATTGTTAGAGCCATTTCTTTAGAAAATAAAATTTTCGTAAAATATTCCATGTAAAGGGTAGTAGGGATGGAGGATTATCTTAAAAATCTTCTGGTTGCATCTTGGAAGGTACTGAACCTAAATGCCAAGTTTCGTATTCATCCGACTTTTGGTTTTCGAGTAATGCTGTTCACAGACACACACAGGGACCTTTTTCTAAAAATCTATGTTGCAATCACGTAACTTTCTCTACTCTTTACAAACTATTTTTTGCAAACGCTTATTCTCCATATACTTCATGTTAATCGAGATGTTACTCTTATTGCTAATTTTATTGTAGGTGCAAGAGGAATATGGTAGGCTTTAAGCGATAGTCAAATCTTTTAACCGCTGGTTGCTATGTGGCGTATTCCATTCTCTTTGCATGTCCAGGACATAAAAAAAAGAATAACGAATTCCCACTTGAGAAATAGTATAAGTTTTGGCAAACTCAAACAAATAACAAGAAATATCTTGGAAATGGTTCACTCCGAAAAAAAATTGTCATAAATTCTGCGTCCTAACGAGATCTACTTTTTTGTGTAGTAAAATTTTGCATATCTCTTATGGTTTACCAGTTATGCGAAAGTCATTCAAAATGAAGAGGGCTTTTGGGGACATCCCCAGATAATTCAAGATATACATTTCATTTGCCTTAAAAATATCTTATACATATGATGTTTTAACCAAAATCGTTTGAGTCATTGAGAAAATGAAACTGTGAATGTAGTCTGAGGTGGGGGGAAGATAGTAAACTCAAGTACCAAATTTGGTATTTATCCGACTTTTCGTTTCAGATTATGCTGTTCACACCTTGATTGACAGACAGACACACTGACAGGCACACACACGGACGTGCTTCCAAAAATGCTTTATTTGGATTCAGGGCACCTCAAAATATTTCCGGTGAAATCTCGATATTGAATTTTTGGGTGGAATGCAATACTTCCCCTACTTACTGTACGCAGTAGAGAAAGTAAAAATCTGGTGTGATACATCAGATGACTTTCTCTACTCTCTATCTTTATTAGTAGGTATAAAAACTATTCTTACTAAAGCTTATTTATGTATTTACTGGTTTTAATTCAAATAAACCTTTGCAAAAATGGCTACCTTACACATTTCGTTATAAGCACGAAGAGAACAGCGATAGACAAATGTTTAAGAACTGGACGCTACATGCTGCCCAGTCGCGAGAAACAACTGAAAATCGATGGGACTTTAAAAGAATAACAATATTGAACAATTACATCCTTTAATAACGTATATCTCAGAAACGATTTATGCCACAAACAAACTTATTTTAGGTAAATTGTGCGTTTTAAAGATATTTACATGTTTTGTGTGGCACATTTTCGTCTATCGCTTAACGTTTACAAGTTATACAAGATTATACAAAATTTCTTCCGAATGAAGATGACTTTTTAGGCTATTTCCAGAAAGTCCAAGATATACATTTTATTTCTTATGTAAATATCTGTAATATATAGTATTTTAATCAAAATCGTTAGAGCCATTTTCTAGAAAATATAATGTTCGAAAAATGTTCCATGTAATGGGTATTTTGCGGTGGGGGATTTTCTTGAAAATGTTTCCAAATGTGTTTTATTTGGATTCAGGGCGCCCCAACGCATGTATTTCCGGTGAAATATTAGTATCGAATTTTTGGGTGGAATGCAATACTTCCGCTGTTTACTACACGTAATAGAGAAAGTAAAAATGCTTTGTGGTTTGTCTGTGGTTTTTACAAAAGTATTTAATGTATATTCTGTTAGAAATTTTTTATAACACCTGAAATTACACGAGAGTGGGTTTCCATCAAAGTCATGAATTTCAAAGTTTATACTGAACTTTCGTATTAACGTCTTACTTTTTACCACTCCATAAATATACTTCTCTGTCACTTCAAATTATGTCTTATAATCCGCGTTTTATAAGAATTTTTGTACTAAATACCTATAATTTTATAAATACCGCACACGAGAGCGATGAAAAATAGGTGAAATTGTGAACAATATATTAAAACTAATAAAATCAAAAGTCTGCAGCAACGCCAAAACATGTAAACCATATTATCAATGTTCTTTCTTCATATTAAGAGCTAGAAAATTCTCTTCTTTAATTTGGTTGCTAGAACTCTTAAGGAGGAGACAAATACAATCTGGAACCGCTGTAGTTTCTGGTCTAAAGCTTGTTTTGAAAACTATATTGGCTGTGGTATTCCTTTTTTCGGCTCTTGGGTTTAAAACAACCCTCAATTAACGTGTATACACTGAATCAGAAACTGTGAGCGTTGCACTGGCGTGTGCAGTTTAAATAGTTATTTATGATACAAGTGTTAAAAGTGGAGTTTTACGCTGCGAGTGGGAATGTTCAGGGAACAAGACTGAAAGCAAAATGAAATAACTTTTAACATGTGTTGTCATATAATACTTTTTATACAGTTATGAATATTAAATGATAAAGTGTACAGCTGAAATTTGTATAGAAGTAGCAGTATGCGCATTGGTGTAGTCTATTCTTCTTTTTTTCCCGTCGTTGTTGTTTATTCTCCATAGTACAACTTCTGACAGTATGATCACTTACACAATCATAACATTGTACCATGCGTTAGATTTATAGCCGGACCACAGATCGCGTATATACGTAGTTCCCTTTCACTGCAGTGACCTCCGTAGTTTTCCTCTAGCGCACTAGCGATGAATGATGTTTATCAGCTGTGTTATACTGTGTCAGTTGCTACCTTCAGTTCGAGCTGTAGAGAGTAGTGTTTGTTCATTGTGCATCTCAAACGTGAAAGTTTATTCAGGACATTTATGTTGTGTGTGAATTACATTAGATTTTTGTTATTAGTCCACTGAAATGCCTAACGAAAAATTCATGCTTGAACAAAGAATTTTTATGTGCGATACATACGTAAAATGTTCTAACGGAGGAAAAAAAAATTATGAAACTTGTGTATCATTCGAACGCTCTCCAAAGAATTCATGTCTGAACAAAGAATTTTTATGTGCGATACATACGTAACGGAGGAAAAAATATGATATTTGTGTATCATTCGAACGCTCTCCAAAGAATTCACACCTGAACAAAGAATTTTTATGTGCGATTCATACGTAAAATGATCTAACGGAGGAAAAAAAATTATGAAATTTGTGTATCATTCGAACGCTCTCCAAAGAATTGACGTGTCTAAGACGTGCTGCACAGTAACTGGATGTTCCAAAAGCCTCTGTTCCCAGAGCGCTAAACTTTTAACATTGAGGCCCTACAGAGTGATTATAAGTCATGAATTACAACCCCACGATAATGAAAAAATGGTGAATGGAAATTTCATCCGAGGATGCCAGGAATGTCTCAATGCAGATTAAAACTTACCACTTTCAACACAACTTATAACAAGGCCACTAATCATTAGAGTGCAAGTTACTATGACTCGCGAGTATAAGTAACGCGGGAGTTTAGAATGGAAAACACCCAGTGTAATAGTGCGTGGAGCACACATCCACGGCCCGGTAATATAACGAACTCACTGTATTTGAACTGGAGAATATTCCTAATGAACCAATGAGAGTTAAAGTACTTAAAGGTCATACAGTATTTCAGGAAGAGGATGGTCTCTCTCAAGACGGCTCCTCTCGTCGGATTGACATACTAGCCATCCCAACAGGATCATCATCCGGATATATCATCGATCCAGCAGTGAGAATGAAGCAGAATTAACAACAGCCATCTGAAGTACACACTGAAAAAATGTCGAACCTATCAGCCTACCTTGAGAAGTACAAGTTATCATCCATTGAAGTTACTGGACTGATTGTTGGGACAAGAGGAACCATACCTAGCCACTTTGCTGTGTTTGGCAAAAAGTTCAGTCGCAAGGCCAATTTTGTGCAGTTTTTGCTCTTAAACGTTGAATCAAAATTTTCCAAAATCATCTAACCTCAAATTAATTTCATTCTATAGCGTATGATTAACAGAACAAGAGACACACTTAATAATTTCCTCTCCTAAATAGCATTTTCCGCTGTTTTGTTTTACTCACAATTGGAATTTATTTCAGTGATAACTATGTTTTTCCTTCCTGTGCTATTCTTGCTTTTATATAATCATTTGACTTTGTCTATTTGGCAGCCCCTACTTTTGGGAAAGTTGCAAGTTTTGTTTCTGAAAATATATACGGCTGTGGAAAAATTATTCAACAGTGTAGTGTAACAATAATTTTATTAAAATTTTTATTTTATTTAAAATTGTTACTATTCCTTTCGTGTAATTGTTAGAATTTTCAATATTAATTCCTTGTGCAGATCTTCTACCGAATCCATTTTCGAGTCAAACTGACACAAGACTTCCGCCTAATATCCTATACTTAATTTCCATTGCAAGAAACAAGGATGGTAACATAGGAGTGTTATAGATATGTTATTCCACTGAGTGTTACAATATTCAATTTCTAGTATGAGTGGTTTCGTGTTAAAAGTTCTACTTTTAGTGCCAACTGTCTAAAAAAAGAAGTTAATTTACTTGAGAAGATAAAGTTAGGAAGCACAATGGAGGGCGATATTTTAAAGCCAGTAACATTGATTTAGGATAGCACTATTGTTACATATTTTATTTTAATATTGAATTGAAACCACTTTGGACATATTTGCTACATCAGTAATTGCATGTACTTTGCACTGCATATTTACGAACCACGTTGTCAGGCGCAGTTGTATCCTTGTCAACAGATGTGATTCGATATCTGGGAGCGAGTAAAAGGTAAGCAAATAACCAGCCTGAAAGCATTTGAACTTTAAGAGACGAAAAATAAGAAAATCATTCAATTTACTTCCCGACGAATTTCCACGGAGGAAGATTAGATTTCTCTTCTCATTTTTCCAGTTTTATGGTGCAGTTTACCAACCAAAAGGGGAGAAAAAAAGACCATCAATCATAGTTGTCAGGATATACCTGCATTGCATGTTGTGTAGCGGACTAGGGAGAGTAGCCGCCTGTTCACTTTGAATGACTAAACTCATTTTCTTATCGAACTACTTTCTATGGCGGACCGATATGAGTCATGTGAGGCAACGCGTACACTCGCCTCAAAATCTACCTCAATGATTTTTGTGAGATCATGTTTTAGACACGGGATGATGACTGCAGTCACAAATATATTTGGTAGTCAAAAACACCGAAAGCCGTTCTTTAGGCATAGGGACAAAGCTTCTAAGTTAGCAGCACTGTTGCGTTAGGTTTTCAGGTGGAGCTTATATTTCTTTCCAAGAAATATGTTCAAATAGGTAGACAACTTTCACTGAAAATAAGAGCCGATTCTGGATCTTCCTGGAGAAAAAAATCCGGAAATCTAACCCGGGACCTTTCGCACAGCAACCAGGTGCTCTACAGGCTGAGTCTTGTTCACATTCAGGTGGTTCCTTGAGCACCCTTAAGTGTTGTATCACGTAATTTCTGCAGCGATTAGTCACATGTTACATTTTTTCCCTAACCATTCGTTTCACCTAACCGAACGAAATGGCTCTGCGGTAACGTGCTAGGCTCGCATTCCGGAGATCCTGGGTTCGATTCCTGGGGGCCAGCCACTCTGTCCATGAGGTTCAGTGGTTTTTTCCGTTGGCAACTCGAATGCTGCGGTGGCTTCTCTCCTACAACGAATTTCCTTTTCCTCGCTTCCTATCATTTCGCATCCATTTTCATGTTTCAGGTAAGCTAAGGGGCTGTGCACTGTCGGTCGGTGTCGTACAGATGGCACGGATGCTTATTCGTTAGAAAGTTCTTGGTTCTACTAGATAACAGTCTTCTCTGAGCTCCCTCAGTTAGGCCGAGTTCTCCTGGAAAGCCTGTGTGACCGGGTCCTCGAACTCGGAATCGTTGAGACCTCTGCGAATCTCTGTCCTGCGGCCTATAGCCTCCTGCGGTTCCTTTACCCCATCTGCATATTATCACCGTTTTATCTCCAGCTCTGACATTTAGCGCGACCGAGAGAGGTAGTGTTGCCAGTTCTTGAACACTGTGTATACCTGTGTCATCTCTTCGTAAAATGCATACGATGAAATAGTTGCCTATGTTAGAGTAACTAAAGTATGGAGATAGCATTTACAGGAAACTTAAACAAGGGTAACGCAGTAAATCGCATGCGCACAGAAAACAAACTTCACCTGGACTAAAGCAAACAGCTACTGACGACACGTGCTTCACTTACAGGAAAATCGGCAACACAGCCCAAACTGCAGTGTACGCACCGGAGAGGGAGCCTGTAATTGGTCCTAGCAGACAACTTCCACCCTTTGCTGTGCGAGTCAACTCAGCACTGCAAACCTTGCCGGATCTTTTATTCTTTTCTTTCGTGTTGTGGTTTATGTTCAGCAAAGCTCTACGCAACAACAGTAGACTATATTTATTACAGACTTAAAAGAAATCTAATTACAGTCCTCATTTATCTGTTGAAGCGAATCAGAATAGCTTCCTTTAGCATGGAAATGCACAGCGCTAGTATTGCTAAAGGTGGCCATTCTAATATATACCTGTCTCTTTCTTTACCCTCATGAAACGTCAGGGCCGGAGATACAGCGGCATAGGTATACGTGCTGGAGGTCGCAACACAAAAGATCCGCAGTTGGTCGAAGTGCGAAGTGCCCCCTCCGTTTCCTGATGATATCATATCTTGGCCCAAGCTGGTTCCATAAAAGTCAATTCGCATATACAGAGGTAAGCAAACGCCAGCATGAACACCCAAAATTTCTGTACTTATAAGTTTTTCAGAAATCATTATGTTACAGCATGAGTTCAGGCAAATCACATACTAATTGCAGAGCAGGAGGTAAGGTGGATTATTGTAACATAAATACATAACGGATTTTCTCCATTTAGCTCGACCACTACAGCTTTTCACCTCACACTTACCTGGCCATCAAACAAAGCAACACATAATATAAAATAATTCCCGTGATGTTGCAAAGTAAGTCCTTCACAAAATATAGATAATTATATAAACTTTGAACTCGTTAACAATTTATATAAACTGCGAACCACTTAACAATTTGGATAAAGCTTAATAAAATGACAAGAATTTGCAGCAATTAAACATTGTTTAAAACGGCTAAGGAACTCGCACACTATATACGAAAACAAATGACCAGGCCAAAACAAAGACAGTGATACAAAGTTAACAAATATACACCAGTCTATGGCTCGACAAAATAGCTAAATTTATAATGCGGAAACATAAAATTATCAAAAAAGGGTAACAGTCTAGGCCAGATGAACAATCAGGTCAGTAAGCCTTTCTAGCAGTTGAAATGGTTACTAAACCATACAATAATACCTCCATTCTCTCTGGCAGAATCGGACTCCTCGAGCCTCGTCAACCCAAACATCGAAAATAACCGACATGCCACATACGGTGACTAAACGAAATACAGTCTGGTAAGGAACACCGTACAACGGCAACTAGCGAAATTATTTGAAATACATTAACCAGAATGACTCAATAAGGAGGAAAACGATGTGTGATCAACACGGTTTATTTGAAACAGCTTATACACTTCTGATTTAAGTATAGAGATACCCCACTGAAGCTCTTTGTTTTGCAACCATGATATCATAGCAGATTTCGCGTAACTTCTAGAAGGGTTTGTCCACTTCCACAGGTTGATATGCAGCAAGTTTTAAGACCACAAGAGAAGAAAGGGGACATTTATAACTATATTTTCTCGAGTCCACTTTGCCAAGTTCAGGAGATTCACTTGTCGATTGCAGCCACATTTAATTTTCCGGTTTTGTGAATGAGAAGACAAATTTCCAAAAAACCCGTTTACAGTACTCGCATAACTGTTGCCTATATTAGTGTTGGTATACCTTCCTCCTCACTTGCATTCTTGCACTTGTAAGAAGTTATAAGTGAAGTTGACTGATATCCCTTAAAGAAAATAGTAGTGTTAAGCTGGCAGCATTAGTCAATAACAATACAACCACGATAAGAGAGATGTTTATGAACTTTCGGATATAATTAACGTGAAGTACTTTCCCCTCCCCTTCATTTCCAGAAAACCTTAAGCTGGTGACAATATAAGCGTAACAAGGCCTACTATCACAATTCCATAATACTGTCATGTCCGAAATGCCTGGTCGGTTTGTCGAGTAATATTTACAGTTTCATTCCCGCCTGAACACAGTTTCTTATAACCTTCCCCGGCTAAGATGTATTCTTCCGCGCTCCTTTTCCTTCCCCATTCCCCGATTGGTTAATGTATACCTTTGAATGACAATGTATATGACAAACAAGTCCTGTGTAGTGCAAGGTCAGGCGATAAAAGCATTGTCATGATTAGAACTATGACAAATTATGTACACTGAGCAAGGAATCAACGTAACTACCACCCTACCTAGTGCGCGTGACGTCGTAGTGAATACAGTCGACTGCCAGTAGTTCGCTTGCGTTACTGATATGGTAGAGTTGCTCTCTGTGAGCTCTGTGTTTATGTTCTGTTATACTCCTGCGCTTTTGTTTACAGCGCCAGATTACCTGAGACATTCCCTTCCCTTGCCGCACTGTCGTTACAAAGTTGCATTTTGTATTCCAAGGACATTTGTCCTAGCTGTAGTCAGATGGATGCAGGTTTAAACCGAAGGATCCTCCTATCTATTTGTTGATAAGAATTTACATGGATTCCAGATACATTAACTCTGAATACAGTGTTATTCAAAAAGAAGGAACTTTAAATATTTATTTCTAATGAACAATAGATGGCGACACAGGCGATATATAATTGAATAGAGAAAAGTTAAAACTTTTTTTTAATGTTTTCAAAATTAGCACCATTGGTTATGCGAGGACGACCAGTGCATTTCCATTTGCATACGCAACCATCTTCTACGAATTTATTGTATCAATTGTACATTTTTTATAACGAGGCGGCTCGTTGTTGAACTTACAACGAATTGCACGAAACAGTAAAACAATGAATTCACTCTTTGCATACTGCAGCACACAAAAGGACTTTTCCTGTGGCGTCGCCATTTTCTCGTAAACAAACGCAGCGCTGTAGGTGCTGAATGGAACTAATAGGTGGGGCTTAAAACTTTAAGCTTTCCTCTATTCAGTGATGTATGTGTTGCAATATATTATCGTTCATTAAATATGAATATTTAAAATGTGTTCCTTCCTTTTGAATAACTCTGTATATTTGATTCATACGGTTATGAAAATGTAAATCTGATAATCCTCTTCGAATATATTAAGATAAATGACCATGTTAAATAAGGAACTAGTTTGTATCGCACAACACCTATTCCCCGACTTCAGCCAATAAGAGGAGACTGGTGAACGTGATAGTAAGAGATACAGGACGAAGTTATATGGAAGAGGGTTGAGAATTGGATGGTTACTTTTAGTTATTGTCATGAACTCAGCCGTGCTTCTATCCTCAAACAAGTATCTTTTGAGTTCGAGGGTACATGCGCCTTGCAGGATGTACATCTCCTGTATGCTGCCCCCTCCACAGCCACAGAGACAAGCAACACTTTGACCTTCTTTAGCAGAATGTTGTGCGTTCGTGTCCAGCAAGCATAGCCGAAGCCTCGGTAGCTGGCTGCCTTACTAGTTAGTGCGGATTAATTGTGCCACTTATCTCCATCAAGCAAACTGTTATCACTGTACCAAAGGTGCCCCATTTGACTGCTGCAATATCTCCCCAACTACTCGTGCTTATAATACAATTCATGTGACGAGACCCAACCCTGTGCTCTTCTCACGATTTAGTATTGCTAGTAATTACTTCCATATTCTCAGACATATGTTTTTGAAAACATCATGAGGTAAGTGTCTCGGTACTTAAAGTGTTAATTTCTATATATTTCAGCCAATTTAGCTTAAATGTTTATCAGAGTTTTATTTAAGTTGAAGTTCATGGTCCCGTGTACGCTTTCTAAGAAAAAAGCATACAAAATTGAATTTAAAATAAAGGTTATTGAAAATTTGGAAGGTTTGTGCTTTTAAATTTGGCATATTATTCCCCGAATATACTTCTTTACAACCGGACTAAATTTTGTATATATTAAAACTTTCCCTGACTAAAATAATAAAGTATGCAACACTTAGTTTTTCTTGTTAAATTAATTGCATTATATTTGTAAAATCCTAAATCCAAAACTATGGTTGACATTACGAAAAGGATCTTAAAACTCTTGATCAGCCTTCAAAGAACATATACCCAAAATTTGAAGGAAACTGAACAAACATTATATGACGGGAAGCATTTTGAAGTTGCAAAAGCGTAAGGATTACGAAAAAAAACAGTTTTTAACATTTCAGGTGCTATTTTCACAGATCCGTATAGTTCATTTAAAACGCCACGTTTGGCTATTTAAATGCCGAGAAAGGCAAAGCTGCAATTGAGCCCTGGTTCTACAGTGTTTGTGAACACACACAATTTTTTTTTTTTCGAACCCGGGACCCCTGGGGTGAGAAATGTTGATTTTCACTACGGAGTCAGTAAGGTACCTTTATCTACGCTTCTGAGAAGACTTCATTCAGGACCAGGATGAATTTTCCCTAGGTCATCAGAAGAAACAATTTATCTATTATAAATGGAAATATTAGACATGAAATGCTACACATGTTCCTCTATTTCCGCAAACTAAAAACTGCGAATAACGCTTTATTTTGTAATCCCTACCTCTTATTTAAGATAGAGAAACCACTGGATTGTTCCCAAAAATTGAATACTGGGATTTGAGTGGACATGCATGTTGAACTACTACCGGGAGGGAGGGGTGAGGTGAAAGGAGACAGAAGGAAACCGGACGAGGAGGCACGACAGGGCAGAGGACAGGGTCCAGATTGAAACTCCCCGGATGGAAGCTAGTGCAACCGGCTCCCCTCTCCCCTGCAGGCTTGCACAATCCACTGGGGCGCCCCGGGAACTATGGAGATCGCCTCCATTCCGGGGAAGAAATGTTATATAAAACATTCCTTTACCCCTGTCATGCAATGCCGAGACTCCCGCCGACACTTGCAACCCTGAAACAACCAAGGAGATGAAAGGTGAAGTAAAATGAGAATGAAGATGAAATGGAGGGACAGGAAATTCGGGGGATGTAATTTAGCTTCTCAGCATTCACGTAGTGACCCCAGGAAACCTCCAAAAACCCCATAGATCAGGAAGGTCGGCCGCGGGAATCGAACCCACGACCTCCCGAATGTGGGCTATAGACCTTGCCGCCTGAACTATTCCCTCGGTAATACAACCTTCAACTTAGCCACCCCACTTTTTAAACATAAAGGTATCGCTTCGTTCTCCAGTATCCCTCTTACACCTACAACAAAGTCGATAGGAAACAGGCTTTTGTAAGAATAGTTTGTAGAAACTGTATAAAAATAAATGGCGTGGCTAGAGAAAGTCATGTGAATCCAACGCATCAGATTTCTAGTTTGAGAAATGAGGAACGCCGCTTTCCTGGACCCGTGCTTCTAATGCCATAACTCGGTATGATACGCTTCACCACCAGGCGAAAGATCCTTGATTTACCTGGTTCTTAATGCCGACGCTGCCTACTATCCGGGCCAGTGTTACGTCCCCCTTCGTGTGTGAGCTTTGCAAGTTCGATATCGATTTCCAATTAGCCAAGCCGCCCGCCCTTCCTTTGCACACCGCTGCTCCTGCCTCACTACCGAAAAAAAAGAAAGAGAGAGAGAGGAAAAAAAAAAAGAGAAGCGGCCTTTACAAACACACATCACACGTCAGTGACATCGCGTTCGTCACGTGTTAACTTCAACAACAGCAGCATGCTATAATGTATACCATCGTTCAACTATTTAAATGATTATTCCTGTCAATGTTTCCTACTACGTATACAAGTTATATAGGGTATGCATTTTATCATCTTGAATACCCAGACCTCAGTACTAGACGATAAGCTAGTTCTCATACATCACAAATTAACGTAAACGTTTTTCTATGCGAGCGTACGAATGCTTAAAGAAATATTTCATTTTGTTGTGTACTAAACATCTGAAAAAGTTCTTAATTATTAAACGCGATTCATTTATACAGGGTGATTTATGAAGAACTGACACATTTCTTTCTTTAATTATTCTGTTCGAAATTCATCATACCCCAATTTTAGCACCAAATTAAACAGAATATTCTGGAGCTTCGATTCCCGGTCACTAGATGCGCAGATGTTCATGTTTTATTCGTAATTGTTAGTTTTATTGTTGGCAACTGTTTCTGAGATTTTGTTCTAGTCAAGTGAAAATGGAGTACACATTAAATGAATGACTCTTCCTTGTAAAGCGATACTGGATTACGAATTCAATTACAGCTACTCAAAGGGCATACCATAGAGCATTTGGTGTTCGTAATCCTCCCCAAAGAAACACAATACTGGGACTGGTAAACAAATTGGAAACAACTGGATCTCTGGTGAGTGAAAAGGCAAAACTGGTTCATCTAGGCTTCCCACGGTTGTTGTTGACGTAAGAGCACGATGGATCAGTCACCCAAAAAATCATTAAGACGTTTGTCGCAGGAGACAGGGTACAGCTACTCAATGTGTCAGAGAGCTGTGAAAAGTGCAGGTCTAAAGCCGTATAGGAACCAGATAAGGATAGACGACTGAATTATTGTCGTTGGTTTCAGGCGTTCATTGTGCAAAATCCTGCCATATTGTCCATCACATTGTTCACAGATGAAGCAGGGTTCCACTTATTCGGCTATGCACCTATGTACCCGGTTAAAATCAGAGTTTGGTGCGCAATATCCGGGCCAACTTTTTTTTAAACAATGTGAACACTGCAGAGTACCGACGGATTTTCATGTAGTTTGCTGAGCAACTAGATGATGTAGAGCTAATTCAAGGATATTTTCAACAGGACGGCGCTACATGCTAAACATCAAATGAATCCATGGCACTAATTGCAAGTTTCGTTGACGACCGGATAATTTCCAAGAACCTGTGGCCACCGAGATCTCCGGATTTGACATCGCCGGCTTCTTTTTATGGGGTTACTTAAAGGACAGGATTTAAGTCACACGTCCCTAGACATTGGACGATCTGAAGCACATTACACAGAAGATTCAGGCTGTTGACAACAGAATTCTCTAACGAGTGGCCAGGAACATGAAACGAGTGTTGAGTTGTGCCTTATGCAGGATGGAGGACATTTTCAACATTTGCTATAGAGTTAAATAATGTCCCAAAATTCATCTGCATTTCAGGTAGGTATATAAGTTGTCGCTAGCATAACTCGTTTTGAAACAATTAAAGAAATAAATGTGTCAGTTCTTCATAAATCACCCTGTATTTAATTTGCATGGAATTATAGTAATTACTCGTATCTGATAATGCTTAAAAGATTAACGTTTTAAATTCAGTGTTATTTACATTATTTTCGTTAAGAGGTGAAGTTTCCAGAGTAAAACAAATGAAGGCAATGCTTCGTAAAACCCCAAGTATAAGAAATGAAAAAAATGAACGCCCGACTAAACATAAAATGTCTGTACCTTTGGAAACAGAAAGTTTAGTTAATATAGGAAAGAATGACTTTTAATTGTTATTGACATGTGTAGCTCCGCTCTCTCTAACGCCGCCCTTGCAAAATTCTAACCATTTTATTGACAAGTTGCTTACATCATCCCCAAAAGGGTGTGCGGAGTGTAACACTGCTAGTGAGCTCTGTATGCTGCCCCCAGTTCAGTACGTTAACAATCATTATAGTATTAATAAGACAAACAGTAATAGTTGTTTTATTTAACGGTGCTTTTCGACCAGTATGACCATTCATTATGCAGTATTATGCAATAAGAACAAAAGCTATTATTATTATTTTAAATCTTAAAGATCAAAGTAGTTATTGGAACTGGAAAATATATCGAAAAATCCATAAACTTCATTTTCATGCATAACATCACCTATTGGTTCTTATTGTTTCTAGGGGTTTGTTTCAAATCAGTCGCCGAGACATGTAAGAAGCGCTGGATGGAAACCTTACAGAAGGAACAAATCAGCATTCTGGCTTCTCAATCCAGAGGACCCGGTGTGGACTCCCGGCTGGTGCGGGGGAATTTTTCTTTATTTAAATCATTCCCTGCCGTTTGCAAAGTCTGGAAATATGGTTACGGATATGTATGCGAGTTCATTATACAGTAAAGGAATAAAAACCCAACAGTAAGTTACGGTTGGAGATACTAACTCTGAAAGTTGCTTCAAGTCAAGGTCCCCGATATGATCACACAAGCTAAAGGGTTTGTCGCAGTTCTCAATGGCTAGTGTTATCTTATTTGTTGAGCGCCTCCTGTTTTATTATTTTAAATTTAGGGTTCTTTGTCCTCCGGCTAGCTATTATAACTCAGTCGAACACGTGTTTCTAAGCAGAATGTGTAAACGGAAAAGGATTTGGTACTAAAAGATAACACTGATAAAAAAAATTAGAATTTAGACTTTTATTGCCGTCACACTTAATTAATAATTTACATATTTAATCTTTATACACGCCTGACTGAATCTGAGATATTTCTGAATGTAACTACAGTCGTTTTAGTTGCCGTGCACCAATTACTTCGCGTACTTTACATTTTTGTAACTAACTCTACGACGTGCATCTCGTGAGAGATTCTTCGCAATTGTTTGACGTGCACCTCCTGAAAGATTCTTCGCAACTGTGTGACGTGCACCTCATGAGAGATTCTTCGCAACTGTGTGACGTGCACCTCCTGAAAGATTCTTCGCAACTGTGTGACGTGCACCTCATGAGAGATTCTTCGCAATTGTGTGACGTGCACCTCCTGAAAGATTCTTCGCAATTGTTTGACGTGCACCTCCTGAAAGATTCTTCGCAACTGTGTGACGTGCACCTCATGAGAGATTCTTCGCAACTGTGTGACGTGCACCTCCTGAAAGATTCTTCGCAATGGTGTGACGTGCACCTCCTGAAAGATTCTTCGCAACTGTGTGACGTGCACCTCCTGAAATATTCTTCGCAACTGTGTGACGTGCACCTCATGAGAGATTCTTCGCAACTGTGTGACGTGCACCTCATGAGAGATTCTTCGCAACTGTGTGACGTGCACCTCATGAGAGATTCTTTGCAACTGTGTGATGTGCACCTCCTGAGAGATTCTTCGCAATTGTGTGACGTGCACCTCCTGAAAGATTCTTCGCAACTGTGTGACGTGCACCTCATGAGAGATTCTTTGCAACTGTGTGACGTGCACCTCATGAGAGATTCTTCGCAACTGTGTGACGTGCACCTCATGAGAGATTCTTTGCAACTGTGTGACGTACACCTCCTGAAAGATTCTTCGCAACTGTGTGACGTGCACCTCATGAGAAATTTTTCGCAATTGTGTGACGTGCACCTCATGAGAGATTCTTCGCAACTGTGTGACGTGAGCCTCCTGAAAGATTCTTCGCAAATGTGTGACGTGCACCTCCTGAGAGATTCTTCAGAACTGTGCGACACTTGCTTATTGCTCAAGAATATATACTCCTTAACCTCGAATAGCCTAAACATTATAATATGGCTCCTATTGGTTACCAAATTGCGCCCACTTTAGTGTCTGTTTTGGTCAGCCAATCACTACTACTAACATATATACTCTAGGGAAGACATTCCCTCCATTTCTAAAAAAGGCACGCTACCCTGGCGTCATTTGTTTTTCTCTTCTTAGTGATAAACAACTCAACCCCTCGGTTTATTGTTACCCACTTCTGTTGTCAGTTTCAGTTAGGCCGTGTAAACTTATTTCCTAACATACTTATGGCTAACAAACATCTAAAATCCTGTACATACAATAATATTAATTTATACTACAATCACTCTGGCATTCACAGCATGTTATGATATAAAATATTGCCTCATACTATTATTATTATGTTAAACCTTAAAGATCAAAGTAGTTATTGGAACTAGAGAATATATCAAAAAATCTATTTTGGCGGCAAAAGTCATAAACTTCATTTACATACATAACATCACTTATTGTTTCTAGGGATTTGTTTCAAATCAGTCACCGAGACATGTAATAAGCGCTGGTTGGAAACCTTACAGAAGAAACAAATCAGCATTCTGGCTTCTCAATCCAGAGGACTCGGTGTCGATTCCAGGCTGGTGCGGTGGAATTTTTCTTTATTTACAATCATTCCCTGCCGTTTGCAAAGTCTGGAAATATGGTTACGGATATGTATGTGAGTGCATTATACAGTAAATGAATAAAAACCCAACAATAAGTTACGGTTGGAGATCTCAACGAATTCACACACTAACCTTCCAATATCCCATTCCACGAATAATTCTCTGGTTATGGTTGCAAGAGTTAGCGAATTAAAATGCGCGATATCACATAACAGTTTAGCGCTACACTTGTGCCAGCCTGCTGCTGGTAAAACCCATGCGGTCTGTCCAAGCTACATGGCTAGAGGTCAACTTGCCTTTATTCAGATAAGACACGTAGTTGTTAAATTATATGCTGTAGACAACGTATTGAAGTGTTGCTGAGTTCACGCCAAACCACCACGTGCTTGCGTGCATTTTCCTTCCCCCCTCCATGCAATTTGCCATACAATGGTATGGTATTCCTCTATCTCCGTTCGTGATAGACTTTAACTAGAGTGTAGGCGAGGGAAGGAATAATGCCAAGTTGCATTTAGCAGGTAACCCGATTAGCCCACTTGGGTGTTATCTTTGCTGATGCGAAAAGTCTGATACAACATAGTTTCATAAACCACACCTCTATCGGTTTGTCCATAGAATGAGATGCTGAAGAGATAGCGTGCGAATTCATGGACATTCTATACAAATACTGTTTGATACAAGACTTAAGACCAATAAGATGTAATCAACATGCGCTTATCCTATATACAGACTAACAACGAGCGTCAGACTACGAAGCATTGTTAGCTAGCCTAACAATTGGAAACAAGTTTACGCACAGATCACAGACGGAAGCAAATATAAGTTATTCTTAAGGAGCATGACCAAATTAAAATTGAGAAATAATAATAATAACAATATTTTTTTTAAAAAAAATGACTAAAAATGACACACACACACTTTTAATATATTTTTGTTCTACATATATGATACTTGTCCTGCACCGTGTCTTAATGGGCTAGAACGTGCTGCTTTGGTTCCCGGCCACGGAATGCGCCTGGGTTCGATCTCAGGATTTTAAGTCCCAGGTATAGGACCGGTGCCCATTCAGCATCGTGAGGAAAGTGAGAAGTTGCGATAGGCAGTGGTCCTAGCTTCGCGAGCCAAATTTCCGGCTGGGGGATGGTGATGCTGGCCACATCACCTCCCCGTATCGGTTGGATGATCGGCCACCTTTGCCGTGTGCACGTGGGCGTGAGGTTGGCAGTCGGGTTGGCAGGCCCAGGCCTTTCGGGGTTGCAGCGTTTCAGGATTTAATTGTTTTTATTTATATGTGATACTTATTGAATAGCTGCACATCTCATTACCTAATAGTCTTGCAGATTTCATGCTAACCTACACATTTATTTATTCTTTCAAAGGGGTAGCAAATTTTTAATCAGTTTATAATTCGAACTGTGACGAATCTTTTTCCCGAAGGCCCAGTGATACACATACTCATCGAGAAGCGGTAGCCCATTGTGCGAGTCGAAAACTCCCAGTATAAGATACGGTTGGATATAATATGCCGGTGGTGAAGTGTAGCTGGACCTGCCGGGTGCTCCATTCACCTGTAGGTTTGGATGGGATGACAGCTTCAATAAGCGTAATACGGTGAGTTCGGAAGATGACATGGGTAGGCAGAAGCACCTAATATGAGACCTGTTTTATAAACTATTGAAAATATTACTGTACTCACTTTTTAGAGTAGTTTGGATTTGAATTTAAACGTGTTTTTCCAGAATTACTGTTTTTTAAACATGGGGAAATTTTGCTCCCGAAACCATCAATCCTAAATTCACTAAACTTATGCTTTCTGCATATGAATCAAGCGCAGATTATTGTGAGGCGGAATTTTGAAACAGCCGCCTGTTTTCTTTTGACATTGCTGGAAAAAGAAATATGTCCGCCTTTCCTTTGGTATTGAAATTTACAAATGTATTATAACGGAGAGGAATAAACAGAACACACTCCTTGGTAAGTTATGACGTCACCATATGCTGATAACATTTCAGAGAGATGTAAGGGATATTTTTATATTTTTCTTTCTGGAAATGTTACCTCTGTGAGGCAATGCAGTTAAAATGTTTTCTGCTTTGTATTTAATTCTTTTAAATTTAGGAGCACTAAAGCTGTTTGAGAATCATTTTCTCTATAATCAGCTTTCATTTAGAAAGTTTTAAATTCACGCCCGATTTTCTAATTACCCAATTCATATTCAGATACTGAAAAATTATACACTACTTTGAAATATTTAAATTACAAGGTTAATGTATTTATCATGAAAAACTAACTTTAAATATTTTTTTCTTCACTGCCCTGATTTTGAAAGATGGGCTCTCGGAGGCACAGGAACTCCTGTGCTAACGACATTACAGAAATCATCATTAAGGGTTTTAGAACAGAACGTTGTTACACTATTTCTACAATTTTATTTGTCACGAATTTAAGAGTTTAGAGTTTAATTATTAAAAGAGAAGAAATCAAGCCGCTAGATAACAACTTTAAAATCGGATTTTTAGAATAATATTCATTCAGAATGCATGTCATTTTGTTTTGGTCTACAAGATTACGTTTATAAATCTCAAATATTAAATTAATCCTTGCATCGTGATTTTATTGCGATTTTCCCTGTAAACCGTAAGCTTAAACCGTCCAGGTAAAACACTTGAGTATATAAAATTACAATTCAAACTTATACTGCAGCTGTAACACTTGGGTGCCTTAAGATAAAATAGGGTTAGAAAAATTGTAAATTAATGAGCGACTGCAAGTTCAAAAAGTGATTCTGTAGCACTGAACTAAATACTTAATTGATTGCACACATGGCATTAGCCATTAAAGTGCCATAAGCAAAGTTTCACATACACTATGTGATCAAAAGTATCCGGATACTCCCACAAATATGTTTTTCATCTTAGGTGCATTGTGCTGCCACCTACTTCCTGGTACTCATCCGCAACTTCAGTAGTCATTAGACATCGTGAAACAGCAGAATGGGACGCTCCGTGGAACTCACGGATTTCGAACGTGATTAGATGATTGGGTGTAACTTGTGTCAGAAGTCTGTACGCGAGATTTCCACACTCCTAAACATCCCTAGGTCCACTGTTTCTGATGTGATGGTGAAGTGGAAACGTGAAGGGACATGTACAGCATAAAAGTGTACAGGCTAACCTCGGCTGTTGACTGACAGAGACCGCCGACATTTGAAGAGTGTCGTAAAGAGTAATAGGCAGACATCTATCCAGACCATCACACAGGAATTCCAAACTGCATCAGGATCCACTCCAAGTACTTGACAGTTAGGCGTGAGGTGAGAAATCTTGGACTCCATGGTCGGCGGCTGCTCTTAAACCATACATCACGCAGGAAAATACCAAACGACGCCTCGCTTGGTGTAAGGAGCGTCAACATTACACGATTGAACAGTGGCAAAACGTTGTGTGGAGTGATGAATCACGGTACACGATGTGGTGCTCCGATGGCAGGGTGTGGGTATGGCGAATGCCCTGTGAACGTCATCTGCCAGCGTGTGTAGTGTCAACACTGAAATTCGGAGGCGGTGGTGTTATGGTGTGATCGTGTTTTTCCTGGAGGGGGCTTGCACCCCTTGTTGTTTTGCGTGGCACGATCACTACATTGATATTTTAAGCACCTTCTTGTTTCCCACTGTTGAAGAGCAATTCGGGGATGGCGATTGCATCTTTCAACACGATCGAGCACCTGTTCATACCTCACGGGCTGTGGCGGAGTGGTTACACGACAATAACATCCCTGTAATGGACTGGCCTGTACAGAGTCCTGACTTAAATCCTATAGAACACCTTTGGGATGTTTTGGAACGCCGACTTCGTGCCAGGCGTCACCGACCTGCATTGATACCTCTTTTCAGCTCCGCACTTCGTGAAGTATGGGCTGCCATTCCCCAAGAAACCTTCCAGCACCTGATTGAAGGCATGCCTGCGCGAGTTAACGCTGTCATCAAGGCTAAGGTTGGGCCAACACCATATTGACTTCCAGCATTACCGATGGAGGGCGCCACGAACTTGAACGTCATTTTCAGCCAGGTGTCCGGATACATTTGATCACGTAGTTTATATCCATTAATATCAAAGTGTACCCCGCCTAGAGATTTTTACCTACAAACGTAATGTTTTAAAACCTCTATTTTAGTAGTAGATAGTTTATTTAAAGCAAACTTTTTATTTTGAAAAGTGAAAAGAAGATATAGCGCATGACTATCCAACATTTTCGGAGTTTTATTACATGCTAATAACAAAATTTCAAAGGTCTCTCTCTATTTTTTGTGCGAGAAGATGAGAGTGTGAAAATGGAATAATAGTAAGCAAACTGAAGATGAGAAAAATGAAGATTTTGTCATGCAGACGTACTTAAACCGCACATCACTTTAAAATTACGCCCAAAACCTGAGTTTGGGCCAAAATACAATGCATTATAGCTTAAATATATCTGCAAATAAAACAAAGACAATAGCTTTTAAAGGTAAGAACCTCGTCAGGTCAAAGATACTAACCAATAGTAAAATATGAGAAAAGGTATCCCACTTCAATTATCTAGAATGCGACAGTTTTAAATTTGACAAAAGACATTGAGATGAATGTTAATAGGTTTCAAACCATTTGTGGAACGGTCAGAAGAACTCTAGGAAGAAAAACTAGAAAAGAAACATAAATTAAGTTCTATAAGATTATGGCTTTACCTACTGTATTACATGGTTCCAAGTCGTGGACAATAACAGAAAGAGAGAGATCACATATTCAGTCCGCCCGAAATGAAATTTCTGGGATATGTAAGGGAATGCGCTAGAGCTTACAAAATAAGAAATGAATCAATAAGATCAGATTTGAATATTGTAGCAGTAAAGGATAAGATTGGTGTACATAAAAGAAATTGGAAAGAACATGTTGATAGGACAGATGATAGAATACCAATAAAAGAGATAATGAATTACCAACTGACAGGGAGAAGTTTAGGAAGACCACGCAAGTGTTGGCTAGAGCCCGGAACAGGTGGTATTACCTAATCCTTGAAAGAAGAAGAAGAAGAAGATGAGTTGTATTCGCCCATGGGAATGAAACATACTTTAAAGTGTGATACATTTTTGCAACAATAATCGACGTTCCTTTAAATAAGTAAAGGAATACATAAACTCAACTTTGTGCCTAATTCAACGTTTCCACTACCTTAAATAAGTAGAATAAAAATTAAATTACATAGTAATTACTCATAAAGAAGAAAATGCCCATATCTACAATTCCTCGAACGAGAAAGCAGGCTCAAAAGGAGACGTAAAAGTCGGGAGGGAGTTTAAAAGGAAACTTAAAAAAGCAATAGAAGCTGCTATGACCTCTACCGGGCAATTTTATTACTACTGCTGGTATTGGAAACGATGTTTATATAACTACAGGCAACCGATATCGGTAATTGGGTACAGTCAAGTCAACAAGCCAGCAGGGTTCGGTTATCGATAACAGCCTGTTCCTGCTTAGGGAGAAGGTATGTGTGCGTTTCCGTCACTGCCATGCAAAGTGCTTTCAAAGACGCAAATAAAACATTTAGCATCCTCCTAGTGTGATTCTCTTCCGTGTACTTTTCAGCACTGGTTTAGGGCACGCCATTTTCAACCTCCTCAGACCAGGGAATAATTCTGAGTTTTAAATTCTGTTAATTTATGCTGATAATTGCTCCAAATGATAAGAAAAGCAATGAGAAAATATATTTAAAACTTTAAAAAAGGCTGTCTACTGTCCAAAATTTACTGTCTCCCGTGGGAGAAATTAGGTCTCAATACTAAAATCGGATTCCTCAGCAACACAGATTAGTTGATGTTCAGAGTGTGACTTCAGCACAAAATATCATCTTAATACAGAAAAACATTTATGAAATACGTACGTTTATTGTATCAATAATTATATATACAAATTATATTTTCTGTCTTTGTTAAAACAAAATAACATTCACTTTCACACAAACTGAAGCGATTTTTTGTTCCTGGTGCGGAAATTTCAGGGAGATGCATTACATTTTTGAGCGCAAGAAATTAGAAGGTGGAGGAGATGTTTGCATTATACTTGCATTGTTTTTGTAATGATTCACTTGGCTCATATTTAGATGTGGTGCATTCATCTTGAAGCAGTATATTTTGAGTAGAAAAATAAAAATTAAAATCATAGGGAAAATGAATATCAGTAACGGCGAGGATAGTGTTAAATAAAACTGGCAAGCGAATGTTACTGTAAGTTGAAATAAGGCTTGAGAGACAGGGCCATCAGGCGGCCGGAAACGAATGTTTTTTCCCTCTATTGTTAAGTGTCCCGTTAGGTTGCTGGAACGCAGGCTAGTAGAAAAGTTTCAATGTTTGCCAAAAGCCGGATAGCCTTAGGCCTCCAATGAAAGAAGCTAGGAATCAGGTGATACTGGAATGAGGAGATACAGAACGTTTGAAACAGAGAAACGGAAGATTTTAGAATACACACTTGGTCGTGAGATTTGAGAATGAACACTTCGTCGTGAGATTTTAGAAGACACACTTGGTTGTAGTAAGTCTGGGGAGATGCTTGTCAGAAACGTTTAGAAGGCAGCGGATAGGCGCGATGATATGAAACATTTAACAAATAGGAAATGCGCGCGTGTGTGTGTGTGTGTGTGTTGAAGAAATAGCAGCGATCAAATTTAAGACGGTGGACATTCGAATAAACAGCCGGTCAAACAACAAGAAATCGTATCACAACCTGTGAAGGTAAACAGACATTCCTGTAGCTCAATCATTAAACCCAAGTAGTCCAATATGTCCTCTTTTTGGAGCTTTTAGCATGTCATTTAATCCAGCTAGCTGCTCTAGTGAAACCAAATAAATGCGTAATTAATCGAACTGTCCACTTCTTGGTACTGGCACAAGTCCTGTAACAACTGATCACTCTGTCCAGAAATTCAATCCGTTCCATTAACGTGTTGTAATTTCTCACTATAGTAGGACGGTCAACCGTACCATATTCCTTGTCCTTCTTAGACAAACGTTGATACTTGTCTTCATATCTTTACCTTGAACCTTCGAGCCAATGAAGGATGTCACATTAGCTGAAGCAGAGTTTGCTGCTACTCCGACTCCATTCAGCAGGAATCCATTCATATTTAACTTTAGCCAACCAAAGTCATCAGAATATCTTCCCCACGTGGAGTAAAACACGTGGTGGGAGTGATTTACTACTTCCGCTTTACCGTTGTAAATACTTTAGTTGCGTTGTCAGTCTAATTATAAAATAGACTAATCCATTTATGATTATCCTAAATACCTTTATTTCTGCTCCCCCCAAAAACGGCCAGTCTTCGCCAGCAACAGCAGTTAGCCAGAGAGTACCTCACGTCATCCTTCAACAACAATCAGGCAGTCTTCTACAGCTCTCAGCCAATAATTCAACGAACAGCAGGAAATTTATAGCTAGCAGTAGCATGTAAGTCAGCAGAAAGAAAGACTTCGCCAGTAGCAAGTCTTCATAATCAACGCAAGGCTTTACCAGCAAACTTTCGAGAATAGCCAGGTCAGGGAGATGCACACCGCAGCGAATATACATTAGTCAAGTAGGAAAAACTTGGAGCATTGTGAAATCTCTCCATTATTATTATGGGCTAAACTCAAGACATGTGTGTTGTGTGTGCTTTGCCTAAGAGTGTTAATGTCTCGTCGCTAGTCCATTTCAATGACACGCTCGAGCAACGAATTGTTATGTACGATACATATGCAAAAACCGAAGCATGTATGCAGGTATGTAAAGAATTTCAGGAAAAATTTCCTGGTATTCCAGTTACAAGTAGAGAAACTGCTAAGACGTTTGATTAATGAGTTTAGGACAGCGTAGTTTTTGCTACGCGCTGAACCTAAGAAGAGAAAACGAAATGTTCTAACGGAGGAAAACACTGACGAATTTTGTGGGGAACCCTAAAAATAAAAGTTTATAGAAACAATCCCCACACCATAAACGAAATTATGCATATAATATAAAAAAAAATCTGATGTGTTACACTCACGTGACTTTCTCTACTCTTGTACAAACTATTTTTACAAACGCTTATTCTCCATATGCTTCATGTTAATCGTGATATGGAGATGTCAATCTTATTGCTAATTTTCTTGTAGGTCCAAGGGGAACATGGTAGGTTTTAAGCGATAGTCAAATATTTTAAGCGCTGGTTGCTATGTGGCGCATTCCATTCTCTTTGCATGTCCAGGACAAAAAAAAATCTGATGTGTTACACTCACATGACTTTCTCTACTCTTGTACAAACTATTTTTACAAACGCTTATTCTCCATATGCTTCATGTTAATCGAGATATCGAGATGTCAATCTTATTGGTAATTTTCTTGTAGATGCAAGGAAAATATGGTAGCTTTTAAGCGATAGTCAAATATTTTAACGCTGGTTTCTATGTGACGCATTCCATTCTCTTTGCATGTCCAGGACATAAAAAAATCTGATGTGTTACACTCACATGACTTTCTCTACTCTTGTAAAACTATTTTTACAAACGCTTATTCTCCATATGCTTCATGTTAATCGAGATGTCAATCTTATTTGTAATTTTCTTGTAGATGCAAGGGGAATATGGTAGCTTTTAAGCGATAGTCAAATATTTTATCGCTGGTTGCTATGTGGCGCATTCCATTCTCTTTGCATGTCCAGGACATAAAAAATGAATAACGAATTTGAGAAAAAGTATAAGTATTGGAAAATTTAAGGAAATAACAAGCAATATCTCGAAAACGGTTCACTCAACAAAAAACATGTATATGATATAAGTTGTGTATTTTAACGCGATCTACATTTTTTGTGTAGTAAAATTTTGTCTATCTCTTATGGTTTACCAGTTATGCAAAAGTCGTTCATAATGAAGAATACTTTTGGGGACATTCCCAGAAATTTCGAGATATACATTTCATTTCTCATGACCTTATCTTAAACATATGATATTTTCATCAAAATCGTTAGAGCCATTTTTGAGAAAATTAAAATTTTCGAAAAATGTTCCATGTAAAGGGTAGTCTGGGGTGGGGGGATTTTCTTGAAAATCTTCGTGTCGCATCTCTGGAAGATACTGAACGCAAATACCAAGTTTGGTGTTTATCCGACTGTTAGTTTTTGAGTTATGCTGTTCACAGACACACACACAGACACACACACACACAGACACACACACACACACACACACACACACAGACACACACGGACATGTTTCCAAAAATGCTTTTTTTGGATTCAGGAGGTCTCAAAACATGTATTTCCGGTGAAATCTCGGTATCGAATTTTTGGGTGGAATGCAATACTTCCCCTACGTATTATACGTAGTAGAGAAAGTAAAAATTATGAACATTACGCAAGAAGAACTTATACGTGTGAATGGAAATTTCATTGCAAGATGCCAGGAATGTCTTAAAGCAGATGGACACCACTTAGATTAGCACTCATGTGACTATCACTCGTGGGTAAGTAACGCGAGAGTTAGGAACGAAAAACTCCCAGTGTGCGAAATACGTATATGCGCGAAGTGGCCCTCACCATAACACGATGAAGAAGATATTTATTGCTGCTACGTATGGAAAGTCAGTTTGAAGTTGATAGTATTGAAGGAATTGTATTATATTTGCCCCACGTTTTGGCGCCAATTTGGGAAACGTTAATTTTAGGAGGAGTATTGTATTTCGACTGTTCAGCCAAACTTGAAATAGTTGCAACCGCACGTATGGTACCCGGTAGCCTTCGCCCGAAATGTTAAATATTAACTTTGTAATTTTGACTGTTTCTTTAAATATTTATACTTATGTTTGCCTCGGCTGCATCAGTATTATTGTTAGAGACATGTTTCTCTTTGCAGGGTTGTAGTGCGACTGAAGAATGTAGGCTTACACAGACTATAATTTTTAATTCACTCCTTTTTTATTAATTCTTGACACGATTTTAATAACACTTCACTGATATAGGGAACTGTGAGATTCTTTTGTTAATTACTTGCGCCTTTTAACACGTAAACTATTTTCGTCCCACACGAATACGTATTAAATTTCTCGAGGACGCATCTCGTGTCTGATTAGTAACACTGTCTGCAACCAACGCGTCCAGTTATGAGCGCTGTCTACAAGCAACTGACTTGATTTTAACCGCTAAAATTTGTAAATTTCTGTATTTCAAGTCTCTGATTGACTAATCCTAATCCAATGGAATACTTTTATTTAACTTAAGCTTTTTCTGGTTGTTGATTGGCTATTTATAAACTGTCACAAAAATTACATTATTGTTACTCCAAGAATCACTAGTAGCATTATTACACTTTGTTACTTATTATTGCCTCAAGGTTAGCTCATTGTTAGCAACTTTTAACCTATTATTCTCACAGCTCCTACGTTATTAAATTACGTAATGCATTCACATAATATTATTACAAATGTATAAAATAATATAAACATTTACAATGACTGTAATATACACTTTTTATGTATTGTTACATACATATATTGCTTTAAGGCGGGCTGTTATTGAATTATGTATATTATATAATTATACTGAAATCATTTAAGTGTTAAAAATTCTGCCTCAACGATCGCACTGTACAAGTTTTGTACACACACGTGCGCGCGCCCAGACCTTCTCCTAAAAATGCCTGTTTTGGTTGCAGGGGGCCTCGAAACGTATTTTTGGTGAAATCTCAATATCGAATTTTCAGGTGGAACCAGTACTTCTTTACTTAGAATAGGCAGAGAAAGAATAAAAGAAAATTCTAATTGTCTACGCTTAAATGTATTACTTCTCTATATTTTACTAGACGACGTCATTATATTAGCAATAAAGAGTATGAGCGCATCTTGTTAACCCTTGAAGGAGGATTTAAAGCGCATGCGTGTCATGTCGGTCTTGACGCACGAGCTAACAGTGTGTTTTAGAATTACTTCGTATTATTCCCCTGCTATGCATTTTACTTCAACATTGATTGCATTTCTTGCTGGTGCAACGAAAAATAATTTTCAACGGTCATTATGAAATTGCCCGATAATAACCCCGGGTATATATCATAAAAGGGCAAAGGTTTGCGCGAGGCATGGCTGCTCCCCTCGCCTGGTCATAATTCATGACGCACCTAAAGGCAGGCGGCGCATGCTTTAAAAAGCTCTGTATGCATTGGTCGGTTTAATTATACATTCCTAGCTGATCCATACCACGTCTAGACGTATACACTGGTTGCGGAAACATCGATAGCGACATTGAAGCTTTTCCAGCTATTTCCTCATATTTCGTTTCATTGCGCAGCATTTGGCTTGAGGTTTTAATATGTACACATAATTACTCAAACGGTTTTTACCTACGCTCTCACCTACCTAGTAAGAGGAAGTATTATACCCAAAAATTTCGAAGTCGATATTTCATTGTAATACCGTAATTATTGACGAACAAATATAAACAATTAAATAAATAACAGTAAGATAGAGAAATAATTGCAATAAATAATTTCTGTATATTAAATCAATGTATAATGTAACAAGCTTGTGTTGAGAGGTTTGTCCGAGAAGAGGGTAATTAGCAAGTCAGGTTAAAGAAAGCCATTAGTATCAGCCGAGGAGGGAACGCATTAGCTTAAAGATTCTGGGAATTCGTCGAGTTATAAACTCAGTACGTTTAGTCACGTAGGCCAATTCTGTAAATTAGAGAGACAAAAGGAATTCTGAGAAAAATGAAAATCTCAGTTAGCAACAAAGTAAGAGTAAGTATTGGCGCGGGAAAGATGTCAATTGGAAGGGGAATAATATGTAGGCGGAGCTAAAATTGATAAAGGCGAGCAAGTTTGAATCATAACTTACATTCGTTCGAGCACACAGTTGTGCACACAAAGATTACTCTGGTACCGTCTTCGGTATGTACTGCTCGTGTGATATTTTAAGCGCCTGTGGGCGCGCTTGTGTGAGTAAGATTTCGCGGCTATTGCGAGAGGTCTCGCCGATAAGCAATTTAGCGACTCACGGCAGGTTATGCTCTAGTATCTTTTATTGCGAAAACAGTTATTTCAAACCGTAACTTTGATATTGCAGAAGTTAGTAGGTATAATAATTCAGTTGTTAACATTTCGAGTGCTACGGTTCATAATCAGTTTTATCCTTTATCGTCAAACAGTCTGCAACTCGATTCAATAACTCATGTATTAGATCACATTACATTTAGCAGTCAATTGTGTTATCCTTCTCAATATATCCATGCATACCCTGAGAGAAAGTTCTCATAGCTTACCACTGGAGCAGCTGGCGCACGAGACAACGGAACGAGCTACGAGATCACAACGAAGCGGATAAAATAAACGGCTTCAAAAATGTCGACCATCGTTCCTGCTTCAAATTGGCGCCTCATCGTAGTGCAATAATCTTGTATCAATCGGAAATACCTGTTTTGTGATACCCGGAATAAAAGAAAAGTATTAGAAAACGGTCCACCCGTGTGTGTGTGTGCAGCGAGATAACATAAGTGGTATATACAATAGAAACCTAAATCCTTAAGCATCCTTTATATACTTTGATACATAGCAGGACCCATGTTTCGTTTCCACGATTTCTTTTCTACTGTGTCCGGACGCATTTAGGTTACTATTGCATCACTGGTAATATACAATTATATTTACCGTATTTAGACTAACTGTGAATTATCAATGGCAACAACTTGTAATTTTTTTCTCTGTTTATTTTATTTCGCTTTAACCTCCTGGTCATATCGGGACGGATCTATTAGGAGATACCTCGTGGATCGGCGTGTGGAGGATAGTTAGTCTTCTAGCTCTCATTCCTGTACCATGCCGTCTTGCTTCGTCACGTGTCCACAGAGGCCTTGGTGTTAAGAAGCTGTACTTTTGCTGCTTCTCGTGACAGGCAGATGGCATTGGGGAGTCGTCCAATCAACCTGCTTTCATTATCTGTCGATAGATGGCAGAACGTTCACTATTGCCATCTATTTTCATTTCAACTGTTGTTTTAGACCTATAATGCATTTGCTTTAGTTGAAACATGGAAAGCAGAAAGATATAGCACTATATTCCACACGACAGTTGCTGGCCCACAGATTTACCACCTGAGCCTTCCTGCTCGGTAATATGTAATTTTATAAATGCAAATATTGTTTTACTCTGAGGATGCAATAATTTCTAAATGAAAATTATATTGTGCTCCTTATAACATCATACTAGTTTAGAAATGAATACAAAGTGGTACACTGACTTCATTGTTATAGGAAATGGACATTGCAAGAAGTTCAAGTATCACGAAATTCCTCTCCATGCTGACGGAATGTTTTGCCGTTCCAAAACTACGATATTTTTCTCTACCTTTAACATTTCAAGAAACGTGATTCATAAAATCAACGGGCTAATTAGCATGTATAATTGCTTTTGTTGATTAAGAATGTTATTACCTGCAACGTAGCCCTTTGGGTATAAAAGACACCTCTCATTTCATTGCAAGCTTTTTAAGCACAAGTTTCTAACGAGTAATGAGGATTTTATGCATGAATAGATTTTGTTCTGAGAGACAAGATAAATCTGTCATTTATTTGCTTCCAGGAACTTCTTTTCTTGAAAATCAGGCAAGAGAGACGAATAAAATAAGCTTCTTTTCGAAAACCAAGCCTGCTTTAATAAGCAATCAATCACATATAATCACTTGTTTATTGATATTCTCTATATAATGAGACTGTTATAAGCGCAATACTCAGCCGAAATAAAGGAGCAGAAAAAAAGAAACAAAAGAAAGATAGGATTTCGTTCGCTTCAACGGTTCGATTGTAGGTAAGAACGAAATACGTGACATTATCTACATGATGATTTCAGCTTTACTTTCTCTGCGTAGATGAAGTATGAATTCCATCCGAAAATTCAATATCCAGATTTCGCTGGAGGTACATTTGCAATCTTCTGCATCCAAAAAGCATTTTCAAAAAATTGCTGTGCCTGTGTGTGTATCCACCTGCGAACAGAATAATTCAGGAAAAGTAGATGAATATAAAATTTCATCTTGAGTTATAAGATTTAAAGTAGCTAAAGTAGCTACCCTTTACATGGAAATATATTCTTTATTTTGACGTAAAAAAAGTCTCCGACGATTTTGGTTGAAATGTTTTATGAAAAATTAAATTGGGATTTATTTATGGACGCTCTGGAACTGCAGTGATCCTTTGCATCCCATTCAATATTGGGTGTGAAAAACCCGTAAGTTTGCTCAGAAGCCTCTTTATCAGGCTAGAGGTTCTTTTACGTGCGGGAAATTTACCACACTCGACCACCGGCTTTACTTCCCTCCCGAAGGAAGCCATGTTATTTTTACGCCCGAATAAAATGCATCGCCCTCCGCCGGGTTTGAACTCGCGATCTCGAGAACTAGAGGCTAGCATGGTAACCACTACACCACGCAGAACGACTAAAAAATGTTCTATAATATTAACATGCCCAATGAAATACGTATAGAGCATATTACTAAAGTTTGTAAAGCTCTCCCCATGCGCATTAAAGTTTATTTCAATTCATATAATTAGCAAATTATATATATATATCTAAACACACACACACACAGGATGATTCAAGCTGAGACAGTACGATATCTCCAAAACTAAGCGTTGTAAAAACAAATGTCTTTAATAAAAGTTGCACGATATTATGGAGTAAAGTAAATGACAATAGTTGTGTTTTGTTTGGAGGACGTTATGGTGGTCATTTTAGGGACAATTTAAGTTTTTTGAATGGGAACCTTCAATTTGGGCCAGTTTAAATATATATATATATATATATATATATATATATATATATATATATAAATAAACGCTTATCCCTGGTAAAACTGTAAAGTTATTAAAATATACAATTTGTGAGATGAGCTTCTTATCGTAGCATTATCAATTACCGAAATATTCGTTGATACTGCATGTATTTTAAATGATACACTTTGAAATGCTATTTTTCTGTTTTTCCTCAATGTATAGGAACAGTATACAACTGGAAGGCAATCAAAAGCAGTCTTCAATATGATCTTGTGTAACTGCTACAATATATGCACAATTTATACCGCTACCTATCACGATTGGCAAGAAGAAGGTTAAAATACAAGCTTTTTTATTAGTATTAGTGCAGTGTACACAAGTAAACAAATTATAGTGGGTAGAGAAAGTCGTGTGATTTATTTATGAAGACAGGGTATAATAAAGTGCAATTTTCTATCACATCAATTACTTTTCACGAATAACTGACTACGTGATTTTAGAAAATATTTACGAACGAAAAGCGAGATCTCGCTCATATAACACTCCTTAAGCAGTTTATTTTTCTGTCTACAATATTTTAATCCAAACAAACGTTTCTGGAAATAGCTACATTACACATTTCGTTATAGATACAACAAAGGGAAGAGCTATAGTTAAATATTTAAGAACTATGCACCGTGGATGGCCCCGTAGCTCAGTCGGTAGAGCACCTGTTCACTATGCGAGTGGTCCCGGGTTCGATTCCCGCCTGGGGAGTGGGAATTTTTCTCTAGCCAGAGTATGGGAGTATGTGTGAATGTGTGACCTAAAGATTAAAAATCAAGAAGTTCCAAAGAAAACGCCGCCGATAAGACCAATGTAGTTAATAGCGGGGTATAAATGGAACTAAAAAAAAATCTGATGTGTTACAAACGCATATTCTCCATCTACTTCATGTTAATCGAGAAAATTATTTGCAGACTCTATCTTAGTGCTAATTTTCTTGTAGAGATAAGGGGAATATATATTTACAAGGGCAATATAGAAATACATATTAAGCACATACATATCTCTTAATACCTGGTTGCTAGGTGCAGCAGATTAATGCTCTTTGCATATCCAAGACAAAAAATCTGATGTGTTACACTCACATGACTTTCTCTACTCTTGTACAAACTATTTTTACAAACGCTTATTCTCCATATGCTTTATGTTAATCGAGATATCGAGATGTCAATCTTATTGGTAATTTTCTTGTAGAAGCGAGGGGAATATGGTAGCTTTTAAGCGATAGTCAAATATTTTAACGCTGGTTGCTATGTGGCGCATTCCATTCTCTTTGCATGTCCAGGACATAAAAAAAATGAATAACGAATTTGAGAAAAAGTATAAGTATTGGAAAATTTAAGGAAATAACAAGCAATATCTCGAAAACGGTTCACTCAACAAAAGAAATGTATATGACATAAGTTGTGTATTTTAACGCGATCTACATTTTTTGTGTAGTAACATTTTGTCTATCTCTTATGGTTTACCAGTTATGTAAAAGTCGTTCACAATGAAGAATACTTTTGGAGACATTCCCAGAAAATTCGAGATATACATTTCATTTCTCATGACATTATCTTAAACATATGATATTTTAATCAAAATCGTTAGAGCCATTTTTGAGAAAATTAAAATTTTCGAAAAATGTTCCATGTAAAGGGTAGTCTGGGGTGGGGGGATTTTCTTGAAAACCTTCGTGTCGCATCTCTGGAAGATACTGAACCTAAATACCAAGTTTGGTGTTTATCCGACTGTTCGTTTTTGAGTTATGCTGTTCACAGACACACACACACAGACACACACACACACACACACACACACAGACACACACACGGACATGTTTCCAAAAATGCCTTTTTTGGATTCAGGAGGTCTCAAAACATGTATTTCCGGCGAAATCTCGGTATCGAATTTTTGGGTGGAATGCAATACTTCCCCTACTTACTATACGTAGTAGAGAAAGTAAAAATGAATAACGAATTCCCATTTGAGAAAAGTGCTGAAACTTTTAAGGGAATAACAAGCAATATCTGGAAAATGGTTCACTCAACAAAATAAATGTATATGACATAAATTGTGTATTTTAAAGCGATCTACATTTTTTGTGTAGTAAAATTTTGTCTATCTCTTATGGTTTACCATTTATGCAAAGTCGTTCACAATGAAGAATACTTTTGGAGACATTCCCAGGAAATTCAAGATATAAATTTTATTTGTTATAAAAATATCTTAAACATATGATATTTTAATCAAAATCGTTAGAGCCATTTTTGAGAAAATTAAAATTTTCGAAAAATCTTCCATGTAAAGGGTAGTCTGTGGTGGGGGGATTTTCTTGAAAACCTTCGTGTCGCATCCTTGGAAGATACTGAACCTAAATACCAAGTTTGGTGTTTATCCGAAAGTTCGTTTCTGAGTTATGCTGTTCACAGACACACACACACACACACACACAGGCAGACACACGGACATGTTTCCAGAAATGCTTTTTTGGATTCAGGGGGTCTGAAAACATATATTTCCGGAGAAATCTCGGTATCGAATTTTTGGGTGGAATACAATACTTCCCCTACTTACTATACGTAGTAGAGAAAGTAAAAAATAACCCGTCTTTCCATGCAAGCGCGAGAAATAACTTAACACCAACAGAGCTTTAAATGGCTTATATCACAGAAATGGCCATTTGAAATAACTTGTGTGTTTTAAAGAGAAGTACAGTTGTGAGGTATGTTTGCGTCTTACTAGTTACAAAGATTATACAAAATTTCTTCCGAATGAAGAGGACTTCATAGGTTATTGTCAGAAAATTCAAGATGCGCCTTTTATTTGTCTTGAAGATATCTTTAATATATGGTATTTAATCAAAATCAACATTTAGAAAATCAACAATTTCGAAAAATATTATACGTAAAGGAAAAAGGAGGGATTTTTCTTGAAAGTCTTCGAGTTGCATCTTTCCGACTTTTCGTTTTTTATTTATGCTGTTCACAGAAACACACACGAACCTTATTGGTGGTGGTTCAGGGAGCCTCAGGACCTCTGTGACAAACTCTGTGGAACCATACATCTCGCAGAGGGGAACATTTTTTGTGAAGCAACTACCATCCTCCAACCCATCGTTACGGAGTTATTCATCTCTGTTTGAAGCGTATCCGGTATGATAGGTTTGAAAGACACAGACAGTACCCTTTTCACTCTGTTTACAACCTCTGAATCAAGTGACATCGCTTCTACCTTGTCCCTTACGTCTGCTTAGGTCGGTTAGGACTGAGACGCACAGCCCAGTGTTTGTGAACAACAGCTCCACGCATACCATCTCGAAAAAATACCTCGTGTTCAGTTTGTCCAGTGGTTTCTGCAAAGAAGTATCGCAGATCGTACATTTCACGTGCACGTCTTGTTTACCGATGAGGCCTGCTTCACACGAGACGGATACTTCAACAGTAAGAACAGCCACATGGGATGTAAAAACCCGCATGCAGTGTTCGTTAGACATTATCAACGAAAGTATTCTGTAAATATCTGGGCTGAAATCGTTGGTGATCATCTGCTGGGACCTTTCGTTTTGCCACCCGTTTGAGTTAAATTGGGCCATGTGCCTCAGATCTACCGGATACGCTTCAAACAGAGGTGAATAACTCCATAACAATGCGTCGGAGGATGGTGGCTGCTTGACAAAAAATGTTCCACTCTGAGGAATTTATCGTTCCTCAGAGTTTGTCGCAGAGGTGCTGAAACATCTAGTATTAACGTTGAAATCTGACATCGAATTCTTGGATGGAATACCGTACTTCCCCTACTTACTATACGCAAAGTAAAACTAGCCGATTTGTCCGATGCGAATTAATACATACCTTTTTGTCTTGAAATAGTTTTAATTTGCGGAAATTATTTTTACAGAAGGGCATTAAACGGACAGCTAGATTGTCAACAGTGAGACAAAGTATATTTATTTGCTACGGTTACAAAACTAGAAAAATGGTTGATGGTTTCCAATAACAAACGCAAATCTTTATGTGCAAGTAAAAACAAATTATAAACAAATAAGGCACTAAAAGAACAAAAAAAGTTCTTAGTTTTAGTGCTTATTTCTACGTTTTTATTATAACACATTCGTTTATTTTTGCACCAAAACGCAACGAAGCATTGCCTTAACGGTTTTAGTGAAAACTAGGACAACTGTCGCGGTATCGTTCGTGTTATCTTATTTGCTGACCTCCTGTTATTGTTTTACTATTTTGAATTTTGGGTTCCTTGTCCTCCGGCTAGCTATTATTACTCAGTCGAGCAAATCTCTTGAACAGGATGTGTAAACGGAAAGGAGTTGTTACTAAAAGATAACACTGATAAAACAATTTGTTTTTACACTTTTATTGCCGTCACACTTTATTAATTTCACATAATTATTCTTGATACACGCCTGACTGAAACTGTTATATTTTCGAATGTAACTATAATTACTTATTTGCCGCGCATTATTAATTCGCGTATTTCACATTTTGTAACTAACTTTACGACGCGAGAGATTCTGTAGAACTGCGCGACGTGTAACCCGTGAATGATTCTGTTGAACTGCGCGACGTGTAACCCGTGAATGATTCTGTTGAACTGCGCGACGTGCAACTCGTGAATGATTCTGTTGAACTGCGCGATACCAGCAATCCAGCAATCGAGAACAGGTCGCCCAGGTTCACCTGGGCGGAATGTGATCGCCATAGTACCTAGCCGCGTACGCGGCTTTACCTATGCGATAACTTTGGCTCAGAATTTATACTCCCTCACCTCGATATGCCTAAACATTATAACAGAGCTGCTATTGGTTAATAAACGCGCCAACATTAGCGTCTATTTTTTTATCCAATCAAAATTACGAACACATATGCTCTAGGAAAGATATTCCCTCCATTTCTAAAGAAAGGCACGTTACTCTGACGTCATTTGTTTGTCTCTTCTAATTGATAAACAACTCACCCCCTCGTTTCATTGTTACCCGCTCCTATTATCAGTTTCAGTGAGACCCTGTAAACTTATTTCCTAACAATGTTTATAATTAACAAACATCTCAAATCATTGTCATACAATAATGTTAATTTACACTACAATCACTCTGGCATTCACAGTGTTGTGATATAAAATACTGCCTCACAACTAACCCTTCTGCAGTTCGACCATATTTTGAGAGAGGCAAAATACCCTGCCAATCCAATGGCCTAAATTATGACACTGTAGGATGTAGGGTGTGTTAATCGGAGGGTGACACCTCACACACTGTGATAGTTTGATCTATTGTGGCTACAACTCCAAGGAGGCAGGAATGAGGTGAAGAAGTTGCAGGAGGTTCCAGGTCCACAGGTAGACAGACATACAGAGACGAGGAGAAGTCCCTAATATTTCCAGTGTGTACATTTGCGCACCAGTGAGTGGCGAGGAATACCAAGAGGGCGACGCAGCGCCCTAATGGGCGGGACAGCTCACTCTGGTGTTCACGGAGAGAAATATTTCCAACGAGCATATATCCTTGCCATCTGCTCGACACCGCCAGCACTCAGCACACCTGAAATGTGAAATGGAGATGAAATGAAAGGAAATGGGAGAAAAGCAGAAAAATTGTGGTAGAATACACATCCCGGCATTCGCCTTGGCGAGCAGGGGAAAACCAAGAAAAAAATCGATGGTCGGAGTGGGTGGTCACCGAAAATCGAACCATTATGACACTGTACCAACTAAAAATAAGCAGGGTACTTTGTCTCACCCAAAATACGGCCTAACTGCCGAAGCGCAACATTACAGGTTAATTGTCCATCTTCTCACGTCCTCAGTGTCTAGGGGTATTATACTAGCCTCTAGTTCCCGAGGCCGTGGGTTCAAACCCGGCAGATTTTTCGGGGTAAAAATCCTTAGCATGGCTTCTTTCGGAAGGGAAATAACGTCGGTGGTCGGTCCGTGTCATCCCGTGGCGACATTAACTTTAACCTTCGTCGCGATGTCGCGGATGAAAGCTCTCATATAGATGTTGTAGCTGTCGTCACTTTCTAACAACATTCTTCACCCCTTCTTCTAGAAAACCGAATTATGTTGTATTGGTTTAGCCTCTCCTTGAGTACCAGTTTTATTCTAGCGAAACTCTTTCGCAGAGGAGGTATACCGAACCGCCCCTTCATTTCATGTAGATTATAATATCGACATTGGTTCCTTTTTGTGTCCCTGAATTGCTTTTCAGGCCAGTCACTAGCTGGTTACCTGAAGGTGGAAACCTTATGGAAGGAAAAACACCATTCTGACCTAGGAAATGGGGCACTTTTTATGCGTATCATTGTACACAATCTTGTTCTAACAGCTAATACATGACCTCCTTTAAAATAGCTATATTTTGTTAAAGAAAGTTAAAGTAGTTCAGGAAAGCAAAATGCTGAATAAATAACTGGAGATTACTTCAAATTGTCTATTACTCACATTTCGTTACACAGGTGAAAGATAGATGCAATATTATAGGCAATACGTTATAAGATTGTGTTTGTTAACTAGTTGTCTAAATAACTATTTTAATTTCTAAAGAAATCATTTATGGTGATAATAATTCTGAAGGTTCTATATTTGTGTAATTATGTGCTTAACATTTTTCAGTTTCCAAGTATATACACTTCCTAAAATGTGAAGCATATTTCAGTGTGGGTGACATGTAAGCTAATCATACGACTTTAAATCTAAATCAACCAGGTGACGTTCACGCTGAAAATACCATACACTTTGGATTTAGATTGATAAGCGATAATATTTTTACCTCTGGTATGTTACTGAATTCAAATATCCATGACCGATGTAATTTTTATAGGTTTTCATTACATGGCTGTTTCAAACCGCTTCGGCGCTGCAAATTTCCGCAGTATTCTGCAATATTTAAAGACGACCTCACCTGCCATGTGTGTGTTAAATTTTACTGTACTATTTTTGTAGACGTTTCAGGGGTGATAAAATCCATGTGCGACCCAATCATGTAGTTCCAACACCACTCATATTTGTTTCTATGTTTTGCGACATCTTATTATAAAATATTATTATCTACATCTCCACATTAAATAATGTAAGTGCTTT
This sequence comes from Deroplatys truncata, assembly GCA_030765065.1. NCBI lineage: Eukaryota > Metazoa > Arthropoda > Insecta > Mantodea > Mantidae > Deroplatys > Deroplatys truncata. The sequence goes on from CM060987.1 coordinate 93,538,928, forward strand.
AGATACGTTTAAAATGATGCTCGACTAGTGGTAGTTTATTCAAAACACAAAGCACCCAACTAGAATGTATTAATTTCGTATAATGGAAAGCAATGGATACAGCCACCTCGATGTATAGGGTATATAATGGAGCATTTATGACCTACACTCGTAGGTCTGCCCCCTCAGAAGGAAGGGAAGAAGTGAAGGAGTCAAGGAGGCTACACCCCGCAGGCAGACAGACAGGCCACATACACGCAGAAATTCGTAATATTGCCGGGTCTGAAGATCTGACACACTACTAGGGTTACCCGAGATGACGATGAACGAGCCTTGTAACCAGGCAGCCCTCTGGTGTCCGTGGGGAATACTCTTTCCTTGGAGCAAGCATCCGCGCCATTTTTTCGATACCACATTACGTCACAAAACCTGAAACATAGAAGGAAATTGAATGAAAGGGAAATGAAATCATTGTAAGAGAGAAATAACATCATCGTCCATCTACGAACCAGGAAAAACCACAAGAAACCATGAGGTCAGAGTGGAAGTCGATAGGAGGCCTCCGAATGCGAACCTCACACGTTACCTGGAGCCAAGTCCTTCGGTTGTGACAAATCTTTGACTCTTCAATAAAAATATTTTTTTCCAATCTGTTCTGGATAAGGCGGCGCCGTGGCCGAGTGGTTAGACCGCTCGCCTCCCACCGAGGCGGACCGGATTCAATCCCAGGGACCTGCATGTGGGATTTGTGGTGGACGAATCGGCGTCTGGGCAGGCTTTCTCTGGGTTCTCCGGTTTCCCCCGCCATTCATTCCACCAACTGCTCCATCATCACCTTTCCTTTCTTTCATTTCACCAACATTTCGCTTCATCCACTTCCTTCATACCATACCAGGCATCGGGCTGATCACCCATCCTGGATGTTCTGCCTGATCCATGAGTGTCTGCTCCTCGACGGACCTCTGACCCCAGGCACCCGCCTGTAAGTCCTGGGGGGTGTAAGTCCTACATAAGAGGAGGGTAAACAGATAATGAATGAATGTTCTGGATAAGCTATTCTCAATTAAAAGTATCCCTTTAGTGTTGTACATATATTTGTATCTAATTCTCAAACGATAATTCTTATTCACAACCTATTCCTTGCACCATTCTCATACTGATGCTATAAAAACAATGTGGAATGTCACGACTAAACTGTTACAAGAAATGTATTTTAAGGAATATCACATAAAGGTCAATTCATTTGAAATGTTGAGTTTTTAGAGGCGAGAGATGCAAGGAACACGAAAAGAAATACTTATCGCGAAAAGAAGATTAGTGTAGTGGTTTTAAAGTCAGAATATGTAAGAATGATCAATTTATGATCATTACCCCTGAAGTATTAGGGGTAAGTAAGTTCTTCCTTATCACTGCGCTAGAATTGGCATGGAGTTAATATCCATAAGATTAAAGATAAAAATAAAGTAAATATTGGACATACATAATATAATAAATAATTTGAAATTAAAGGATTTATATATTCCCTACAAAATAACCTTACAGCATCTTAAAACAAGGTATATAATGCTATAGTGTCTTGCGCTTTAGCACTTAAGTGGAGAGACATTTCAGTGACAATCCTAAAAATTTCAAGTAAGTTATCTCACATTTCTATCCATTTAAAACAAATCGATCCATTACTATTCACTAACATATGTTAACATTCTTTATTATAATCTTCACTTGCAAAGAAGTTGTAATGCGGTCTGATAAAAGTTATTTCTTGTCAAATTATGAACGCCAATAAAACCCCTCCCTTCACAAACATAGCACCAGGGAATACTTATACACGTGCAACGACGAAATAAAATAACATCCATACCCTATACCTGCAGAATTTACTTTGCTCATAAGATTTTATGTAACTTGTTCCGGAAGGGTTTATATGTAGCCCACCTTGCAAACGAAATAAGAAACTGGTTATAGAAGGATGGTGCATCTATCTATGAGTAAAAGCACGTAGGGTAGAGATATAACACCACATTAAGTGCAATATAAATTTAAATCAGGAGCATTTACATCTAGATCAATTTAGAAACACTAAAATTGTTGCTTAAACTTACGTAGATCGATTTTAATGTAAAATTAGCACTAATTATCTGTAGTAATGCCATTATTAATTTCCGAATGATCGAAAAATACTCATTCATCACGAAGTGACAAAAGAACTTATCCTGAGGATTTGGAAATCATGAGTGGCATTTGCTAAGACTATTTTACGAATAAAATGAAGTGATTTATAAAAAAATTGTAATTACTATAATAACATAAAATATTTATATTTATTTGCAATATAAGTGCTGGTGTTTTCGAAAACAAGTTAGAATAGTACGTTTGTATGATCAGTACAACTTATATAGATATTATTTTCTGCCATCTGGCGTGCGAAATTTGCAGTAGGAATTCGCTAGTCTGTTATCTATGATTGTAAGAATGCTCTAGCTCCTAGTAGAGAAAATATGAAACAAATAAAACGTATATTATCGTTATAGTACGTTATGACTTTCTTTACAGAAAAAGACTGACAAGTGTTAACTTGTTTCATTTCATTGGTTTACACTGAACATTATTTAAAAACACAATTACCTCGCTAATTTTATAGTTTATTCCTTGCACCATTCTCATACTGATGCTATAAAAACAATGTGGAATGTCACGACTAAACTGTTACAAGAAATGTATTTTAAGGAATATCACATAAAGGTCAATTCATTTGAAATGTTGAGTTTTTAGAGGCGAGAGATGCAAGGAACACGAAAAGAAATACTTATCGCGAAAAGAAGATTAGTGTAGTGGTTTTAAAGTCAGAATATGTAAGAATGATCAATTTATGATCATTACCCCTGAAGTATTAGGGGTAAGTAAGTTCTTCCTTATCACTGCGCTAGAATTGGCATGCCTAATTAATAATCTTGTCTATATCTTCATTTAAAGCGTTAGCAGATCTCGTTCCTGCCATTTTTATGTTTAAAGCTAGTGGTTCATTGTTAGTAGCTGAGTAACTGCAAAATGGTACTCCAACCTTTTCAGAGTATTGAGAAAAGGTGGAGCCCAAAGGAGGAGTAATAAAGATATTTCGATAAACATTAGAATCATGGCCGTTCAAAAGCAACATTACTTTAAACGTGATTGGTCATTATCTCCCATTTGTGACAGAGTGAAATAGTCGTTACAACATTCTAGTTTTTCAGAATATGAATAAAGGATGATTGCATTCATTCTAAAATATCTGCTGTAGAACACTTTTGTGCAATCACTGGCTTAAGCGTTTTGAATTAAATGAAAGGTTAGATTCATGAAGAATATCGATTTTATAATATTTCATTTCTTAATTTTAATATATGACAAAATATCTAATTATACCTTTAGGTACTATTAAATCTGCAGCAAACAGACAGGATTGATTTTTGCTATCTCTACCACGTAGAGACCAAAAAAAAAAAGAAAAAGAGTCGTCCCCAGGTTCCATGTGACGATCGTAGGGCTTCGTGTACCTTCGCAACAGCTGTGTTCACAACGTACATGCAGAAACTGTGAGCGCAATGGTCACCTTATAACGGTGTTTCTCGGCGGTGGCGCTTATAAGCTACTAAAAACAAACCATGGTAAAGCGTTGGCCGAGAGGTTAAGAAGGTACTGCTTGCGCCCATAAGCTTCTCGGTTCAAATCTCGCATTATTTATTTTAATTTTTTATATTGTTAATTTTATGACTGGATGTGTAGAACATAAATTTGCATTGATATAACTTTAGCATTTTAAGTTTTAGGTATATCTATGCACACAAAAACACAATTCTACTAAAATTCTCGTTTTAAATAACTAAAGAAATAAATGCAAATAAATACTACCTTCTAAAACTAAAACACATAAAAAATAATACAAAATCAATATCTGAGCACGTATAACTGCCGTCATTTCCAGCCAGGTTATAGATTAAATTAAATTCCTATAGTAACGAGGTCGAGAAGTTACAACATCCCAGGCTTCTTGAATTTGTGCCCAGAATCCTATACGAATTCAACAATTCCATCAGGATATCTTATCCTCACTGAGGCAATCAAAATATTCTTAAGTATTGTCCTGTATTGTGCACTGTTCAGTGTATCGTCAAGCTGCCACAACACACCTAGGCCGTTCCTTGATATCCAACAATATACAGCTATGCGATAATAAAATTGTGAAGCTACGCATTTTGCATCGTAATAACTATTTTATGGTGAAGTTTACCAAATGCCGCGTGCATGAAATGAAGTATATCCAAAATAATCAGTCATTAAGTGTTGATTAAACATTATTAGCAGAAGGAAAAAAATGTTTGCTACAGCGAGAAGGGAATCTGCGGTCTTGACCACAGAAGTACTCTAGCTTTGCCACAACGGTACAGAGAAGACACATGGAAGGTGGCATTTTTAATAGTGTTATACAACTTGCTGCAGCGGTCACACAACTGCATTACGATGGTGTAAACAAGGCGCTGTGCCGTGTAGGACTTAGAAAAATTTGGCGTTCAAGATGGGATTTGAAATTTTTTCTCCACAAGTGTACATAGTAGGATCGGAAATACTGTTTTGAGGTCCCAACGCTTTTTATAAAAATGCCCGTGTGTGTATGTGTGTAAGCAGCATAACTCAAAAACAAAATGTCGAAAAAAAATACCAAACTTGATAAAGCTCAGCAACTTCCAAAGATGCGACACGAAGAATTTCACGAAAATTCCTTACCCTAAACTACCCTTTACAAGGAACATTTTTCGAATTTCTTAATTTTTTAAAAAATGGCTCTAAATTTTTTTCATAAATTTTTATTCAAATACCATATATTAAAGGTATTTACATGAGAAAATAAAATGTACCTATATCCTGAATTTTCTGGGAATAGCCTGTGAAGTCCGCTTCATTCGGAAGGAATGTATATAATCTTGCATAACCGATAAACGTTAAGGTTTGGACGAAAACTTGCTACACAAACAATGTAGAGCTCTTTCAAATAACCTGTTTGTGGTATCAGAAATTTCCAAGATATCTATTATTAACGTTCGAATGCCGGGCGAGGTGACGCCACGGTAACGCGTGCGACTCGCATTCGGGGAGTCGATCCCCGGCGACAGCCCACTCTGATCATTTTATTATTTTTTTTTTTTTTACTTTCTCTACTGCGTATAGTAAGTAGGGGAAGTATTGTATTCCACCCAAAAATTCGATACCAAATTTCACCGGAAATACATGTTTTGAGACCCCCTGATTCCAAAAAATGTATCTTCCAGAGATGCGACACAAAGGTTTTCAAGAAAATCGCCCCACCCCAGATTATTCTTTTCTTTTCGAAAATTTTATTTTTCTCAAAATGGCTCTAACGATTTTGATTAAAATATCATATGTTTAAGATATTGTCAGGACAAATGAAATGTATACTTTGAATTTTTTGGGAATGTCCCCAAAAGTATTCTTCATTGTGAACGACTTTTGCATAACTGGTAAACCATAAGAGATAGACAAAATTTTGCTACACAAAAAATGTAGATCGCGTCAAAATACACAATTTATGTCATATACATTTTTTTTTGTTGAGTGAAACATTTTCGAGATGTTGCTTGTTATTCCCTTGAATTTTCCAATACTTATACTTTTTCTCAAATGGAAATTGGTTATTCATTTTTTTTTGTCCTGGACATACAAAGAGAAAGGAATATCTACATAGCAACCAGCTCTTAAAATATTTGACTATCGCTTAAAGTCTACCAATTCTCCTTGCATCTACAAGAAAATTAGCAATAAGATTAACATCTCGATATCTCGATTAACATGAAGTAGATGGAGATTAAGCGTTTGTAAAAATAATTTGTACAAGAGTAGAGAAAGTCATGTGAGTGTAACACATCAGATTTTTATAGAAGCATTTCTAATTCGTACTTTGCTAACATTCATTTGGACGTTATCGTTTAAGGAAACTTCTGAGTTTCTAACATTCTGGCAGCTCAGAAGTTTCCTTAAAAAATAAAGAGCCCAATATAATTCTATTGCCTAAAGGGCAACGTCTAGAACTTTTTGAGCGATCTGAGAAGCGCAGAAAGGCTATCCTAGAATAGCCCAGAGATTAAAATCACATTGATGCAAGTTGTGTACGCATTTACAGCAGCCAGGATTACAAGAAAACATCTGGGTAGTGAGAAGAAGAAAATGCATTCACATGTCTGTCTCGATCCATTCTTCTAGAAAGCATTCTTACCAAAGCTAATGCTCGTATCACTTAATGTTATACAAAAATGTTTTATTACACATTTCCTTGCAGATACAAGAGGGATAGCCAAGTTTGATATAAGATTTCAGCGAAAATATACGTTTTGAGATCCAGTGAACTCCAAAATAAGCCGTTTACAAAAGGTGAGCACACGCACCATCATTCAAACGAAAAATAGAGAAAATGCCAAATTGCATATTTGAGTCAGATACTGTTTCATGATATCAGAAAAAAGGTTTTAAGAAAATCCCGGCACCCAAAACACGCCGCATATGGAAGAATTTTCGTTATTTGGCTCTCTGATTTTGTTTTAAAGCCATATGTTGAGATATTTTATGACGAATAAAATTTTTATCTTGCATTTTCTGTGAATAGCCTAATTAAGTCCTCTTTGTTCTGATTGGACTTTGTATAAATTTGTGCACATAGGAAACCATAATTTCAGGGAAAATATAGAGTTCAATAAAATTTCTGTAAAATATTTTTTTTCATTGCATTAACCATTTTCTGAAATATCTCATGCTCTATGTTTCAAATATAAAGTTATCTCAACGAATGGCGCTTGATTTTTCTTTTTCTTTTCCTTGCAACAGTTCGTTACTATGACCTCCTTCGTGTTTCGATAAACATTTGAATGTTTTTCTCCGCATGTAGTTATAAGTTAATACATATACTTTAATTTGAAATTGTTTCTATACAAAAATGTAACGTGAATCACGTAAAGTGGAGAGAAGACACATTATAGTAAATGCTGCTTAGTATATAAAGCATGCTTGAAAATTTGTAATCGGCAGAGAAAGTCAGGTGACTATATATAAAACTTTTATGAATGCCATTCATTAATGAGGAAACCGCCTTTGGTTACTAGTTGCATTTTTAATTACAAGAATGAAATGAATTGATTTCATATTTGAAAGAAGTTTAGAGTTTGGGATTTTTATCTTCTCTTTCTTTTGTACTATTTGGAGCATGAATGAACTGTAGCTGCTGTTTCCAAAAATTGCATACTTATTGCATATTTATTTGTCGGTATTATAAAACTTAAGATTGAAATACTTATTTTTGATCGATCACACTATAATACGCTGATTACATGTAACGTGACTTAGGTGTTATAGCATCCACAATACTTCAGCGACTAATTATGGTTTTGCTCGACGGCGCGCGCATCTTCCCTATCGCCCATACGTTTTAACACCTTCAAAACAACAGTTCACTGGGATCCATTCCTCAGATAAACAATGCAATATGTGCATTTAAAATAAAATAAGTTCTATTCATTGTAATTTTAATATTATAATAAATTGAGTTAATTTCCTTTGATTCATATGTGTTGCTTTCACCTTACCTGCAAAATCAATAAATACTCAACAGTGCCGCCATCTTTGCACTACTCGCAAACACGATCACGGTCCTGTCATCAGTGTCAAACATTTCAAACATTTTAAAATATATGGTCGACCAAAAACAGTCGTATGCAACTTGACATACTGCAATTAAGATGCTTGTATAAAAATTATGAAACGAGCGGTTAATAGTAGGTTAATACCCACCATTAGAGTATTGTTGCATAATATACTATTATATATTACTTTTATGCACCGAGAAAAGCATAAGTATCTACACTAATCCATTATATTTTAAACAATGTAAAGTAACTCCTTGACCACAAAATTTAACACATAAAACATCACACAGATAAGAGAGTTTGGGTTCCTTTTTGGTACAGCGCATTCAGCGGAAGTGGTGGCTCGAGGAAGTCAGGTTTATTCTCTCAAAATTAACGTGGTTATAATCAACACAATAGGCTGCTTTCAATGTAAGCCCCTACACATATCCGGGAAGTTCACTGGTCACACATATTCAGCCCTTTAAGTGGATGTAAGGATATTCACAACGGAAGGCAAGAAAGGAAATCTCCACACAAATGAACAGTGGTCACTAAGTGGAATCTGGCGTGTGCATTGCTTTAGGGCATTCTATAAAGCATTTTGCATGAACGGAAATTTATCTGCAATAACATTTTTTAGGTTAAAACGGTCACAAGGCATTACCCAGAAAGGTTAAAACCCGATTAGGTACATTAATTAGGAGCCACAAAGTGTTTACAACTTCCTATATTTATAAAACAACCAAGTTGACATCTGAATTACTTTTCCAAAGATATTGGTTCTAATGGGGAGGAAATTAACAAAATGTAAGAAATAATATTCACAAGACTTTCTCTGTCTTGAGAGAAAAACCAGCCTTGCAAGAGTTTATTTTTCGATCTATTTCATGTTATACGGGATAAACGTTTTCAAAAATGGTTACTTAACACTTTTTTATATGGATACAAGCGTGATATAGGAGAGTGTAATGATGGTCAAGGAACTAAAAAGCAGGTCGCTATATGCTAGCTCTGAAGTTACTTACTCTATGCATGACTAGGAGAAAAAAAATGAGTGGTGACTTAGAACTTCAAAAAGAACACAAAGCGTATTTGAGAAAACTAAGAATATCTTAGAAATAGTTCTTGCTACAAACAATTAATATTAATTGTATGTTTTCACGAGAGTTATATATTTTAAGTGCTAAGTTTTAAAACAAAACTATAAAATAATCATATACATGAGAGGACTTAAAGGGCTATTTACAGATAAATAAAAATATACTTTTGTTATGCAGATGTCTTAAAGACATAATGTTTTAATCAAAATCATTACAGCCACTTTTGAGAAAATAAAACTAACGAATAATTTTTCATGCAAAGGGTAGTTTGAAATAAAGTGATTTTGAAAACCTTTGTATCGCATCCTCGGAAGATGCTGAATATACCGTGAGTCTTCTCATCCTGCGGATTGGTAACTAGGCAATCCTACATTATACAGACGATGCGAAATGCAGGCGCTGACACCGCATCCCCCCCCCGCTGATGAAGACTACGGTGGTGCTCGTTGTTAACGTGTTCTAGTAGCGCAATGGTTAACATGCTGGCATAAATCACTTTTTTATTAATTTCTGTTCATGTTTCGAGAACGTTCTAGCAAATAATGATTTATTTCCGAATGCAGTAAAAAGTGGATTTGCCTATACACACGAAGTTCCAGCGTTTGTGCTCGCTGTGGAACAATGTTTTCTAATAGAATCTGGACGTGCTGTTAATATACCGGCAAGCGCAGCGGAACGCAACGGAGGCACGTAGTCTGTACCAATAGAGGTTTCCGCAAGAACACTTCCTACAGATCACACGTTTTTGAGAGTTGCGAACCGCCTTCTGGAATCAGGAACAGTGCACAACACACCATATCCACGAAGAGATCACCCTGTCTGTGATCAAGCAACGGCGGATCGTGTAACTAGCCATTCAGCATCCGCATTGCAGTAGGAGGGACATTCATAGGCTTTTCAGTATTAGCCAATCTTTCGCGTGGAGATTACATCATCCAAAGTTTCACTCTTATCATCAACTAACTACACCAGGAGCTACTGCGGCCGGACATGGACGGAGAGTGGCGTTAGCTAGGTGGACCGTACGACAAACTGAACAAGAACCACATTCTTTTGTCAACTGTGCTACTTAGACGAAGCAGAGTTCCACAACACAGGCTACGTAAATCGCCACGATATGCATTACTGGAGCACTGTAAACCCACATTGGATGCGAGAGGCGGCGGCCTTACAAGTCCGATGGGGTATCAACGTTTGGGCTGGTATATTCGGTGATCATCTAATAGGTCCGCATTTTATGACAGCCAAACTCACTGGGAACTGCTATTTCCACTTCCTACAACATCAGCTGCCTACTCTACTGGATGAAGAGTTGTTACAGAACTGACTATGTGGTACCAACATGATGGGGCGCCAGCACATTCGGCCCGTCGTGTAACGGCTTATCTCGATGCCACCTACCCTGAGCGACGAATCGTACGGCATGGACTAATAAGGTGGCCAGCATGCTCACCAGATCTAACCCCATTAGATTTATTCTTATGGGGTTATCTTAAAGATATTATGTACTAGGAGCTACCAATGACCCCTCAACAGCTCAGGGAACGCATCATCTTAGCTTGCCGTGACATCACACCGGCCATGTTGCGCGGTGTTAGGCTGGCGATGATGGTTAGAATGAGATCTTGCATCCTACGGCATGGTGGCCAGTTCGAGCACCTATTACAACCACATTATAAAGGTTTATCTGTTTGATGGTCCGGCACGATGTCATAATCACTGTTAAATACACTACTTTGGGAACCAGAGAGATTCACAACTATCATAATATGGGCTTGCAAACGTTATCTAGTTTGCATGTATGTACTGCATTTTGTAAACTCATAGAACAATTTATTGGTTTTCTTTTATATGAAAGAATAGCTTTAAATAGTAAAACATTATTTAATGATGCCTTATGTTTGTAAGTTATAATTACAATGTTATATGCATTTATTTTTGATGTTCATTATAGCATATTATAACAAGTAACAATTTGTATTTTAATAAAACTCACATAATTAAACTAATTAAGTAAAACGACACTTCCCTGTCAAACTATCAGTTCTGTTAAATTTAATAAACATAAAAAGTAACTTCAAGTGGACGTATTTGAACCTAGGACTTTCACCACTGAAGGCCAACGCACAGTGTAAGTCACTGTGTGCACAGCGGTGCAAAGCAGTCACTTCGGCCGAAATTGATACTACGCGATGCAGTGGACAGTGTTTACAGCATAGCCTATACAACACTTCTCAATCCGCAGGCTGAGAAGACACACCCAGGATATTGATATGGAATTTTTAGGTGAAAGTCAATGTAAGGGGGAGTAAAAATCCAATATCCCGTTTATTATACGTTTTGAAGACATATACATATAATAAAAGCTTATAAGACCAATATCTCCGTCATCCTTTAGGTATCATTTACAAAACGTTGATAGAATGAATATGAGAAATTAGATAAAATTGTCATTATTAATTATATGTGTACCTAAAGAGACTACTACGAGAAACAGTATCGTTCCGATCACATTGCACGCGTAAGGAATAGAAACAATTGAGTGTATGTTAAACCCTCCATCAACATTTTAATTGTTATTAACACCGCAGAAAAGGTTTTCGTATCATGTTTTGGGATGGAATGTCGGAGTAATAGAAGGTGAGAGTCATAATCAGGAAGGAATGAGGAGAGGAAAGGAAAGGGACAGAGGAGATAAAGCCATAGAAGGGGAGGAGAGACAGTGAGAAACAAGACACAAAGAGAGGCGCAATAACGCAGGCAGAGCTGCTAGTATTACAATACGATGTCTTTAAAATAATCAGTTATAGATCAGCGATTGGGGTTTTCTACGCGAGATAACGTTCAGAATAATTAGTTAAATAAAGCCAAGCAATTAATATTACTCTTTTTCCTGTTTTTCGTATATAACCTTCCTTTTAACAACCAAGGTCTTTCGAAACGTTGAATAAAATGGCTTTGATCATCGAGACAGGGTCTACTAAGTAAGGGGTTTCCCGATTATTCTTAGGAATTTAATTCAAAAGTCTATACACGCAACTTTCTCCAACCAACATTGGAACTGAGGTCCTTAAGGATGAAGAGCCAGTATGGTCATGACCCATACTTCAAGCTGTGAGTAGTAGTTATCGTACTACTATAGACACGTAGCTAACTTGTTTTCTATAACTGCAATGTAGTTATTGCTCAAACAAAGTCAGTTATTTGCTACTTCTTATATTAAGGTAACACAAAAGAATTATGTATCAAAATGAGCATATAATCCAAATCTAAATGACCATTTTTTGGCTCACGGAAATGCAAATTCCTCCTAACTTGCCTTAAAGTGTTTTTAAAATTTACATCGCTTGTTGCTATTTCATTTCCACATATTACCAGCTTTCAAAATTCCTTATCTAATTTATGTTTTGAAATATATATACTGAGTGGCCAAAGGTCACGGGAAGAGTTGCTCCATTAGAACATGTGTCGTGTAGGACTCCGGAGTGTTGCGGCTAGGTGGGGCGTATGGCGCGTGTGTAGACGCGATATCTGATCAGTCCGTTACAGACACGAGTGTAATGAATATGGCAACACGTCGCGAGTTAACCGACTTTGAACGTGGGATGATAATCGTTGCACGACGCACGGGTCATATCATATCGAAGTTTATGCGAGAATTCGGGTTTCCGAGGTCAACAGTGCTTAGGGTGGATCTTCAATATCGCAGAGAGAATGTTTCCGCACGCGTAAACCGCCGCACAGGAAGAGCACAGGTGATTAACGAACGTCACCTCAGCAGAACCATAGGGGGCGCTCGAAGGGCTACTGTAAGTCAGATCACCGTCCAGTTGAATGTTGAGAGTCAGGAACCCATTTCCACCAGGACTGTAAGGAGGCACATGCATCGCATAGGCTTCAACAGCCGACGATCAACTCGTGTTCCTTTGCTGACACCTCGACACAGAGCTCAACGACATTCATTGGCCCGCGAACATCGGCAATGGACCAAGGTACAGTGGCGGCATGTGGTATGGTCCGATGAATTCCGGTTCCAGTTGTATTGAGCTGATGACACGTGAGAGTTTGGCGTAAGCCCTATGAAGCTATGGATCCTGTGTGTCAACAAGGTTGTCTCCAGACAGGAGGTGGCTCAGTTATGGCGTTCTCGTAGTCGCAATCAGGCCCCACTGTCCGGCTGCAGGGATCAATGACAGGTGTACGTTATGTGGACATCCTTTCAGACCATCTGCAACCCTTTCTGGCACTAGAGTAACCTGATAGAAATGCCCTGTTTTAACAGGACAATGTGACATGTCACTGCTCTTTGGTGTCACGCAGGTGGTTTGATGAGCACCCAAGTGATCACCCGATCTGAAACCAGAGCATTTATGGGATGCTGTCGATGCTGGTGTACGCTCCCTGAACACAACACCATCTACACAAGAACAACTGTGGATGGCACTGCAAGATACTTAGGTCCATATCCCTCAGAACGATTATACACCTTATAGAGTCGATGCCTCGACGTACTGCTGCAGCTTTGAGAGCTCGCGGAGGAGCAACTCGGCATTAACATCACATACAGTGCCCTCCCATGACTTTTGGCCACTCAGTGTGTATATACATAGTGTTACATTAACATGACTTTCTCTACTCACTCTTACAAAGGCTTATTTTTCTACTTGCTTCGTGTTAATCGAGAGAAACATCTGCAGACATGGTTTGATTACACATTTCATTGTAGGTTCAAGGGAAATATTGCAGACTTCAGCAATAATCAAATCTTTAGAACCGGGTCGTTATGTGATGGCTTTGAAATTCCACTCTTCGTGGAACTCTACACTACCTCGTGCATGACCATGAGAAGAAAACAAAACAAATAGTGGCTTGCCAGTTGAAAAACAAGTATAAGTTCTTGACAATTCAAACCAATAACTAAGAATAGCTCGAAAGTGGTTAATTCCATAAAAATACAGTGCGGACGTTTTAAGATAAGGCCACGGATCGCGCGTATGCCGAGTACCGAGGTCACTGCAGTATAGCGTGCTACTCATATAGCCGGTCTGTGGCCTTACCTTAAAACGCCCGCGTTGTATTTGCCATAAATTGATTTCAACGAGATCTACGTTTTATCTACTACGTATAATAAGTAGGGAAGTATTACATTCCACCCAAAAAATCGATACGGAGTTTTCACCGAAATACATGTTTTAAGGTGCCCTGAATCCAAATAAAGCAGCTTTGGAAACGTGTATGTGTGTGTCTGTGAACATATAACTCAAAAACGTAAACACGGATAAATACCAAACTTGGTATTTGAGTTATATTTCAAATATGCGACACGAAGGCTTTAAAGAAAATCCTCCGACCCCAACTGCTCTTTATATGGAACATTTTTTCAAAAATTTTGATTTTCCCAGAAATGGCGATTTTGATTAAAATATCATATGTTCAATATATTTTTAATATGACGAATGAAATGTATATCTTGATTTTCTTGCAATGTCCCTAAAAATCCTCTTCATTCTGAATGACTTTTGCATAATGGCAAAGCGTAACAGATGAACAAAATTTTAGTACAAACAAAATGTAGATCTCGTTAAAACACACAATTTATGCCATATACATATTTTGTCGAGTGAACCATTTCCGAGCTATTCCTTGTTATTTGTTTAAATTTTCCAAAACATATTTTTTCTCAAATGGGAATTCGTTATTCGTTTTTTTTATGTCCTGGATATGCAAAGGTAATGGAATGCTCCACATAGCAACCAGCTCTTAAAATATTTGACTATCGTTTAAAGCTTACCGTATTCCCCTTGCATCTACAAGAAAATTAGCAATAGTTTCTGCAAATGCTTATCTGGATTAATATGAAGTAGATGGAGAATAAGCGTTTTTTAAACATAGTTGGTTCAAGAATAGAGAAAGTCATGCGAGTGTAAACACATCAAAATTTTTTTAGGGTTCCCCACAAGTAGAAGCACCAATTTCGTCATTTTTTCCCCCTCCGTTAGAACATTTCGTTTTCGCTTCTTAAGTTTAGCGTTTAGCGATCTGTTAGCCTTATTATCCAGACGTCTCACAGCTTCCTTACCTGGAACTGGAATACCAGGAAGCTCCTCCTAAAATTGTCTACGCACCTGTTTACCATTCGGTTTTTACGTATGTATCGTAGGTAAAAATTCGTTGTTCCAGCGTGAATTTGTCGGTAGGCATATCAGTGGACTAATAAATAAGACATTAACTCTCTTAAACAAATCACACAAATGTATTAAATAAACTTTCACCTTTGAGATGCACAATGTTAATTCTCTTTACAGCACGAACACAGCAGCGAGCATAGCTGATAAAGATAATCTTAACGCGTCATGCGCCGTCAGTTGCGCATCGGAAACATTCTCAATTCACTGCAGGACACCCTGTTACGCATAAAGCCGGTCTGTGGCCTTACCTTAAAATGTCCGCATGGTATATTGCAGTAAGTCCATCTTTGGAATAAGAGGAAGTTTGAAAATACGAGACGAAGTCAAATCCAATGCACTTAACTCATGTATTTTGCATACTACTTTTTCGACGATACTGAATAATACAAATAGTACTTACAAGAGAATAAAATTAATAATTTTGTAACAGCTGTTGCGCATGGAGGCTCCAGTAGCAAGGTCACCAACATTAGCCGTGATGGTGATCTGCCAATCTATTTTCCACACCTGTTTGTTGACCTTAAGAAAGAGTAACTTGCAACTCATACCTGGCTGCTATGAATTAAAATCGTAAATAAATTTAAACAAAATAAAGACCCAGATAAAATTTAAACCAAAAAATTTAAACATTAAATATGACAGTATTCTATGTCTGCAATAATAAATTTATAAAGCGTTAGAGGATTTAATGTAATTCATGCATATACATGCAGTAAAATAAGCAAATCAGCAAGGTAGCTTAGGTTAGCAGCACTGAATGTAGGAAATTCAACTTTCCATCTTGATGGCATGAAGGGAAAGTATTTTAGAACCTTTTTTACTTAATACCGGTACAAATGCGACATACCTTTTGCAACGAGATAATGATTAAGGCTTAAAAGGTTTAAGGGATTTGGTCACGATTTTGGTGTGAGGTATTTTTCTTTGATGTGCTCTTAAATGCAAGAATAAAATTAACGCAGGGAGAAGGTGAGTACCTACAAAGAGCGAGTGTAGAGAGGATGTAAACACATTAGCATATTTCACTTGACCCAATTTCACCAACAAATTGGCTTGCTTGTGGAAATGAACCACAACCAGCGAAGTGGCTTTCTCTCTTGCCCACACGCGACTACAGCTGAGCGTCACAGTGGTGCCAACGGCGCAAACTTTTACTTCTACACTAGAAACCTGAGTATCTCTTTAGGGACTTTGCGGCTTGGCATAATGAAAACAATGCAGTGCATTTACCTTTATCTGTTGCTGTACAAATGAAACAGTACAGTTTCGTGCAAAAAGTTTTGTGGATCTCCCTAAAGCATAACACCTGTCTAAATGCTGAATCTTTGTACATTTTACTGATCAAATTAGATATGTTAAGATTCATGGGGATGCCCGACAGTTACTTTAATTTAGTTATTTTACAATAAAATAAATTTTACAATGAAATTAGTGATGATAGAAGCCTTTATATTGGTATTCCACAGGGCACAGAACTTTGTTCCATTTTGTTCCATTTATAGTATTAACGATTTATTGAGAAAAGCTTTCAGAGATATATTACTGGGCACCTAAATCTCATGTAAGGTCATAGTTTTACTCCCTACTATTTTATTGTAAATAGCGGAATGAAAATAACTGTTAAACACTAACAAAACAATCCGTTGCTCTCAAACCTATAGATTCTCCTTTTCACATTAAATATATAATTATTGCCTAATACTGCAAATATCATGTTATAAACGAGTCATCTAAAACAAAATATTTAGAAATCCCAATAGACCGGCATTAACTAATGTATGCCGCTTATTGATTTTTTGCTTTTAACATATTTATCTTTGGTTATGTCCATTCTTCAATATGGTATAGGATAGAACAGTTCCTGTGCCCCTACTGTTATTCTCTTAATGTTATTACAAAGCAAATTAATTACCACATGTATCTATTGATTATCTATCAGAACTTTTGTTCTTTGAACTTAACATACTCAAATTCATTTTAGTGTTCTAGTAAATCATGTACACAAACATTCAAATCAATTCCCGTTCTATTACCATAACTACAGAACTAAACAATCTGACTGCGTGCTTGCCTGTATTTAACTATTTTACAACTACAGCTACTGTTACAGCAGTAACAATCTTGATCCAAGGCTATACAACGCAATGATAAAAAAATCTTGATACATTCACATGACTTTCTCCACCCTATATGTTTATTAGTGGGTATACAACTATTCTTACTAAAACTTATTTTTCTATTTACTATATTTAATCCAAATAAACCTTTGCAAAAATAGCTACATTACACATTTCGTTAGAGATACAAAGAGACAGCGACAGTCAAATGTTTAGGAACTGGACGCTACTCGTATACGCTGGCCTTAAAATTCCATACTGTTTCTACGCAATCGCGAGAAACAACTCAAAATCCATGGCGCTTTATAAGAATAAGTATTGAACAATTCGAACCTTTAATAACGGATATCTCGGAAACGGCTTATGCTACAACATAAACTTTTAATTAACTATGTGTTTTAAAGAGATCTACATTTCTTGTATTGACGTTTTCGTCTATCGCTTAACGTTTACAAGTTATACAAGATTAAACAAATTTCCTTTCAAATAAAGAGAACTTCCTAGGCTATTCCCAGAAAAGTAAGGATATATATTTTATTTGTAATGTAAATATCTTTCAAGTGCGGAATGTTAATCAAAATCGTCAGCGCCTTCTTTTACAATATAAAATTTTTCGAAAAATGTTGCATGTAAAGGATAGTTGAGGGTGGAGGTGATTTTCTTGAAAATCTTCGGGTCGCATCCTTGGAAGATGCTAAACTCAAATACCAGGTTTGGTACTTATCCGACTTTTCGTTTTCGAATTATGCCGTTCACAGACACACACAGACATATTTTCAAAAATCTGATGTGTTGCACTCGCATGACTTTGTTTACTCTTGTACAAACTACTTTTACAAACGCTTATTCTCCATCTACTTCATGTTAATCGATATAAACATTTGCAGAAATTATCTTAGTCCTAGTTTTCTTGTAGATGCAAGGTCAGTATGGCAGGCTTTAAGCGATAGTCAAATCTTTGTTGCTATGTGGAGCATTCCATTCTCTATGCATGCCCAGGACATAAAAAAACCGAATAACGAATTTCAATTTGAGAAAAAGTGTAAGCATTGGAAAATTCAAACAAATAACAAGAAATACCTCCAAAATTCTTCACTCAAAAAAATTATATGACCTAAATTGTTTTTTAACGACACCTAAATTTGTTGTGTAGTAAAACTTTGTCTATCTCTTACGGTCTATCAAAATGAAGAGAACTTTTGGGGACATTCCCAGAAAATTCAAGATATACATTTCGTTTACCATAAAATATCTTAAATATATTTTAATCAAAATTTTTAGAGCCATTTTTTGGGAAAATCAAATTTTTCGAAAACTCTTCTGTGTAAAGAGCAGTCTGGGGTAGGGGTATTCCTTGAAAATCTTCGTGTAGCATCTTTGAGAGATACTGGGCAAAAATACCAGATTTTGTATATATCCGACGCTTCGTATTTGAATTATGCTTATCACAGGCACACACACGGACTTTTTTCTAAAAACGCTTTTTTTTGGATTCAGGGGGCCTCAAAGCATGTATTTCCTGTAAAATCTTAGTATGGAATTTTGGGTGTAATGCAATACTTCTCCAACTTGTTACATGTAGTGGATAAATAAATAAAAAAAGAAAAAACTAATAACGAATTTCCGTTTGAGAAAAAGCATAAGGAATGTAAACAAATAACAAGGAATATCTCGGAAATGGTTCACTTGACAAAAAATTATGTGACATAAATTGTGTGTTTTAAGGAGATCTACACTTTTTGTGTAGTAAACGTTTGTCTATCTCTTACACTTTACTAGTTATGCAAAAGCCATTCAGAATGAAGAGAACTTTTGGGGATATTGCCAAAAAGTTCAAGATATACATTTCATTTGCCGTAAAAATACCTTAAACATATGATATTTTAATCAAAATCGTTAGAACCATTTTTGAGGAAATAAAAATTTTCGAAACATTTTCGATGTAAAGGGTGCAAGGATTTTCTTGAACATCGTCATGTCGCATCTTTGAAGGATACTGAACCTATATACCGAGTTTGATATTTATCCGACTTTTCGTTTTTGGGTTATGTTGTTCACAGACATAGACACAGCGACAGACACATACACACACGAACCTTTTTCTAAAAATGTTTCTTTTAGATTCCGGAGGCCTCAAAACATTCCCGGTGAAATCTCGATATCGAATTTTTGGGTAGAGTGCAGTACTTCCCCTACTTACTATACGTAGTAGAGAAAGTGAAAAGAGATGAGCCAGAAACTTTAAAACCATTAAAAATCTCAATAAATATTCAACTGATGATTTAAAGACAGTCCTACAAACAAAACATGGAGCTACGTTACTTAAAAGCATAGAGTGAATAAATTTGTAAAAACAATTGAAAGAAAGGAAGGAGTGGCTATACCTTCACGTGTGCTGAATGGAATGGTATGTAAACTGCAATATATTGAGGCAGTATTTTTAACACTTAAATAATTTCAGTCTAATTATATAATATGTAAATTCAATAACAGCCCGCCTTAAAGCAATATGTGTATGTAACAATATATAAAAAGTGTATATTACAGTCATTGTAAATGTTTATATTATATGTACATGTTCAATAATGTTATGTGAATGTATTGCGTAATTTAATAATATAGGAGCTGTGAGAAGAATAGGTTACAAGTTGCTAACAATGAGGTAACAATGAGATAACCTTGAGGCAATAATGAATTTGAAAGTTTAACAGTACTACTTGTGATTCTTGGAAGCAGCAATGTAATTTTTTGTGACAGTTTATAAAATAGCCAATCAACAACAAGAAAAAGTTTTAGTTAAATGAAGGTATTCTATTGAACTAGGATTAGCCAATCAGAAACTGAAATATAGCAAAATTTTCAAATACAGAGTTCAGTTGCTTGTAGACAGTGCTCATAACTGGACGCGTTGGTTGTAGACAGACGCGAGACACGTCCTCGAGAAATTTAATACGTATTCATGTGAGACAAAATTAGTTTACGTGTTAAAAAAATCCATGTAATTAATTAAAAAAATCTCACGGCTCTCTCTATATCAGTAAAGTGTTATTTAAATCGTGTCAAGCATTAATAAAAGGAGTGAAGTAATATTATAATCTGCGTAAGCCTACATTCTTCAGTCGCACCACAGCCCTGTAAAGAGAAACAAGTCTCTAACAATAATACTGACGCAGCCGAGGCAAACATAAATATATAATATTTAAAGAAACAGTCAAAATTATAAAGTTAATATTTTTAAACATGGGGCGAAGGCTACCGGAAACATTTTACAATACGTGCGGTTGCAACTACTTCAAGTTCGGCTCCCCAACAGTCGAAATATAGTACAACTCCTTCAATACTCCTACTGCAAATTGGCTTTCCATACGTGAGGCAATAAAAACTACTACAATATTCCACCGTATTATTATTATACGCGCAATAAAATTTTTGTTGTTACGTTCCACATTGCATACATTATTGCCTAGAGATTGAATTAATCCACTTGTGTAATTACAATTTCAGAATTTATCGTGTGCTATACCTCCTTTAATGATTTGGTCAATGTATTTAAGGACACTCAAGAAGTACATAATGGCATGAACTGCCTGGCAATGAGTGGATGATGATTACAGGGCACCGTGTATGCTGTGCAATAGCGTAAACATATTCACGGACATGATGCCCTCTGCAGGGGGCATGTTGTACATTCAGTTCCAGCTTCGCAGGGTGCAATTTCCAAACCCATTCGAGCGCTGTCGTCCGCAAATACTTAAAAGTTTCATGATAATAGAAGCCGTTTGCACGGCTTTTAGATGCATTCATGTATGAAGTACACCTAAACTTCTATCGTTCGCAGTTTCATAAAAGGTTCAAAGAAGTGCGTTTCTGTTTTTGAGAGTTTTTTTAAATTAGCTGAATATCATTTAAAACAGGATGCAGATTGTAGGTGTCCGTGCCTGTTTAGAATGTGCTAAATTCATGCTGCCTCGAATATAAAACAATATATAGTTTTCTGCCTGTAGATTATGGTAGTTTCATACTGCCACGAATATAAAAGATCTATAGTACATTGCTCATAGATTATC
Organism: Deroplatys truncata; assembly: GCA_030765065.1. Classification (NCBI taxonomy): domain Eukaryota; kingdom Metazoa; phylum Arthropoda; class Insecta; order Mantodea; family Mantidae; genus Deroplatys; species Deroplatys truncata. The sequence continues at coordinate 93,560,046 of CM060987.1, forward strand.
GCAATTTTATGCCGCCTTGAATATCAAAAAGTTATTGTTTATAGTCCTAGATTATGGAAATTTGATGCTGCCGCGAATGTCAAGCATCTAATACTAATTGCTTTTAAGTTATGGTAGTTTCATGCTGCCTTCAATATCCAAACAATCTATATTTATTGCTCCTAGATTATGATGATTTCATGCTGCCCCGAATATAAAATATCTATAGTTCATTGCTCATATATTATGGAATATAAAAAAATCTTACAATTTGTTGCTCCTAGATTATTATTATTATTATTATTATTATTATTATTATTATTATTATTATTATTATTATTTCATGCTGCTTCAGATATCCCAAAAATATACAGTTTATTGCTCCTATAATACTTGCATGCTGTCTCGAATATCCAAAAACACCCTACAGTTTATTGCTCCTAGATTATAATAATTTCATGATGTCTCAAGTGTCCAAAAATCCTATAATTTATTGCTCTTATATTATGATAATTTCACGTCTCTTCAAGTATTAAAAAAGCGACAGTTTGTTGCTCTTAGTTTAAGATAATTTCATGCTGCTTCGACATTTCAAAAAAAGTCTAGTTTATTATTCGTAGTTGATGATAATTTCATGCTCCTTAGAATATCGAATTAATTATAGCTCGTTATTTTAGATTATTATAATTTCATACTGCCTCGAACATAAAAATATTTACAGCTCATCGCTCCTAGATTATGATAATTTCATGCTGCCTCAAATATCCAAAAAATATACAGTTTATTACTCCTAGATTATCCTGCCTTGAACAATAAACTAGGTATTTGCACATAGAATATGATAATGTTATACTGTTTTGAAAAGTAAAAGCTCTACAACTAATTTCTTTAAAATTATGATATTCCATGCTGTCTCTAAGAACAAAGATTCTACAGCTTTCCAACCCTGTCCAACACACGGCTTGTGTGAAAGAACAATTAATTTCATTCTACAGCATATTGCCCATACAGGATAATTTAGTGCTATCTGCAGTTTATTGCTTCTAAACTATTCACAGAATATTCAAAATACACGTGTTTTTCGTGTCAATATCGTGTCTATATCAATATCGGTTGTTTGATAAAAAATGGAAGATTTTTCTATGGAAATAAGAATTGCGTTATGGGAGGTTTTCGTGAAAAATCTCACCTTGCGTTCCTGAAAGACAGAGTACTTTCGTTTTTGAGTTATGCTGCCACAGACATCCGCATTCCAATAGTGTACAATTTGTAAAACATTTACCAATTCTGTAAAATTAAACCTTCTTTAAGTCTAGCAAATGAAATAAAATTGAACTGGGGTAAAGAGGCATATATACTTAATTTAGGAAGAAAGGAAAGATCAGGAATGACATGGTTTATACTGGAGGGCTGGAAGGCAGAGAAAATGAGTGACGATTCTGGCAGGAGAATCTGCCCATTCTGTATTTGGATGAGGACTGGGTACATATTTTGGCGGAATGTGCACAGTAGGAGAACCAGCGAACGATTAAACTGAAAGAAAATTTTATAAGTCCCTCAAGAAAGAGAAGCATGTTGGGATCTGCTGGCTGACCAGAGGAACTGGCAAAACATGGGCAATTTTTTTGCTAAAGTGCGCGAAGCTAGGTCAAATTTGTTCAGTTAGACTAAGGTAACTTATCTCTATTTCCCTTTTTCTTGTTCCTTTTTGTTGTGTTTTCTTTCTCTGTTGTTTATTTTGTCACCCTATTGTATCTTAAATATGCATGTACGGTCAATGACCCATGCACTAAATACTTGTGACATAACTTCAATAATTTGAAACCAATAAAGATACCTTATCTATCTATCTATCTGTTTATCTGCCTGTCTGTCTATCTGTCTGTCTATCTATCTAATTATACTAACTGCTATACTAATGGGCACTAAATATTGATCAAAAAAGAAACATTATTCGCACGAAGTGATTATGGTTATGACGTAATCGTGAGCTGCTGATTAATCAAGGAGCCCGGAAAGTTTCAACATTGCGGTTAGACAGATACACACATGTAAATTTCTTTTCAATAAGTCTTTTGGTGTTCAAACGACCTAAAATCTTGTATTCCTGTTGAAATCTGTTACCAAATTGTTGGGTGGAATACAGTTCTTATTCCTCTAGCTGCCATAGGTAAGAGGTGGAGAAAATAATAAAGAAGGGACATAAGTTTTATTCAATAGCAAAAGCTTTTTAAAGAAAAATTCAAACCACAATTTTCTATGATTATCCCTTTTCCTTTATTTTCTAATAGGGAGGCTTTATAATTCCTTTTTAGTCTTAGTTATTTGGAGGATGAAATTAAAACCTGTAAACTGCATCAATAAACTCCCCACCGAAGGTTACTCATGTGTGCAAATTGCAGACGTGCATACCGAACCGATTGTAGAAGATTATACAAGTCAGAGGTTGGTATTCCTGGTGTAATGCTCACCCAAATACAGGACTTCAGAGAAGCTAACAATAAAGGAACCCAAGACGGCCCATGTCTAATTAAAAATGCGTGGTACCAGAGAAAGGACGTTTTTATTCAGTCATCTCCCAGAAATGTCTGCTGCAGTGTTTTCTTTCAATTAACAGGTCCATGTATGAACACCTCCACATGTTTCGTGCCAATTTCCTCTCGCTCTAAAAGATCCGATGAAAAGAAAACACCCTTCATTAAAAACACTGGCCTCGATAAATATCTCTAACGAAGTTTTGTGTTAGCTTCACGTCACCAGCATCGACAACACGTCAAAGGAGCGTCGTTAGATGAAAAGAATATTCTGCGTAATTTACAACGGTGTTATTCCGCTCAAATTACAATCTTCGGTTACTGTAAAGAAAGGCGGACATGTGATCTTGCTGTAATTATCAAGGCTATGAGCTTTGGCAGTAGCATATTATCAAGTTAGGATGGCAAGTGCGGTTTACAAAGTCGAACAAAATGTTCTATAAAGCATTTCACATGCCTGTGTTGTACACTTGTGAGCAGGAAAAGCGACCCCATTCCTCTAGACCCCTAAATTTTTATTTCTCTACACGTACATATGTAGTAGGTAGAGAAGGTATTGCAATCCATCCAAAAATTAGATACCGAGATTTCACCGGAAAGGATGTTTTGAGGACCCCGAGTACAGTAAAAGCATTTTTAGAAAAAATATCCGAATATTTCTCTGAAGTGCATAACTCAAAAACGGATAAACTCCAAACTTAATATTTAAATTAAGTACATACCAAACATGGGACACTAATATTTTGCAGAAACCCTCCATAAAAACTACCCCTTACAGAGAACATTCTTCCAATTTTTTATTTTCTGTAAAATGGCTCAACGATTTCGATTAAAATAACATAAGTTAAACATATTTGCATGACAAATAAAATCTATAAGTTCATATTCTGAGAATATTCCCAGAAAATAGATGAAGTTCTCTTTATTCGAAAGGAATTTTGTATAATCTTGTATAACTGGTAAAGCGACAGACTGCACAAAAAATGTAGATCTCTTTAAAACACAGAATTTATTTCAAATAACATTTTTCGTGGCATCAGCCATTTCCGAGATATCTGTATTAACGGTTCGATTTGTTAAATAGTTCGTCATTCTTTTCAAGTCCTATCGATTTTCAGCTGATTATCGCGATATGATGGAAAGTGTAGTGAGTTCTAACGTCAGCGTATAGCGTCCAGTTCTTAAACATTTGACTGTCCCTATTCTCTTTGTATCTATAACGAAATGTGTAATGCAGATATTTCCGGAAAGCTTTATGTCGATTAAGATAAAGTGGTTTGGAAAATAAGTATTCGTTAGAGTAATTTGTATACTCACTAATAAGTGAGAGAAAGAACAGAGCAAGTCATGTGAATGTAACACCTTTTTTTGCTTTCTTCCTTAAGGTTTCTATATGTACCTAACACACTACACTCCAAACAGCCCTTATCACACCTTGAGCCAAATCTGAAACAATGAGTGATTTTACACTCAATATGAAACGAAAGAGGGGTCTGAAATATCCTGTCTTAATGAATTCTACTCTGATTATTCTAAATAAGTACAGGTGGCCAGCCTATGATTAACGACACGACCTTGTAGAAGTAGGGGTGGGTGATAAATGGGTTACCTGCTGCGCTGGAATGAACGACCACGATGTTCATGTCAAACATTTCTTCTGAAGTGCACGTGAAAATAAGTGCAAAATCATTGCAATCGTGAATTATTGCCACCAAGAGGATACTGATTCGATGTATTTGACAATTTTAATACAATAAAACTCCGCTTAACCGAAATGCGGAGAAAGATTGTAAGAAAGAAAGTATGACCGAAAAAATATGAGATCATCCAATTCACACTGGCACGTTGCTGCGGCAGTTGGATTGTTTTTTTGTTTGTTTGTTTTTTTTTGCCCCAGACCTAAATTCCAATACAAGTAATTGGCATTGTATACAGTAAATCCTCATGCCCTACCTCAAATTTCAAGCAATCCTATCGTTATAATAAGTATTAACGGCTCGCACACGCATGCGGAGGCCCAGTGTTGTTTTATTGTTGATGCTGTCATTGTGGTTTATTTGGGTTTAAGATGACAGAAACGAAAACGTACTACAATAAACATTAAACCGAAATGCGATGTCGCTACACGGGTGGAAAATGGAGGACAGGTTACGAAATGTCTTAGTAAATTAACACGTTTACAGTATCAGACTATACAAAAGAACAACTCACTCACAACGTCAGGAGGACTTCTCTAAGATGCCAAAACGCAAAAACACGAAGAAATGCGAATACAGAAAGTAAAGGAAACCCTATTTCTCTGGTTTCAACAACACGCCAGAGGAATGCAATCCTGTTCAATACTTCCAGTCATTTACTTTCTTTCACACTTAAAATCGTTACCATCGATTATCCTCCGAAAAACTGGGTTATTCAAAACGGTTCTGCACTTTTAGTTTGGTTAAACGGACTTCTACTATAGTTACTCTGGTCCATGAGAATTCAAGTAACACAATTAGATTATAGTATTATATATAAATTATTGAAATTATAAACACAGTCATTATATGGGCTATTAATTTTATGTTTTATTTTCATGTCTACTTCGGGGTAACGTTTGACAAACATTATGGCTGTTGTGAATTTCAGCGCTGAAGGTAACTCATTTCTCATCCATCCTTCCCTCTACTAACTCGAATCGCTTATTGTATTAGTTTGGCTAGCCATCTCTATCAGTTTATCAGAATAGAATTCATTTAGTGAGGATATTTCTGACTCCCCCTCCATACATAGCACATTGGTTCATGTTTGTTTCTTGGGATTTGTTTCAAGCCAGTTATAGAAACATGATAAGAAACTTACTATTGGTTAGATAACTGTGAAAACTTTATGAATGAAAGAAAGAAAGAAGAACAAGAAAAGCACTATTGCAATCCAGAAGAGTGGACCACTTTTTCTACTCCAAATTATGCATATCCTTACCGCTATTCCGAATCGAAATACAGAGAACAGGTAGTTAACATATATGTGATGCTTTGAAAGCTCTCTAAATGCAAAAAAACGCACATTTTCATTCATACAATTTACTTAGTTTATTTTTGATTCTATAAACTGTATAGCAATCACCGCCATTTTGCAGAAGGTGGAAATTAGCCAACCACAGCGCGGCACACTAGTGCCCTCTCTCGGAATTCGGGTAACCACACCTCACACTCAAGGCATGCGCAAGTATTACGCCTCAGACTCCTGGACAAAAGGGCAGGTTTTGTGCATTGTGGTGTCGCATGGTGGCAACGCTGGGAATCACCCAGCGTCCTCTCGCTTTCCATCGTTCGATATTTTTAAAGGAGAACTAGAACACGGCGTTTTGCCACGACACGAGTTCGAACAGGTGCACACCCTAACCCTTCTGGGAGAAATGAAGGGGAAACTCCGGCCAGCATTTAGCGGAAAATTGATGCAATTATGTTCCGCTGACCCAATGGCACACTATGCACTGGGCTGCATTCTCCCTGCTTGCTTGCCTGCCTGCACAAGTGCACGTAATCCTATAGTGGCTGCTTCAAACATCCAAGCAAGGGCTTAAGAGGGTATTTCACTTTCAAGGGTCAAAAATTAACTTATTCCCTTTTAATTGTTATTTTAAAATAAAAATCTAATGTAATTAAAAAACGTAAATTACGATATTTCCGACTCCTCTCTTCACATGAGTTTGACATCGGGATTTGTTTCAAGCTAGTCATAGAGAGAAATTATCAGGCCTGGGTGGAAATTAGTGTTGGTTAGGTAAATGCGCAAATCTTGTAGAACAAAAAGCACTATTGCGATCTAGGGGGACGGGGCACTTTTTCTTACTTCCAAGTACACGCAGTGCATCCGAATTTCATTCACAGATATTCACTAGAAGTCACGTAAACATTCAGCAGAGTAGGCATGCTTGATTACAGTAGAGGGCTGAACGGGCTCGGCCCAATCTCTCGGGCCGAGTAGGAGTCACGCTTGAAAATAAAGAGAAGAAAAATTAATTAATCACATTTTTTTGTGCGCATTCTTGAGCTGCCCGGGATAGCATAACTATCGCAGCATAGTTTACTAAATGTTATAATAATATATACATATCGTTACAACAGCACGGCAACTAAAATTTCAACTCCCTCCGTTCGCCCACATCCAGGACATCAGGACAGACTGTAGTAATAGCGGCGGAATGTGGTCAATACGGCAGTATGCCGTCAACATTCCGCTTAGTACAGCGGATTCCAGAACCTCGGCCACTACATTTCTGTAAACTGTCTCCTGAATTGATTCCAAAGACATGAGTGCATCCTTTACTACGTTCCCAGCAGGGGATATTGAAACCAAGTCCCTTCCTACCGCACGCAATAGCGCTTCATGGACCACTACCACTACTGCTAATCATAGCAAGCAACTGCGAAATATTTTATTAAAACAAAATTAGACAATCGGCCCCGGGCCGGGTAACCTATTCTCGGGCTTGCGTCCCGCCTCGGGCCGAGTCTTAAGAATTTCAGCCCGTGTAGAACTCTCAAGTTACAGATGTAAGGAAGGCAACTCAAGCGGATGCACGCATGGAAGCATGAAGCGAACAACAGCTACGCGCTTGCTCCCGTAGCTCAATCGGTAGAGCACTTGCCTGCTATGCGAGGGGTCCCGAGTTCGATTCCCGGCTGGGGGATGGCAATTTTTCTCTAGCCAAGATTATATCCTATTCTCCCAGAGTCTGGAAATTTGAATAGGAGTGTGTATGTGACCTAATTTACAAAACCTAAAGAAATCCAACAACAAGTGCACACGAGTATTGACGATAAGACAATATGTTTCAAAGGCAAAAGGTCGCTGTGACTATAGCAGTTAAAGACGAAAAAGAAACGACGTGGCGGTGTCTGCACTACGTAGTCACTGGCTGCGATAAGTAGGCAGCAGGAAAAACCGTAGTTTTTAAATGTCAGTCGCTAAGTATTTCAGTTTAATAGCTCGTAAAGCAAAGAGAAGAGAAAATATGTAAAACATAAATGCACGAGATTTTGAGGTATTTACTTCCTTGTAAGAATACAGTGAAGCATTTATAAATAAAATACGTTTTCACTCACTATACCGTAGAAATAGCATTGTTTTAAAGCTCAAATTTGGATGTCTAAACGTAAAACGATATTTAACATTTAAAGCCTTTGAAAAACTGTTTCTCATTGTTGTGTTACTATAATGTTGATTTATGTAGTTATTGTTCTTTGTAATGTGTATTTGCTCAATAAGCATATTTGTTTCCAGGATGCCGAAAAACAATGTGCAGAAAATTATAGAGTAGAAAGACTGTATCAAAATAAGAATTTTGTGGATGGGAACAAGGAATAGCAGATGCAGTATATAGGGTGGACCATTTAAGTTGAGACTGCGCAATATCTCCAAAATTAAGCGCTGTAGAAAGAAATGTCTTTAATAAAAGTTGCTTGATATTATGGGGAAAAGCAAATGTCATTAGTCGTGTTTTATTTGGAGGACGTTGTGATGGTCGTTTTGGAGACCATTTAATTTGACCCTAATTGTAAGTTCTCAATTAAAAAAATGTGTTACACTCGCATGACTTTCTCTACTCTTGTACAAACTATTTTTACAAACGCTTATTCTCCATATGCTTCATGTTAATCGAGATGTTATAATAACAATAATTTGTTAAAATTTCTCGACAATCAGATTTTTCTTGCGATGTCATGGGAAGAGTATGAATTTTAAGACCAGCGTACAATTGTAAATATTTCACTCTCACTATTCCGTTTTATCTATATCGAAATGTGTAATGTAGCTATCTCATTAGAATGAAGAAGATAAAAAATAAACTTTGATAAGAATAGTTTGCATAACCACTAATAAACGGTAGAGAGTACAGAAAGTCATATGATTGTAACATCAGATTTTTTCTGGGCAACCTGCGGACTGCCACTTTTAGTAAACACGAAATGGCTGCAAGCACCTACTATAAATTTCACTGTTATTCCTCCATCGTTCAGAGCCACAGCGCAGACTAAATCAATAGCACTTGCCGTGAAGTGGAGCAACAGTTTTTTAAAGGTCATCTTGTTACTATCCTTGAAATTTTACATGGCTTAAATGGTGACTGACTCCTGAAGATTATACAAAGAATTTATCAAAGCGTATTCCTGTAGGCTCGGTGAATAGCTGGCAGGTAATAGAGACCTCGAGAGTCCCTTACGCTGTGTATTTAACTATGCAATGTAGATTTCATTCTTACAGCTATGAACTTACAGCAAGTAGAGGTAGTATTTTATTCCACCAAAAAATCCGAAATATTACCGGAAACACATATTTTGAGGTCCTTTTTTGCATATAACATTTTTAGAAAAAGAACCCTGTGTGTGTGAACAGCGTTAACTCCAAAATGAACAGTCCGATAAATGCTAAACTTAGGATTTACTTTCAGCTCCTTTCAAGGATGCGGCATAAATATTTCCAAGAAAATGTACCCAGCACGTACATTGAGGGGACGTATACTCATTTGGGTGTGGAGGACCAAAACGTGTTGTGGGGGTTAAGAGGAAGGCGTGGGTTTTCACTGTAAAAAATCCACAACACAAATCTGCTTACATATTCCTAGATTTATTTCCCAAATGTTTGGTGTTCCCACATCATTAAATAAGAATGGTGAAGGCAGGTATCCACCGATCCAAAGCCGGCTTACACACGCGATACGCCTCCCACGGAATCCTAAGACAGAGGCTATCCCCACCACTCGTGGCTAGTAAAAACTCCCAGCCAGGAGTGGCGTCTTTCTAGATGAAAACAACAATATGTGTAGTAAAGACAATGGAAAACGACAATGAACCCCCCGAATTATTAATACGCCACAATATTTAAGATATTTATATGACAAAATCTTGAATTTTCTGGGAATAGTCTGTGAAGTCCTCTTCGTTTTGGATGACTTTTGTATAATTGATAAACCGAAAGAAATAGACAAAATCCTAATATACAAAAACATAAATCTCGCTAAAATACACAATTTACGTCAAACAAGATAGTTCTTGTTATTGGTATAAATTTCCAAATATTAGTCTCAACTGGGAAATTGCTATTTATCCCCCCCCTCATAGTCATGTTAAAAGCATCGAATTTCAAAGGCATCATATAGTGAGATGCTCTTTAAAAATCTGACTGTCGCTTTACATACTGCATCCTACAATGAAATATATAAATGTTAATAGAAAGTTTACCTGGATTAATAGGAAATAGATATAAGAATAGCCTTGTGTAAGAATAATTGAATTGGTGGAAGGTGAATAGAGAAAGTCATGAGAATGTAACACATCAGATTTTTATTTTCTCTTCCTTACTTAACGTAAAGTATCGAATCTTAACCAAAAATTGATATGGCCGTTTCATTTCAAATACAGTTTCAGGCGTATCTGAGTCAAAATATAATATCTTTTGTGAACAGGTTGCCTCCTCTTACACATATGTATGTGTGTGTGTGTGTGTGTGTGTGTGTGTGTGTGTGTGACGCACTAAAACAAGAAGGAATAGGAAAAAAGAAATACGAAACGGAGAGAAAACGGTGAATTTTTTAAAAATGGACCAGTCTATTTCTTGGCAGAACCTCGCAACAATTGCAGCCTACTGCTCTAGTGCAGAAGTAGCGTGTCCCGAAATCGAATCTCGGTTGGGATGAGTTTCTTGTATAAGGCTTTTATCTAGCAGTTTTCCCTATTCTCATAGGACGAATGGCGGGTGGTTCCAAGCTTTATGAATAATTTACAACAGTTAACAAACAGCGTTTGAAGTTTATCCAATAGGAAAATTTAAAAAGAATGGGGGAAAAAGGAAACACGAAGAGACCACCACCACCATCACCACTAAATTGTTGTACACTGTTTACTGCACGATTACGTATTATGTGAAGCTTACATATTTAATTAATAACACCAAACTGACAATGAGAACTGACATCACTGTTTTCAAAGTAAACTGATAGTAGGGGTATGGATTCCAAGGAAATCATTAGTATAGCCTGTGACGATTATTTTTCTTTCAGCATAATTCGATCGTCCGTTAGCTCAAGTTCCCCATCCTCCCGTGTGGTCTTTTTTAGCGATATCGTCGCTGACCGGTTGGGTTCGGAGACTCGAGTTTTCAGACCGAGAGTTGTGCCAAGGAACCACTCGGGTCGACTTCGCTGTGACTTGTGTGATGCTACGCCCCTTTGATTTGGTTTTTCACTTGGGCATAATGTTATCTGCCTTATGGACACCGCGAGTATTTCCGGAATTATTTTACAGCGCTCCTCTACGGGATGCATTTACCTATTTAATGTGCTAATAGTAAAGGGCATTCCATCTCATAAGTTATATTGCTAAAGGTCTTGAGCTAGATAGTGTACGGTATTCATTATTTGTTTAATATTTGGGAATCAAATATGCCCAGGCATGTTTACCAAAATTCTTAAACCAAATTTTAAGTGTTTAGTACGTCGCGAATATTATTAGATGAACCTTCAACTATTTGTACTTTGAAGAAGGTATTATAGTTCCACTGTTGGGGAGCCAAAACTTGAACTAGTTAGACCACGTACGATACAAACTTTCCGGTGGCCTTGGCCCCATGTTTAAAAAATCAACTTTTGTAATTGCTAATGTTTATTTGAATATTATATATGTATGCCTCGGCTGCGTCAGTAGTAATTTGCGGAAACATGTATCTCTTAGCAGGGCTTGGTGCGGCTAAAGAATGAGGCTTATCCAATTTATAATTGCATTGTACTTTGTTTATTAATCTTTCACACAATTTAATAACACTTCACTGATATATCATACTATAGAGCTGTCGTAAACTTTATATTATTCTCGCCGTAATGAATTTTCATGTCTCACACTGCATACGTATCGAACTGCTCGGAAACGCTACCTTCTAGTGTCTGGCTTCTACCGCTTAAATTTGTATATTTCAACTATTTCTGTTTCTGATTGGCTAAGCCTACTCCAATAGAATACATTTATTTAACTTTCTAGTTGTTGATTGGCTATTTATAAACTGTTTTAAATATTACATTATTGTTCCAAGAATTATTAGTAGCATTATTAAACTTTCTAATTTATTGTTGTCTCCAGGTTACCTCATTGTTGGCAACTTTTGGCTTCTATTCTCACAGCTCCTACATTGTTAAATTACGTAATACTTTCACACAACATTATTATACATGTACATAATATAAACATAATACAATGACTGTTACATACATTTTATATATTATTACATACACATATTGCTTTAAGGTGGGCTGTTATTATATTTTATATTATATAATTAGACTGATATCATTTAAGCGTTAAAAATACTGCCTCAACTTCAAAAAGCTGCAAATTTATTCAGAATGTGTAGTATTGGCAACTGTATGTAGAGTGTGTCTTTGCGGAAAATACATTGGCAGAAATGAATTTGACCGTTAATTTCTTACGGACCTCTGGCATGTGTTATCCTTCTCTTTGAAAGTAACGTCATTAACGACTAAAATAACCATAGAGGGAACTGGTGGCGCGACCCAGAAGTTAGCTACTTTGTTTTACAAACCATGACAAATTCTTTGTAATATTGTAGCACTGTTTCCGTTACGTATTTGATAACCCACGGTTTTCTGTATATTTGTAAATTTCACAATCGTGCACGAAAATTTCTTTGTGAATATGCTGAAAACTTTCCTCAATCAGAATCTAGCGTGTAAATGCGAGAGTACTTGTGATACCAGTTATTTAATAACCAATCCGCCCAAGTAACTCAATAGGTCTGAACAGCAGAAAGAAACAAATCGTTTTATTTACTGATGAAACGTCAATGAACTTTTGGGGACCAGCATTACCTCCAATAGCGAACATATCTAAAGTGGTGCAAGTTCTGAAACCCATTGCTATGTCGTATTAATGAACGCAACGCAGATAATAAAACAAATTAGCTATCAAAGGGAATAAATCGCATTAATCTGTGTAATTACACTGGAGCTTTCGTTATATCAGATAACCGCTATTTCGTTGTCAACCAGTTTATCCTGGACAGTTAGTCGAGATATCGCAAACAATTGTTGTAGTTAGGACAAGTTATTCAAAGAATAAACGGGAAAGAGAAGTGAATTTCGAGTGTCACTTGTGCACAACGATATCCCGTCGTGCTTCAGAGTTATAATGTATTCCATTAGTCAACTTTATTTTGCGATTCAAATTGATATCCAGTTACTTTAAAGCTAATCGTTTCTTTAGCACAGTAAGTTCTGATGTGTAACAATAAGAAGACTTTCCCTACCCATTTTCATTTATTCTCGTAGTAATTCCACAAATAATTCCTTATCTACTCCACGTTTATGATGACTGTTTCACTCGTGCCCAAATGGGAGATAATGAGCAATTACGTTTAAAGGAATGTTGTTTTTGAACCAATCACACCATGATTCTACTCAAAGTTTGTCGAAATATCATTATCAGCTCCTCCTTTTTTACTTTCTCTACTACGTATAGTAAGTAGGGGAAGTATTGTATTCCACCCAAAAATTCGATACCGAGATTTCACCGGAAATATATGCTTTGAGGCCTCCTGCATAAAAAAAAGCATTTTTGGAAACATGTTCGTGTGTGTGTCTCTGTGTGTGTGCTTGTGAACAGCATAACACAGAAATGAACAGTCGGATAAACACCAAACTTGGTATTTAGGTTCAGTATTTTCCAGAGATGCGACACTAAGGTTTTCAAGAAAATCCCCCCATACCAGATTACCCTTTGCATGGAACATTTTTCGAAAATTTTAATTTTCTCAAAAATGGCTTTAAGGATTTTAATTAAAACATCATATGTTTAAGATATTTTCATGACAAACGAAATGTATATCTCGAATATTCTGGAAATGTCTCCAAAAGTATTCTTCATTGTGAACGACTATTGCATAACTTGTAAACCATAAGAGATAGACAAAATTTTACTACATAAAAAGTGTAGATCGCGTATAAATACACAATTTATGTCATATACATTTTTTTCGAGATATTGCTTGTTATTACCTTACATTGTCCAATACTTATAGTTTTTCGAAAATGGGAATTTGTTATTAATTTTTTGTCTTGGATATGCAAAGAGTATTAATCTGTGGCAAAGAGAATGGTGCTGCACATAGCAATCAGCTATTAAGAGATATGCCTGTGCTTAATGGCTATTGCCCTTGCAAATACAAAACAAGGGGAACATGGTAGGCCTTAAGCGATAGTCAAATATTTTTTATACTGAGAAATAAACAAACTACTATGATCTTTTGAATCTCCTATCGGCTTTTGCTTCAAAGGAATGCCGAATTGAACCAATTTCGTAAGATTGTTTCATTTTATTAATTCATATCTTATTGTTCGTTATAGTAGCATTTTAAATGTTCCTATTTTAGTTTATATTTTTTGTTTCCACGGTTTAAGGGCTGTTTCATTTTATTAATTCATATATTATTTGTTATAGTACCATTTTCAGGTGTTTCCGTTTTGGTTTCTGTTCTTTGTGTACTGGTTTACGTTTTAAAACTTTTCATAATGCCTAGTAAGAAACTAACCAGTTTTAATTTTAATGTTAAGTAGTTGTTTTCCGTGAAAGCAGTCAAAGTGATTGCTGGCACCTTGAGCCAAAATAACGACATATTTGGTGAGGTTTAAAACACACAGTGCACAAGCAACTCAGTGATGGCGTTATGTTTTTCAACTGTAATAAATATTGATGCTTGAGTTCTGAAGTAATCGATAAAATTCTTCATATAGGCAATGCTTTGCACTTAAAATAAATTTCAAACTATGATGGTGTTATGCCATATCCGCCTTACTTGTGTGCTGATGTTTGGCTGCAGGATATTGTAATTGATGATGTAAAAGTAATCTGCAATGCAGTGACAAATAATTTTGCATTACAAGGGATCATACCGAGGGATTTAGGCAGTGTGTTAGAAACGTTTTTCCAGCGCTATCACTACGGCGTGTTTACTGCACAGTTAAAATCGTAGCTCTTACTTTTTTGTCCTGGTAATGCAAAGAGAATGGAATACTCCACATAGCAACCAACTCTTAAACGATTTGACTATCGCTTATAACCTACCATATTCCCCTTGCATCTATAAGAAAATTAGCAATAAGATTAACATCTCGATATCTCGATTAACATGAAGTATATGGAGAATAAGCGTTTGTAAGAATAGTTTGTACAAGAGTAGAGAAAGTCATGTGAGTGTAGCACATCAGATTTTTTAATACTCTGAAGAGGTTGGAGCATCATTTTGCAGCGATTCAGCTACCAACAATGAACCACTACATTTAAACATAAAAATGGCAGAAACAAGTTTTGGTAATGCTTCAAATGAAGATATAGACGAGATTATTAATTAGGCATGCCAATTCTAACGCAGCGATAATGGGAAACTTCATTTTTAATGATTCAGGGGTATTTTCATAAACTGATAATTATTTCACATTCTTCTGACTTTAAAACTAATCCACTAACCTTTATTTTTTTTACGGCAACTTTTGAAGTAGTTTTCTTTCCGCGTTCCTTGCATCTCTTGAAGCTCCTGATCTTCAGATGGATTGAACTTTATATGATATACCTTAAACTAAATTCCTTGTGGCATTTTAATATTCAATATTGCTTTTATAACATCAATATGAAGAAATCAAACAGAGTAGAGTACAAGAAATACACTATAAAATTAACAATATTATTGCGTTTTTAAATAATGTTCATAATAGATCAATGAACTGAAACAAGTTAACATTTATGTGCCTTTTTCTGCAAAGTAAGTAATACTGTAATACTGAAAATATAAGTTTTATTTGTTTCATATTTCTGCTAGGTTTCATATTTTCTCTACTAGGAGCATTCTTAAAATCACAGATAAAAGAATAGTGAATTCCTACTCCAAGTTCCGTATACCAGATGGCACAGAATAATACCTACATGATGAAGTTGCACTGATAAAAAAATGACCAGACGACTCTAACTTGTTTTGGAAAACAACGCCACTTATATTGCAAACAAATATGAGTATTTTATGATTTTATAATAATAACCATGATGTTTGGGTAAATCACTTCATTATTGGTAAAATAGTTTTAGAAAATCACTTTGTGACTCGAGAATTTATCTAGAGGATTTGGAAATCATGAGTGGCATTACTACAGATAAATATTTGCAAGAAATGGCGGCAGTCAAACCTACTGTAAACCTAACACATTTTTACTTTCTCTATTGTTTACCTATAATAAGAAGAGGATGCATTGTGTTCTACTAAAAAGGTCCCATATCAAAATTACACCAAAAATATACGTTTTGAGACTTCCTGAATCCAAAAATAGTAATTCTAGGATAAGGTCCGTGTGTTATCTGCGAACAGCATAATTAAAAAATGAAAACTCAGTTAAATACCAAACCTGGTATTTAAATTCAGTATCTTCCAAAGACACGACACAAAGAGTCTTAAGACTCCAAACTACCCTTTACATGGAGCATTTTTTGGATTGGAGATAAATTTGGATTTTATAAATAAATTGCTACGCTTTTTATTAAAATAACCCGTATACAAGATGTTTACATGATAAATAAAGCGTATATCTTGAACTTTCTAGGAATAGCCTGTGAAGTCCTTTTCATTCTGAATCACTTTAGTTAACTGGTAAAGCGTAGGAAATACACAAAATCTTAGTATACAGTAAATGTAAAACTCATTAAAAATACAATTTATGTACAATTAATATTTTTTGTGGCGTTAAACATTTGCGATATCTTCTTTGTTAGTGGTTTGCATTTTCAAATACTTAATACTTTTTTCATGTAGTACATCGCTATTGTTTTTTTTTCTCCGGAATTTCAAAGCCATCACATAGCGACATGCTCTTTAAAAAAATCTGACCATCGATTTAGCCCTCTCATACCCATAAAGAAACGTAAAATGTGTAATGAAGGTTTATCTAGATTAACAAGAAGGAGATATAGAAATAAACATTTGTAAGAGTAGTTTATAAACGGTAGAGAGTGGTGAAGCTTTTCGTTATTTTTCTTTTTCTGAAAATGGCTAACGATTTTGATTAAAATATCATACCTTTAAGATATTTTCATGGAAAATAAAATGATTATCTTGAATTTTCAACAAATGACCTGTGAAATCCACTTCCTTCTGAGTGAATTTTGTATAGTTTGTAAACTATAAGTAGAAGACAAAAATCTTACTACATATAATGTGCCACATTTTTGTGTCATTGAGTACTTTCCCGGTTCCTACAACGAAATGTGTAATGAAATCATTCTGCAAGCTTTTATCTCGATTAACATAAAGTAGGTAGAAACAGAACTTCTTGTAACAATAGTTTGTAGAATAGACCAGAATAAAAGATATTGTAGATGTAGACATAATGTCATGCGAATGCAACGCATTAGAGTTTTAATATTTTAGTCATTTAGGAATTCTTATAGGCTATATCCGTCGGGAAGAGCAGGGTTTTTCAATGGTGAAAGAGTTATTAAACTCGATTTATTGGTTTCTTAAATCCCCCGCTCTCTCTCTCTCTCTGCCCTTTTCTCTCAATCACTTTCCCTTGGTTATGTTATATTAAAGTATAATTTTAACTCCACCATTAAAGGCATTCTAATTTCAGAAACACTAAATGAACGGAAATGAGAGGGAGAGCACCATGAAGTTCGCGAAGTTGTACACAAGCTCACCAAAGACACATGCATGGGCATTATCTCTCAATTCACTAATTACGATGTCAGAGGACCAAAGGGCAGCGATGCAAACAGCAATAGCCGATTAAAAATGACCGCTTCTAGTTGTGGTTTCCTCGAATGGAAACTCTAACAGCCACCAGGCCCCTCTGTGTACCCTATTATATATCGTTGGTATACAGGCGTTGACATGCAATTGCCATATAGCTTCATTACCGTCTGTAGAGGTATATGACGCCTACACGTCACGTCTCTCCCCCTCCCTAATAGGCTAACTACACTCAAGGTAAGAAAGGAGAAGTGCCCTCTTACTTGGTTGAAAAGCAGCTTCGGTCAAATTAAGAACAGCTCAGTACCCAGACGTAATGGATGGTGGGCTCAATATTGAAGTTTCCTTTTGTTTTAAAACCGTTAAGAACTTCTTATGTTTACTTGACCTACTGCTTACCTACGGCACACAGGGTAACTACTGTATTCTAAAGAAAGATTCTGTACTGAGATTTCATCAGAAGTATACGTTATCGGGTTACCTGAAACCAAGAAAACATTTTAGGAAACGTGTAAAGAACATAACTCCCCACTGACCTAAGAAAGAAGAAGAAGAAAAAAAAAACCTCATGTGATACTTTCCACACCATCTCTACTAATGACAAATTTATATATATATATATATATATATATATATGCTTTATATTAGTAGTAGTAGTATTTATTAAGTACTTACTATTACATTAATTGCATAACACAGTCGCATGGGTCATAAGACCGTACATGCTCTCTAGGAAAATACCTGGTCTGTATACGTGACTTGCAGAATCGATCACAAAACAACTATTTTTATAATCATCACACTATATACATACACATAAAATTGAAAAATACTCTGAATCATACACGCAAACACACACACACACACACACACACACACACAAGTGCTCACGCACCACATATATTTAAAGAAAATTTACATAAACACCGTATCTGTTAGTACACGTACTTCCATTAAGTATGTGCCCAAGCTTGGCCAGTTTTGGCTGTTTAGAATCAAATTCCAGCATGCTGTCCTCCGTCTGTTGGAAGCCAAAAATACTTCCGGTAATAATTTTTTCCTAATACCCTCCGTCAAAATAGGTGTCTAGTTTTCTTGTTTCCCGCATAATGGGCAAATCCTTCTGCCAACATCATCAACAATCTTGCGAGCTTTCCACCCTACCAACTTAAACCATGCTATTCCTGTCCTCTGTTTTACACCCAATTCCAAAATGTGTTTCCTCACCCCACCTAGTTTTCTATTTCATTTTGTAGCTCCAATGTTGATCTTTGTCTACATTCCGATGCTATTTTCTGTCAGCTTATATCACATAGTCGTCTTTTGACTTTTTTCACGGCACTGTGTGTGTGTGTATTTTCATTACCCTTTTGCCAGATATCGTTTAAACCAATTTTTTATAATTCCCGTAGTAACCCCGCCACCCAGCATTTTGTTCATTTTATGGCCTTTAGTTATTTGCAGCTAGTACCTAACTACATTTAGTTTAGCAAATATATTTTTTTCTTAGGAATTGTTTCAAATTAATCAAGTGTGTATGTTTCAACATTTGGAAATAGCATTCAAATGTTTAGTCGTCGTAACAAACTCTTGGGGTGGGAGTAAAGAAAGAATAAAAAATCTGCTGTGTTAATTCACATGAGTTTCTCTACCCTCTAGTGCTTATTAGTGAGTATAGAAACTATTCTTACGAAATATTATCTTTCTATCTTCTTCATTTCGAGATAAAGCTTTCCGGAAATAACTGCATTACACACTTTGTTACAGATGCAAATATCTCTACGAACAAATTAGAGTCGTAAAAGAACTTGCTTGCGAAGACGCATTTGCCTTTTAGTTGAGAATGGCATACAATAGAAAATAGTTTTTGTTACTTCACAAAATATGTATGCGAAACAAGAGAAATTCTGCGTATATTTTATTCCAAGCAGTATATTGTAGCTGGTCACGAAAACAAGCAAAACAAAACAGAATCGAAACTGCCAATAACAACATATTTTAATAACCCTCGAGTAAGAAGGTTTTGCTTTATTTTGCTTGTAGTGTTAATCAGGATCGTTAACAGGATATGTTGATAAAATTTTGTTCAGCAACATTAGAAGTTAGTAAACCGATATTTTATAATTAATAACTTAGAAGAAGACGTTTGTCAATGGTCGGAGACTAACTTTTCCATAGAGGAAAACTTGATGGCCTGTGAATGGGAAATCTTAAATTCGCCAGCTACAGCTATATTTATTTGTATGTTAATGATCTATCTATTATGTAAAACTATGTAGTTTTATGTTATTAAATAACTATGGGACCAAAGAGAACGTACAGTTAAAAATTTCACATAGAGTTAACCAAAATTCACTCCGATCAATGATTATTCCACCGCTAAAGGATACTATGCAGCAAATCCAAATTATTACTTTGTCTACTACGTATAGTAAATAGGGGAAGTATTGTATTCCACCCAAAAATTCGATACCGAGATTTCACCGGAAATACATGTTTTGAGACCCCCTGAATCCAAAAGAAGCATTTTTGGAAACATTTCCGTGTGTGTATCTGTGTGTGTGTCTGTCTATGAACAGCATAACTCAGAAACGAACAGTCGGATAAACATCAAACTTGGTATTTAGGTTCAGTGTCTTCCAGGGATGCGACACGAAGGTTTTCAAGAAAATTCCCCCACCCCAGATTACCCTTAACAGGGAACATTTTTCGAAAATTTTAATTTTCTCAGAAATGGCTAACGATATTGATTAAAATGTCATATATTTAAGATACTTTCATGACAAAATGCATATCTTGAATTTTCTGGGAATGTCTTCAAAAGCATTCTTCACTGTGAACGACTTTTGCATAACTGGAAACCATAAGAGATAGACAAAATTTTACTGCACAGAAAATGTAGATCGCGTTAAAATACACAATTTATGACATATACATTTTTTTATTAAGTGAACCATTTTCGAGATATTGCTTGTTGTTCCCTTAAATTTTCCAATACTTATACTTTTTCATATGGAAATTCGTTATTCATTTTTTTAAGTCCTGGACATGCAAAGAGAATGGAATACTTCACATAGCAACCAGCTCTTAAAAAAATTGACTATCGCTTAATACCATATTTCGCTTGCACCTACAAGAAAATTAGCAATAAGATTAACATCTCGATTAACATGAAGCATATGGAGAATAAGCGTTTGTAAAAATAGTTTGTACAAGAGTAGAGAAGGTCATGTGAGTGTAACACATCAGATTTGTTTTGTTCCATTTATATGCAGCTTTTAACATCTAAGGTGACATCAGTGGCTTTGCCTTTGAAACAATTGCTCATCAGCAACAATGTTCACTTGTATTACTATTGTGCTAAACTTTGGGTTTGTTTACTTGTTTTTGTAAACATTAAATTCGCGCATAAATTTACACTCTCGCTCTACTTCCAAACTTTATGGAGAGTAGGAAATAATCCTGGGCAAAGCAAAATTCCTATCCTCCAGCCGCGAATCAATTCCGGGACTTCTGGATTTGAAAGCTGGCGTGCTAATCACCAGATAACATTTATAGAACTTAAAAAACTGTCGGGGCAGGTTAAAAATCAGACGTTCCGCAGATGTTTCATACTCTTTCACATGAATATTAGGAATATCTGGGGCTGTACTATATTAGAATTATAGCGGTTAAAGCGGAGAATTCACCGTAAAAATCCTCTGTATCGTTGTACAATTATTTCATAATGAAATTACGAGATTAAAAAGCCAGCTATTACACTCGCTTCTATTTATGCCATCACTGCAGCTTCAGGCGGCATTCTACTGCCCTTCACAGGTGGAGTATACTACATATAGCAAAAAGTATCTGGTTACCATTTCGCTCATGGCGTTCTGTTTCACGTCATATTTCTAGATTATTCGCATATGAATATACCTTTAAGCAATGGCATCACTCCTCATCACTTATAATAACCATGTTTAAATATATAACTAAATAAAACCCTGTTTTGCACAATATCTCCTCGGCAAAATGTTTAATTGCAACATAATGTAAAACTGAAATACATTATGCTTATTACTCTCAAAGGGGACACATTTACTACGCATTATCTCTCCATACGAATTCTGCATGGAATTGGCCTAACAATACCTTCAAACTGCAAATTTGCTTCCAACATACCCACAATCCTTCCCTGATGCATCTACAAAATGTCTGCACACATCGCGTTAACATACAGTTAACACACCACTGCTTGGTCGAATAACAAGGCAGAACGCTCCTCCCTGCTATGTACGCGCCCGCTGAGAAAGTTGCTAAAATGCCTCCCGAAGCTGTGGTGACGCATAAATGGAACGAGTGTACATTCATAACTTAACAGATACGACATAAAACATATGTTTCTTGGTTGTTGCCACTTAGGTTGATTGTAATGATGACGTACAGAGAAGCTGTTACGCTAAGATGTGTACTCCCTTTGGTGTTTAAACTATGCATTGCTTGCTATTTCCGCTCCTTGCTATCGATTCCCAAAATCTCACTCCCTTCTTCGTATTTCCGTGACACCTCTGGGACCCTGGGCCGGTCCGGATGACAGTTGAAGACATTTATATTAAACGGATAGACAACTTAACTACTTACTTCAAAATATAAACTTGGCTTGACGCGCGAAAGCTGCTGGCGCGCCTTACGTGCGGGCAAACCGCAACGCTTCTCAGTCGAGAGTTTCTGACGTACGCATATTAATGTGATGCGCCGATATTTCATCCGAGTAGCAGAGGAGATAGCACACCAAAGTAAAATTCTTATCATTTCATAGGGCAACAAGAGACGTTTCATTTAAACACCTTTATGTTAAGGTTACCTGACTTTCACAATTTTTGTAATTTAAATGTAGTGTACTATGTCTTATCACTACAGACAGGCAAGATATAAAATTTCATCTACCAAATCATTTATGCTATCATTATGGGAACAATTATATTTACATTTTGCAGTGTGTAGAATCTAATGCACGTAACAAAAAGTTTCATTATTCATAAAAGTTTGTAAAATAATCATATTTTATTATAATCTGCATATTTCTTCATATTTTTAAGACTTGCAATTTCTCGCTTTTATAATAATTCACATTAGCAACGAATCGGGCTTTTCAAATATTCTATTGGACAGTTTTCTACGGAACACATTTAGAAAGCCAAGCACTATTTCCAAAAAACGCGTCTGGAAAATCCCGTGCCATCCTTTATAAAATGCGTAACGACGTGTGAATTTAAACATCCTCTATTATCGAAGGCTTTTTTTATTTTCACAAATCGGTGCTTTTAGTGCATATTTAATTAGTATTAATCAAGGAAAAAGCGTCCAGTAACTTCTTTTTATTTTCATATTTGTCTAAGTTTAAGACTTTCACAGTGATTAAAATGTATTAAACTACACATGGTTTTTCGTATTTCATTTTATATGTTAGTGAAGTAAGTTTTCTCCAAACCCTTAAAGTATAAAATGTTTTGGCTTCAGAATATATACATCATAATATTTTGGGAATGTTTTCTTCATATTTTTAAATGCAGCTTTATGTAGGAATATAGTACTCCAATAATTGTTGCCTAATTCGAGATATTCAGAATGAAATGGAAGTTTTAATATTTTATTAAGCGTATAATTAGTTTTGGTTTAAGAAGTAATCTTTTCTTTCCCCCATCACCTACCTATAGTAGGTAGCAGTATTGTTGTATTTCACCCATTAATTCAATATTGAGATTTCATTGGAAATACAAGTTTCGAGATCCAATGAAATAAAAGAATCTGATGTGACACGTTCACATGACTTTCTCTAACCTCTATCGTTTTATTAGTGGGTATACAAACTATTCTTACTAACACTTATTTTACTTTCTACTTAATTTTAAACCAAATAAACCTTTTCAGAAATAGCTACATTACACATTTCGTTATAGATACAAAGGGAACAGCGATAGACAAATGCTTAAAAACTGGACGCTATATGCTGGCCTTAAAATTCCGTAGCATTTCTACGACATCGCGAGAAACAACTGAATGTTTACAGGACTTAAAATAGAATATCCAAGAAATAAACAATTCAAACTTTTAATAACGGATATGTCAAAAATGGCTTGTGCCACAAAAAACGTATTTGAAATAAATTGTGTTTTAAAGAGATCTACATTTTTTGTGTAGGATGTTTTATTCTATCGCTTAACGTTTACCAGTAATACAGGAATACAAAATTTCTTCCAAATTAAGTGGACTTCAAGGCTATTGTTAGAAAATTATAGATATATATTTTATTTTTAATCTAAATATCTGTAATATACGGTATTTTAATAACAATCGTAGCTGTTTTTTAGAAAATAAAAAGTTTCGAAAAATCTTCCATGTAAAGGGTAGTCTGCAGTGGGGGGATTTTCTTGAAAATCTTCGTGTCGTATCTTTGGAAGGTACCAAAACTAAATATCAAGTCTCGTATTTATTCTATTTTTTGTTTTTTAGTTATGCTATTCATAGACACAGATACACACTGATCTTTTCCTAACAGGACCTTTTTGGTTTCAGGGACCTCAAAACATGCATTTACAGTAAAAGATCGATATCGAATTCTTGGGTGGAATGCAATATTTTCTCTACCTATTATTTACGTGGTACAGAAAATTAAAAAAGAAACATTTTCAGAAAAAGAGACCGCGTTAACACGATAATTCGGAAACTAAAACTCGCATAAATCAACCTTGTATTTAAAGTTGGCATCTTACACGATATTAAGAAAATCAAGTATGTTGACATGAAAATTAAAATGTAATATTGAAATTTTCTTTGAATAGCCTGTGAACACTTATTTGATTGAATTCTATATAATTAGGTAAGCTCAAAAAATAGGCAAAAGCTTACTATGGGAAAACTTAGAGCACATTTAAATACACATTTTGTCATTTTTCCATATATCCCACTTTACAGGTTTAGGTCTTTCTCAAATGTCACCTAAAGGTAATACTTGAACGTTGGCGATTTTACATTTTATTTTCATATTAGAACCAAAATGTTGATTTTTGTTTTTTGTGTTTAAAACAATGAGGTATATGTACAACACTGTATTTTTTCATGAAATGTTTAAAATAAAAAAATTATTTCCATGCAAAAATATGTCTGAGTAACGTAAAGTTGATGGAAGAATAAGTTTTTGTATGAATACTATAATACACAGGATGTAGTACAACGTTTGGTGGTGGATACATACACTATGTGATCAAAAGTATCCGGACACCCCAAAAACATACGTTTTTCATCTTAGGTATATTGTGCTGCCACCTACTGCCTGGTACTCATTATCCGCGATCTCAGTAGTCATTAGACATCGTGAAACAGTAGAATGAGACGCTCCATGGAACTCACGGACTTCGAACGTGGTCATGTGATTGGGTGTCACTTGTGTCAGAGTCTGTACGCGAGATTTCCACACTCATAAACATCCCTAGGTCCACTGTTTCTGATGTGATAGTGAAGTGGAAACGTGAAGGGACATGTACAGCACAAAAGCGTACAGCCCGACCTCATCTGTTGACTGACAGAGACCGCCGACTTTTCAAGAGGGTCGTAAAGAGTAATAGGCAGACATCTATTCAGGCCATCACACAGGAATTCCAAACTTCATCATGATCCACTCCAAGTACTATGACAGTTAGGCGTGAGGTGAGAAACCTTGGATTCCATGGTCGAGCGGCTCCTCATAAGCCACACATCACGCAGGAAAATGCCAAACGACGCCTCGCTTGGTGTAAGGAGCGTCAACATTACACGATTGAACAGTGGGAAAACGTTGTGTGGAGTGACGAATCACGGTACACAATGTGGCGATCCGATGACAGGTTGTGGGTATGGCGAATGCCCGGTGAACGTGATCTGCCAGCGCGTGTAGTGCCAACAGTGAAATTCGGAGGTGTTGGTGTTATGGTGTGGTCGTGTTTTTCCCGGAGGGGGCTTACACACCTTGTTGCTTTGCGTGCCACGATCACAGCGCAGACCTGCATTGATATTTTAAGCACTTTCTTGCTTCCCACTGTTGAAGAGCAATTCGGGGATGACGATTGCATCCTTCAACACGATCGAGCACCTGTTCATACTGCACGGGCTGTGGCGGAGTGGTTACACTACAATAACATCCCTGTAATGGACTGGCCTACACAGAGTCATGACTTGAATCCTATAGAACACTTTTAAAGATGTTTTGGAACGCCGACTTCGTGCCAGGCCTCACCGACCTACATCGATACCTCTCCTCAGTTCCGCACTCTGTGAAGAATGGGCTGCCATTCCCCAAGAAACCTTCCAGCACCTGATTGAAAATATCCCTGCGAGAGTGAACGCTTTCATCAAGGCTAAGGGTGGGCCAACACCATATTGACTTGCAGCATTACCGATGGAGGGCGCCACGAACTTGTACGTCATTTTCAGCCAGGTGTCCGGATACTTTTGATCACGGTAGTGTATGCAATCATGTGATCATACCTTGTTTATAAGCCTATGTCCAGACCAACTGTCTACGCGCTACAGCCTTCGAAACGTGAAGGTGGATGACTGTAGGAAGCACACCGAAACACGCAGTAGACGACGCATTCATTATTATTTAAGAGTTGTTTCCTGATGATACTGCCTCGGCTGTTACGTGACGCACAGCATTCCTTCACCGTAACTACAGTCAACAGTAGTGCTTACGGTACTATTCTGTTTAGTAGTTTCATGATTTTCAGTATACATTTGTGTGCCTATCAAGTGAGAATGATGAATGTCGGCAGAGTACACTCAGATGCTTTTCATCAACGGGGAGGACCGAAGGAACCTACTGGCTCTGTTAACAACGTTATGCCAACAGGCGTCACCCAGCCCGCATCATGTTGCCAAGACTAAGAAACACATTTGAGCTAAACAGGCAGCTTACGTCCCACGACACCCCTGTGGACATCCGCGGACACGCGGAAGACCAGAGTTTGAACTCTCTTCAAGATTTCGACATCACATAATTAGATGATGCACATAATGTATGTAACTTGACGACTGTCAGCTTAATTATCTTCAATAGTTGATTACGATGCCATGTGTTTACTTACATTATTTCAAGGTTTTCTGGTTCTGCTTACTTCCTCCTCCAGAGACACTTCACGTGAACACAGCGTTTTCAGACATTGGTATATTAATAAAATATACATGGTACTCCATCTACTTCTCACCGAGCCTTGTAATATTTATTTGCGCCCTATAAAATGGATACACGTATATTTGGCATTGCTAGAATAAGTCAAATGTATACGCGACATCGTACTGTTTTCCTAAATACTTCCTATTAATCAGGATACGTATTTGCAGGAAAGGTTCTTAGTTCGGTTATACGAAGGAAATACGTGTGCTGTAGATTGAAACAACAATTAGCTGTTAAACAGAACAAGTCGACATGTTATGCTAATCATGGTATTCAATTACGCCCTCTTGCGCAAGTTTAAGGGAACAGAAACTACCAAGTAGCATTTCAAACTATATTGCTTAAAATGAAATAAAAATTAAAAATCTGATGTGTTACACTCGCATGACTTTCTCTACTCTTGTACAAATATTTTTACAAACGCTTCTTCTCCATCTACTTCATGTTAATCGAGATAAACATTTGCAGACTCTATCTTATTGCTAATTTTCTTGTAGATGTAAGGGGAATATATATTTACAAGGGCAATATAGAAATACAGTAACCTTTAAGCATAGACATTACTCTTAATAGCTGGTTGCTATGTGCAGCATCATTCTCTTTTCCACAGATTAATACTCTTTGCATATCCAAGACAAAAAATGAATAACGAATTCCCATGCGAGAAAATAAGTATTGAAAAATTTAAGGGAATAACAAGCAATATCTCGAAAATATTTCACTCAACAAATAAAATGTATATGGCATAAGTTGTGTATTTTAACGCGATCTACATGTTTTGTGTAGTAAAATTTTGTCTATCTCTTATGGTTTACCAGTTATGCAAAAGCCGTTCACAATGAAGAATACTTTTGGAGACATTCCCAGAAAGTTCAAGATACATTTTATTTGTCATGAAAATATCTTAAATATATAATATTTTAATCAAAATCGTTATAGCCGTTTTTGAGAAAATTAAAATTTTCGAAAAATGTTCCCTGTAAACAGTAATCTGGGGTGGAGGGATTTTCTTGAAAACCTTCGTGTCGCATTTCTGGAAGATACTGAACCTAAATACTAAGTTTGGTGTTTATCCGACTGTTCGTTTGTGAGTTATGCTGTTCACAGACACACACACACACACACACACACAGACACACGCTTCCAAAAATGCTTTTTTTTGGATTCAGGTGTCTCAAAACATATATTGCCGGTGAAATCTCGGTATCGAATGTTTGGGTGAAATATAATACTTCCCCTACTTACTATCGTAGTAGAGAAAGTAAAAACGACAACACATGCTCCGGAACTGTAAATACTATGAAAATCCTTAACATAAATTGTACATCTTACAGCAAAATATTTTCCTTCCACTTATACAATGAAACGGAATGTTTACATAAAATGTAAGATGTATTACTTATCATGCCAATAACGTGTATTTTAATAAAAAGCGTCTCAGAACATTTCCGCATAAAGCGTTTTATGGTACAGGAAATAATTCCTTGAAAATATTTATATTCATTTCTTTAAATTCATAGGGCTTAAGCATGGTACTTAGTTATATATCAGACTTTCTGTTTTTGAGTTAAACTGTTCGCAAACAGATAAGGTGCGCAATTGTGTTCAGAGAACCACGGGTAACTGCGATGAAAACTCGATATTAAATGCTTTAATAGCATGCAACACTTCCTCTACCTTAAGTACCTAAGCGGTAGGGACTTAAAGGAGAGAACTCGAAAATATATACTGGATGTTAATTTCAAAGTGTGCCATGACGTCGCTTGTCTAGTCGCAGAGCCCAGAATTCAACCCGCCTAGTACGCCCGCAGAGGTATATGACTAGTGTGTCGGAGAAGTTGCCTTGCAAGCACGGCATATCGTAGGTCAGTGAAAGCTGTAAGCGGGGTACTAGTCTCATAACTAGCATAAGGCAACCTGAATTTGATAACAATGTGTGCTGTGTTTTCTTACAATAATGTAAATGCAAACTTCATTTGAGCGGAATGAGTTCTTGGTAGAGTTATTCAAGAAAAATTAATATATTTTATTGATTATTTTATTTTATGCTTTTAAGTGTGGCATTGCGCGGCATAATGTTTGGTTTTGTTTGTGATTAATTCCGTTGCTGTATTAAAAGGCTATGGATTGAACGCCATTCTGCTAGATAACTTCTCCGTGTACGATGTTGCGTCCTTCCCCTTAGAGCTGGTACACGCTTCAAAAAATTGACTGAAACCAATGACCTCATGACACGCTTTATATCAGCTCAGTACGGTCATTCCGGAAAGTGTTCGTCTCCACTTTAAAACATTCTAGCAGTCAAAAAAGCACGGAGAAAATTCTCAACTTTTTTAATATCCAAAAAGAAAGAAAGGAAATTATATTAAAGTTTACGTGTTCTGCATTATTCCGGATTTTATCACTTCTATAACTGTTTAAATATTTAGATTTTTCAAGTATATCACGAGTGGTGTTTACAAAATAATTCACTATTACAATTGTCAAGGACATATTTAAACTGACGTTGAAATAAACTTCTGAAGTCTAAAAACTGAATCGTTGATGAGTAATTTCAGTTAGAAGTTGATAATCCCTAACTTTGATATTTTCCCCTTCAGATGAAAATTCATTTTCACCAAAATTCAAATATTGTATAAAAAATTGCTCTACTAAATTCATGTTGACCTGAACGTAATACTTTCTCTATCTAAGTACCTAAACGAAAGGGAATTTAAAACAGAAAAACAGTACGCAGTAAAATGTAGAAACGTATACAAAACACAGTTTATGATGTATTCATTTGTAGCAAAATACAACAGCAAGCATATATCGAGGCATCTATCTTGTATATCAGAGGCTATACAAATAAAATTCTCTCCCGCTTGCTGTCTTCTCTTTTATATTCAAATTCTTTCGTCTGTACATCTCATATTGATTTTCTCTCTTCATAGCAATGGTAGAGTTCAAAACAAAGTAAAGCAGAAGCAGTTTCTAAGGGTATGAAAAACAAAGAACTACATCTCTAATGAAGTCATCGAGACAAACACATCAAATCCTGAACAATATTAACAGTTGTTTGTAACTCTACTGGCAATATAATTATGTTCATATTATGCAATATTAATTGAAAACAAAAGAAGCGAGACACAAGAGATTTCCTCTGTTATCTAGTGCTTAACGTGCTAGCATCGTAATTCAGAGAATTTGGGTTCGAGTTTTGGCTTGAGAGTGGGTATGTTTCTCTGTCAGAATTATTTTCTACCCTTCCTGATTTATTGAAGCAGGAATAAGAGAGTGAGAGCGTGATTTAAAGTCTAAAAGGAAAACAAACTACTACGAAATCTTACTATTAAGGCAAAGAATAAATTATATTGCTATTCTTTTAAACCACAATTTCCAAAAATTCAGCCACAAACTTTTTATAGCAAATTTCTCGTTTTTGTTTTTATTTTCTCTAAAACTTTTAACGATTTTGATATATTTATGATATTTACACGAGTAATAAAATGCATATCTTGTTTTTCTGAGAATAGACTGTGGGGACCTCTTTATTCCGAATGAATTTTGTGTAACTTTTGTACAACTGGTAAACCCTAAAAGTACACAAAAACTTATATCTCCATTAAAACGCCCAATGTATGTCTAACAAACCTTTTATGCCATTCATTTCTTTCTCGTTTTGTTATGTAAAGAGCATTTTAACTTCAAGACCAGCATATACCGCCCGCTGTTTAAGATTTGACTATCGCTTCAGGCTCCTGTAATCTCTCTTACTTAAAACGAAATATGTGATGAAAACATTTATATAGGCGTTATCTCGGTTAATATGAATTATCTAGAAAAATAAGGTTTTGTAAGGATAGCTTATAGAGGATATATAAAAATAAAGGGTAACGGGTACAGAATGTCGTGTGAATATAATACAAGTTTTTTAAATATTATTTGGCAATTATACAGGGTGGACCATTTAAGTTGAGATTGTACAATATCCCCAAAATTAAGCGTTGTAGAAAGAAATGTCTTTAAATAAAAGTTGCTTGATATTATGTGGGAAAGTAAATGCCATTAGTCGTGTTTTATTTTGAAGACGTTATGATGATTATTATAATTCAATTTTTTAAAATGGGAACTTACATTTTGTACGACCCTAAAATGACTATCACAACGTCCTCCTAACAAAACACGTCTAATGGCATTTATTTGCCCCATATCATCAAGCAACTTTTATAAAGACATTTCTTTCTACAACGCTTAGTTTTGGAGATATTGTACAGCTTCAACTTAAATGGACCACGCTGTATAAAGAGGAATTCTAAATTATATGGCATTGATTAAATGCGCATGTTTATTAGAAAAAAATACAAGCCAAGACACACACTTCTCTATTTTCTATGTAATTTTACACAAAAATTACCTAAGACATAGTTGAAATTAAATCGAGTTTTATTTATGGTCGCTCTTTAACTACTACTATGGTCCTTAGCGTCCCATTCTATACTGGGCTCAGAGGCCTCTATCAGGTTTGACGTTCTTTTACGTGCCGTAAATCTACGACACGGGACCACCGGCTTTACTTCCCTTCCGAAGGAAGCCATGCTAAGGATTTTTACGCCCGAAAAAATCCATCGCCCTCCGCCGGGTTTGAACCCGCGACTTGGTAACTAGAGGCTAGCATGGTACCACTAGTCCACGGAGAACGACAAGACATGGTTGTGTTTACTGTTCTGTAAATTCTCTTAATTCAGGAATGCTTAAATTAAACTTTATCCACTTGCGACGAACGTTCACTTTTCACACTTCTAGGAATTTCATCATACAGCGTCTTTAAGGTATTTCTTAATACATTTTTCCTCCTACTACATTTCTCAGAAATGATACTTAAAAAACTATATGACTACGCGCTCTAACTCATTAACGCATTCCATCAACATTTAAATAAATTATTCTTGGAAAATATTCATTTTATTTGTTTCCTAATATCCACTTACATTATTTCTCTTAAGAGACACAAGCGTGCTTTAGACTGTAAACACGGAAGGCAAATTATTGTATACGAATGATAAAAAATGCAATTACGGCATTTCATAAATTCAAGATTCATATAAAGCTGAGTACAGTTTCCGAGGAAATTCTTGGAAAAATTTTTATTTATGAAAGGCTTATAGAGTAATTAAAACAGAGCGCCTGTTCTATGAGCTCTTTGTTTTCAAATAAACGCCGAAAGTTCATTACATCAATTCGCCTGTTATTAGGAACACAAAAAAAGCATTACTATGGCGTATTATGGCGGAAAACTAAGAGTACGAAATTGAAAAGGCCTGACAAATAGGATGTGTTTCGTTAGTTCACTAATAAAATAAAGTAAAAGTTTCCAATTTTACACTCATTCCATGTCCAGAAGTTACGGAGTAATGAAGATGCTAGTGGGAATTTATGTTCAAACTAATAATGAGAGGTTACATTGTAAACAGTGCTTAAATACTTTTTTACTCTTAATGAATAAATTGAGAGATAAGCGGAAATGGAAAGGACATCTAGAAGGAATGGAAGACAAGCTGGCAAAACGGATAATGATATACAGACCAAGAGAAATGGATGAATTATCTTGAGGATGGAATAGGCAGCACAAGAAGGTAGAAGAAGACACTTTTTCAATCCACACTTTTGTTGGAAGCATGGTCAGTTTGGATGAGAGAAACTGTTTTCTCGTAAACAAGACCATCTGCTCCAGCTTTTTGTTTACATTTTAACATGAGCGAGAAGACCATGTTGAATAGGGGAAAATGAATCTTACTCTAGTTGAGCTCTCTTGAAAAATGTTATAACAGGAGAAAAGTGCATCTTGTGCAGGGTTGGTTTGGACAAAACATCATTTAGAGATTCAGGTCGTTTGCTCTATAATGTGATATATATCTCACAGTCTACATAAAAGCATATGCTAATTTCTCTGTTATGCTCATGTAAAAACCAACATGATGTGATAATTAAATGCATATTACGATATAAGATCATAAGTAAAGACGCAGGAAAGACTGTAATGGTAAAAATTTAACTAAAACCCTAGATATAGTTCCTATCCATTATAAAATCAATAAAAGTTTATAGTTGATATGACTAGCGCCTATAGGCTGCAAAAACAGTAAAAGAAGTGGGTAGGTTATGTTGGCTACATCGAATACGGGAAAACCGACTTCCACGATCACTGAAAAATGTTTACCCTGTTCTGGCTTCTACATTGGATTGCACCTTGGTCGTAATTCGCTTTTAATCCAAATATAAAAAATCTGATGTGTTTTACTCACATGACTTCCTCTACTCTTGTACAAACTCTTTTTACAAACGCTTATTCCCCATATGCTTCATGTTAACCGAGATATCGAGATGTTAATATTATTGCTAATTTTCTTGTAGATGCAAGGGGAATTGATAGGCTTTAAGCGATAGTCAAATATTTTAAGAGCTGGTTGCTATGTGCAGTATTCCATTCTCTTTGCATTACCACGACAAAAAAAAAACCTGATGCGTTACATTCACATGACTTTCTATACTCTTGTACAAACTATTTTTACAAACCCTTATTCTCCATCTATTTCATATTAATCGAGATAAACATTTGCAGAAACGATCTTTTGACATGTAAAGAGAATTACATTTTAAACATTTTGACTAGTTCTGAAAATATTTGAGTATGGCTTAAGGCCTACTAATTTCTCCTTTGTTGTATTTGCAAGGGCAATACAGAACTACAGTAGCCTTTAAGCATCGATATATATCTTAATAGCTGGTTGTTAGGTGCAGCACCATTCTCTTTGCCACAGATTAATACTCTTTGCATATCCAAGACAAAAAAACTGAATAACGAATTCCCGTTTGAGAAAATAAGTATTGAAAAATTTAAGAGAATAACAAGCAATATCTCGAATATGGTTCACTCAACAAAAAAATGTATATGACATAAATTGTGTATTTTAACGCGATCTACATTTTTTGGTAGTAAAATTCTGTCTATCTCTTATGGTTTACGAGTTATGCAAAAGTCGTTCACAATGAAGAATACTTTTGGAGACATTCCCAGAAAATTTGAGATATACATCTTAAACATGTGATATATTAATCAAAATCGTTAGAGCCATTTTTGAGAAAATTAAAATTTTCTAAAAATATTCCATGTGAAGGGTAATCTAGGGTGGGGGGATTTTCTTGAAAACCTTTGTGTCGCATCTCTGGAAGATACTGAATCTAAATACCAAGTTTGGTATTTATCCGACTTTTAGTTTTTGTGTTATGCTATTCACAGACGAAAGACAAACAGACACACACACAGATATGCTTTATTTGAATTCCGGACACCTCAGAACATGTATTTCCGGTGAAATCTCGCTATCATTTTTTTTTTGTGAAATACAATACTTCGCCTTGTTAGTATATATAATAGAGAAAGTAAATTAAATAAAGGAGCGTTTTTATTTCCTCTCGCCAAGTTTCAGATAACAATGTGTGTTTTATGTGATTGTACTGTTTCTTTTAGTTATCAAAGCTAGTCTTTAGCCTCGGCCGGAAACCTTTGGCCGCAACATCAATTGGAAGCGTTTGACAAAGTGGCACGTTGGAGGATCTTTGTCTAAATTCCCTTTAATTCTGCGCCCAATTCAGCAAAGTTTAAAGTGTGTCGATTTATTCTGTTAAAATGCTGTACATAACATTTATAGGCGGCTATCCATTTATACTACCCTTAATTTTGTAACGATTTCAACGAAGTTTTAAATGTATCGAAGCATTTACTTCAAAATTCTATACATATATACACCTTCAACTTCGTACCCGCAGCGGCTGTTTCATTTATACGAACGAACTACCGGAAAAGTTTGTCAAGATACGTAAGCACCTAAAATAGTATATTGCGATATGAGGTGGGAACTGCATTATTAAAGAATCGAGGATGAGTTTGAAAATGCGATATTTTTTTTTATTTCAGAGATTCTGTTATGCATTTCACACACATATATTGAACACTATTTTTTGCAAGAACGTGTGTTTTATTATTTTGAATTAATTATTAGGAGAGATGCTACTACAATTTGAATTTTCTACAAGTTTGGTACATTTATTTTTTAGATCTTGCACACAGTCTCTGGAATGCATTGTAAGAGCAATGCATTTTTTTCAAATATTTATAATGATTATAAAGTAATTTATTATAGCAATTAGGGCTCCTTAGTGATGATAATAATAATAGTAATAATAATGGAATGTTATTTATGGACTCTCTTTAACTGCTGTGGTCCCAGCGTCATTCTATATTGTTCGTAAAAGACCGGTAATTTTGCTCAGATGCCCCTTTATCAGGATTTGGTTCTTTTACGTACCGTAAATCTACGACACGGGAACACTGGCCTTAATTCCCTTCCGAAGGAAGCAATGCTAAGGATTTTTATGCCCGAAGCTATCTAAGAAGGGGATGAAACATTGAAAGTTTCCTATTTTTTTATAGTTCCAGAGAGAAACAATTATATTTTTAAAGATTAAATTTCATTAAAAAGTTATTAAATCTGAAATATAAAAGTTTATATTCTCCTTATTTTAGCAATTATCATAATTTATACATTCTGTTCCTTAGATATATTCTTATTGAACATGTGCTCCAACTTGCATAGGAATTGTTTAATCTGTGAAGAACGCATGAACAGTTGTATGGAAGGATGTATAAAAATATCGCTTTGAGATAATTGGCTTTAAAGTTTTACATAATTTGTGTTTATAAACCACATTATTTACTCGTTCTTTTGTAAATATGAATCTAAAGAATGTTTATGATGAGCACACAACATTTTAAGGCATTATTTCATCCAGTTTCAGTATAGCTTGTTCCCCTTTTATATGTGTACTAATATTTGTGTTCATATTTTGCTTCTTGCTCCTAGCCATTATGTAACCTAACTGAATAACTATGCACTAAACACTATTACTATCCAAAACTATCTAAAAACTGTAATGAAATAACATAGTCATGGCCAACACCACGTATTCACTGGAAAAGAACAATTAGAAGCAAACAAAACACAATAGTAAACACACTTTCACAAAACTTTGAGGCAGTATTTTTAACACCTAAATGATTTCAGTCTAATTATATAATATATAAATTCAATAACTGTCCGCCTTAAAGCAATATGTGTATGTAACAATATATAAAAAGTGTATACTACAATCATTGTACATGTTTATATTATTGTATCCATGTGTAATAATGTTATGTGAATGTATTACGTAATTTAATAATGGAGCTGTGAGAAATAGGTCAAAAGTTGCTAACATTGAGGTAACAATGAGGTAACCTTGAGGCAATAATGAATTTTAAAGTTTAAAAATACTACTTGTGATTCTTGGAAGCAATAATGTACTTTTAGTGACAGTTTATAAAAATAGCCAATCAACAACCATAAAAAGCTTTAGTTAAATGAAGGTATTCTATTGGATTAGGAATAGCCAATCAGAGACTTTAAATACAGAAATTTACAAGTTTAGGCGGTTGAAATCAGTTCAGTTGGTTGCAGACAGCGTTACTAACCAGACGCAAAAAGTAGCCTCAAGAAAAGTAATACGTATCGTGTGAGACGAAAATAGCTTTACGTATTAAAAAGTGCAAGTAATTAATTAAAGAATCTCACAGCTCTCTATATCAGTGAAGTGTTATTTAAATCGTATCAAGTATTAATGAAAGCAGTGAAGTAAAATTATAATATGTGTAAGCCTACATTCTTAGTCGTACCACAACCCTGCAAAGACATCCATGTCTCTAACAATAATACTGACGCAGCCGAGGCAAACATAAACATATAACATTTAATGAAACAGTCAAATTACAAAGTTAATATTTTTAAACTTGGGGCAAAGGCCACCTGAAAGTACATTTTAGGGCGAAGGCTACCGGAAAGCGGGTACCTTACGTGGGGTTGCAACGAACTTCAAGTTTGACTCCCCAACAGTTGAAATATAATACTCTCAAACTGGCTCCCAAAACGTGAGGCAAATAAAACGTTTCTCAAATTGGCTCCCAAAGCGTGGGACATATAATTTAATAACGTAAACAAAATAACTTTCTCTCAACTTCCACGAAAATGAATGATTAAATCAAACCGTAAACAATGGAGCAATGCCTATAAAACACTACTCACAGTGATTGGCAGAGCTCTCTGTGGAGAAACTGTTCAACTAAAGTACAGTGCTATGATAGTATTCTTTATTTTAAACATAGATAAAAGTAAAGGATTAGGACTCACCGACTAGTATACACGCTCATGCTACGTCTCCTAAAGAATTTGAATGACTGAAAGGATTGCAGCAGCTATTTTAAATGCCTTAAAGTATCACTTAACCCTACAAGTGTATACCTCTGGAAGTGTCACATGAGTTGTACACCGGGGTCACAATGACCCTTAATATTTACCGAAATTATACGAGGGCTGATCAACAAAGATCAAAGATCCTGTAGCTTCCGTGATAGTTTCGTATCTGTAACATAAATATTTGAAAAGAGCGGGTTTTTATGTATAATGTTGGTAGGCGGCAGCACTCTCGTATTGGTAGGTTGGTAGTAATGCTCTATTTTGTAGACCCTACGTGCATTTCGCATACCAGACAATGGAGGTGATGCATTTTTTAAATCGATTATAACCGATGATGAGTCATGGCTGCATCATTTGATCCTGAAGGAAAACAAGCCAGCACTGTGTGGAAATCGCCAGGTTCTCCAACACCAAAAAAGACAAAAGTTGTTCCATCTGAAGGGAAAGTGATGGTGATCACATTTTTTACTGTAATGGAATGATTTACCAGCATGCAGTTCCCCCTTACACTACTGTTACAGCAGCATGCTACACGTCAGTATTGGCTTCACTGAGGAAGCACATTGCAAAGAAACGACCAGAGCTTCCTCGGACTGGGTGGCGGCTTCATCATGACAATGAACGGCCTCACGTCGCAAATCAAGTCATGCTTTCTGGCTCGATTCAACATTACCTGTGTACCACATCCACCTTATAGCCCCGATTTTGCACTCTGTGACTTTTTACTTTCTCTACTACGTATAGTAAGTAGGGGAAGTATTGCATTCCACCCAAAAATTCGATACCGAGATTTCACCGGAAATACATGTTTTGAGACCTCCTGAATCCAAAAAAAGCATTTTTGGAAACATGTCCGTGTGTGTGTCTGTGTGTGTGTCTGTGTGTGTGTCTGTGAACAGCATAACTCAAAAACGAACAGTCGGATAAACACCAAACTTGGTATTTAGGTTCAGTATCTTTCAGAGATGCGACACGAAGGTTTTCAAGAAAATCCCCCCACCCCGGACTACCCTTTACATGGAACATTTTTCGAAAATTTTAATTTTCTCAAAAATGGCTCTAACGATTTTGATTAAAATATCATATGTTAAAGATAATGTCATGAGAAATGAAATGTATATCTCGAATTTTCTGGGAATGTCTCCAAAAGTATTCTTCATTGTGAACGACTTTTGCATAACTGGTAAACCATAAGAGATAGACAAAATTTTACTACACAAAAAATGTAGATCTCGTTAAAATACACAACTTATGTCATATACATTTCTTTTGTTGAGTGAACCGTTTTCGAGATATTGCTTGTTATTCCCTTAAATTTTCCAATACTTATAATTTTCTCAAATTCGTTATTCATTTTTTTATGTCCTGGACTTGCAAAGAGAATGGAATGCGCCGCATAGCAACCAGCGTTAAAATATTTGACCATCGCTTAAAAGCTACCATATTCCCCTTGCATCTACAAGAAAATTAGCAATAAGATTGACATCTCGATATCTCGATTAACATAAAGCATATGGAGAATAGGCGTTTGTAAAAATAGATTGTACAAGAGTAGAGAAAGTCATGTGAGTGTAACACATCAGATTTTTTTTATTCTCATCACTAAAGGCAAAGCTTAGGGGTATTCGATTTGAGAACTCTGAAGCAGTGCTCAAGAAAAGTGAGGCAATTCTCAAGGACCTGACAAAGAATGGTCTGCAGCACATGTTCAAGGACTGGCAGAGACGCTATAAAAAGTGAATTGAAGTAGGAGGGGACTACTTTGAAAAAGATAATGTAAACATTGAATTGGAGTAATAAAAATCCGTGAAAAAAAATCAGTCTCAGTCTTTGTTGATCATCCCTCGTATTAATCCAGTAGCATGTTATACTTTGAAAATGCAGAATGGACCATAATTGATATCTAGAAATTAAAACTCCTGCGAGTTTTAAAGTAACAAGTATTCAATATGTAATATCAAGGTAAGAATGAGAGAATAAAATGCACATGAAGATTAAACTAATACGCTTGTTTTCATTTAGCAAGAAGGAAACCAATAAATCATACAATTGATAATATAAATGCTTCGTTTCATTCACTTTTGCTACAATTTTGGCACAATTTAGCGCTGTGTTGACAACAATATGGCTTTCTCACACACTAAACATGTTTTTCTGTCCTTAGAATAGCGACAAATGGAATATGTTTTGCGTTTAGCCATGATGACTGTTTCAGAAGACGGTCTGGTAGTTTCCCCCACCTGATCACCTGAATCCTCGGCAGATTAGTCACTTTCAACATGTTCCATAGATTCAGGAGGGGCATCATCTGTTTCATCCGGGAAATCACTAAACTCACATTCATTATTCAGTTCCTCCAATAGTGTTGCTCGTATTTATCCGTGGTTCATATCCCGGCCATGGCATTAAATTCTTCAGTCGTCTGATTCTACCTTTCCAACCTTGTCCAACACACGGCTTGTGTGAAAGAACAATTAATTCCATTAATCACCTAATAGTGGTTGAAACTATGAAGTCCGGGACTTAAAAGTACTTACAACATTGTAAGTCGCCAATGGGGTATGTCATCTTAATACAATTTGAGATCTCCTTGTGGTTTAACGAGAAAAATCCGAATCAGTTGGGGATTTAATGTCGTACCAGTAAGTTGCCATAGTAGCTCAGTGGTTAGAGCAACGGGAGATCCGTGGTTCAAATCCCGGCTATGGCATTGAATTTTTCAGTCGTCGGATCCTAACTTTCCAACTCTGTCCAACACATGGCTTGTGTGGAAGAACAATTAATTGCATAAATTTCTTTTATACGTGCCATTTTCACTCTACATACTTCACATTCTTTTTCCAGAGAAGTTAATAAAACTGTACACAAGGGTCACAGTAATCCTGTATTAAGATTTTTATATCAAATTATCTAACAAATGAAGCATTATAATTTCGAACGTCC
This sequence comes from Deroplatys truncata, assembly GCA_030765065.1. Classification (NCBI taxonomy): domain Eukaryota; kingdom Metazoa; phylum Arthropoda; class Insecta; order Mantodea; family Mantidae; genus Deroplatys; species Deroplatys truncata. The sequence continues at coordinate 93,599,804 of CM060987.1, forward strand.
GTCCTGTAGTAAGTCTCATTGAATACTGAATTTACATTGTTGGGAGCCTCCTGTGTTCGTCACCCAGCGTATGCGCAGAACGAAACAAAATGATGCAGGTTCTCAGTGACCCTGCTGTACCGTTCTAGGGTTGAGATGAAGATATTGCTGCAAAACTTTAAAGGGTTTCTCATGTAACCGTAGATTATTTTGGTGGGAAAAAATAAAACTCGGAAAGATTTACCAATAACACTTCACCTTAATTTAAAAGAGCTTACTCATCGTCACCTCGGATTTCCGGTAACGCAATTCTGCCAACTCAACAGCTATAACTAATATGAAGGCTTAGTAAGATGCTATAATTTAGAAGGCTTTGAGTAACTGCTTGATAGTTGATGCCGTGACTCAAAGCGGGTTGTTTGAAAATAATATGGACCATAAAAGAGACTGAGTATTTGAAGAAGAATTTGAAGTCGGAGTGCGCGTTATTGATACCTGGAAAATATAGAATGAAGCATGGAATGTTCATTCACCTTATTTACAGTTAATAACGTTTGAAATAACATAAGTTGTTCTGTTAAGGCTTCAAGAACTTCCCGCCCTAATACATATTCTGTGTTATTACATACACCAAAATTTATGTTGGTAGAAACGAGTTACTAAAAATAAACTAATGTGTTATAATTCTAAGTCATCGAAAAGACGTAGACAACGCACAATCGTCAAAAATAACATAAATGTACTAAACTATTTTTAAATGATGTTCTAATTCAATTTTTACTCACGTATATGTTTAATAATAAAGTTTTAAAGGTAAATTATGTTATTCTAAGCCGATTCAATTACATTTAGCAGCTTCTAGTGAAACTTTGGTAACACACTTCCCAGACTCCGCCACTAGGGCGAGATAAGCGGCTGGATGATGGCATGTCAGGACTGGATCGCCTCAAGAACCCCGTAATTCCAATATAATCCGTCAGTCGATATCATGTTGACGTTCCTATGCCAACAGAGCATATCGCCGGCTTGTTTCGCTGTTAATTCCAGCTATGTACACATAATCTGCTTCTTTCTACTTGCTCTTTCCTTCTCGCTAGCTGTTCTGTGGTTAACACGCTTTGGGTTCAAGTCCAAGTAGCTGTACGCAAAGCTGTCCGGCTTCTGTTTATGCTACAATCCACATTACTTCAGCCATGTTGGCAACGCAATTTGGCTTTTCTCATTAAGCCAGATTTGTTTTATATTTAAATATACATTGTTTTTAGAAAATACGACCATGCAAAATACGTACGTATATAGTAGAAGTTATATTAGCCGACCTACTCGGGTACATCTTGTAAATAAGGGATTTAAAAGATCTGATGTGTTACACTCACATGACTTTCTCCACTCTATTACAAACTATTTTTATATCTACTTCGTGTTAATCGATATAAAAATTTGCAGAAGCTATGTATTGCTAATTTTCTTATAGGTGCAAGGGGAACCTTTAAACGATAGTCAAATCTTTTAAGAGCTGGTTGCTCTGTGGAGCATTCCATTCTCTTTGCACGTCCAGAACATTAAAATAAGAAATAACGAATTTCCATTTGGGAAACACTATTGGAAAATTCAAACAAATAATAAGGAATATCTCGGAAATGGTTCAATTGACAAAAAATGTATATGACATAAATTGTGTGTTTTAATGAGATTTGCATTTTCTTTCTGGTAAAATTTTGTCTATCTCTTACAGTTTACTAGTTGTGTGGAAGTCTTTCAGAATGAAGAGGACTTTTTGGGACATTTATAGAAAATTCAAGATATACATTTCATATGCCATGGGAGAATTCTCTTAAAAATCTTCGTGTCACACTTTTGAAAGATACTAAACCTAAATACCAGTTTGGTGTTTATCCAACTTTTCGTTTTTGAGTTATACTGTTCAGAGACATACTCACACAGACACATACACGGACGTTTTCCTAAAAATGTTTTTTTATTCAGGAGGCCTCAAAACATGTATTTCTGGTGAAATTTGGATATCGAATTTTTGGGTGGAATGCAATACTTCCCTACTTACTATACGTAGTAGAGAAAGTAATAAGAATGGGCACACTTTTGAAAGGTTTGAGTAGGCTACCATTTTCGCTAAGGTGGATCGTAAAATATTACGGATTTGTAGGTAACAATTGAAAATATTAGTAAGAATAACACGTTTAACGGTACTCGATACCGAACATTTTAATTACTGCAAATTTCAAACAATTTAGTTGAAAGCTATTTCACAATTTTTTACTTTCTCTAACACGTACCTAGGAAGTAGAGGAGATATTGCATTCCACTTAAAAATTATTATCGACATTCCTCTGGAAATACATGTATTGGGGCACCTTGTATAATAAAATCAACTTAGAAGAACCTGATGTGATACATTCCCATGACTTTCCCTACCCTCTTTCTTTATTAGTGGGTACACAAACTGTTCTTACTAAAGCTTATTTTACTATCTACTATATTTTAATCCAAAAAAAGGCTTTGCAAAAATAGCTTCATTACACATTTCAATGCAGATACATAGAGAATAGCAATAGTCAAATGTTTAAGAAGTAGACGTTGTATGCTGGACTGAAATTCCATACTGTTTCCATGACATCGCGAGAAACAACTAAAAATCGATGAAACTTTAAAACAATAAGTAGTGAACAATTCGAAAACTTAATAACGGATATTTCAGAAATGGCTTATGCCACATAAAAATTTATTTTAAGAAAACTGTGTGTTTTAAAGAGAACTATATTTTTTGTATGGTACATATTCGTCTATCGCTTAACGGTAACAAGATTACACAAAGTCCTTTCGAACGAAGAGGACTTCACAGGTTATTCTCAGAAAATGCAAGAAATGAATTTTATTTGCCATGTAAATATCTTTAATATATGGTATTTTAATAAATATTTATATAACTGGTAAAACATAAGAGCTAGACAAATCCTTACTGCACAAAAAATGTAGATCTCGTTAAAGCACACAATTTAAGTCAAATACATTTTGTGGCGACCATTTCATAGATATTCTTTGTTATTGGTTTGAATTTTCAATACTCACACTTACTTGCTTCAAGCAGTAAGTAATTTTTTCTCGTCATGCAAGCACCATAGAGTTTCAAAGCCAACACATAGCGACCCGCTTTTTAAAATTCCTATTATCCCTGTATCCTAGTGTATCCTTCCTGTATCTACAAACGAAATGTGTAATCAAGTTTATATCGATTAACAAAAAGTACTAAGAAGAACAAGCTTTTGGAAGAATAGTTTGTAGACGAGTGAGTAGAGAATGTCATGTGAATGCAACACACCAAATGTTTTTCAACATTATTCTAATAGAAAATTCATTTTCATGGCCCAAAGTATCTAAGGAACTGTAAACATGAATTAAGGAAAATACATTTCAAAAGATGAAAAACATGTAATGTGCATTACGCCCCACGAAACGAAAATGTAAAAATGTTCCATTTTTTAAGTGTTACATATTATTCTCCGAATGTAGTTATATACAATCAAAGATTAAATTTTGTGCAACAATCATAGATTTTCTGAAAAAATATAACATAATAAGCGTCATGTTTTAAAAAATTAAAGCTCTAATATAACAAAGCAAGCTAAAGAGGAAATCAAATTTATTTACACACATCGGAACAAGTCTACCTAAATGTCGAGTTTGAGCATTCAAATGACCATAATGGTGAAATAACAATCAGATCCTTATTCTACAATGTCTGAAGATCTTTTCTATGTCAATTTACAAAAAGTAATTTTTCCTAAATTGTGTAAAAAATTCTCAGTACGAGTACCGTTAAGACTAACTGTAATTTTCGTCCAGTTCTGTAGTTAAAATACGTAAGTTGAGTATGGATTGACCAAGTGGTACAGCTTTGTACACTATTGCCAATTTAAAAATGGCCAGAGCTCGAATCGGGTAGTTTCTTGAGCGCTCGGGAAGACCAGCCTTTGTTCACAAGACTGCGTATTTTCTTGTAATAGTTATAATGGGGAACACAACTATAATCACAATTCGAGAAAATGATTCATATACGAGATTTCAAATATACATTTTCAGAGTGTTTCAACACTAACAAGTATTTGCTAATGATTTATGGTTTTCAAGGGGAATATGACTAAAGTTCATTACTGAAGTAGCAGTAGCTAATTACTCTCAAAGTGTTAGAAAGTTAGCTTACTGTTCCTGTAGTCGCATGTTCAAATCTCCATGTAGCTAGTGATTTTTTTTCCTTTTCATTTTAAATACATGAGTAAACATATAACAGGCTTTCTTCACTTTTAAGTGTATGACATTTACTTAGCAGTCCATCATACCGGTAGATGGTAACCATGACGTTAATTTATCGGTCGGGAGGAGGTTTCATGCTTAGTCAATTTTATAATACAATTTCACCATTGTAATTATATTTGTAAGTAAAATGAAATTACACCAGCAATATTATTTAACTATATTACAGTAAAACGAGTTGTAAAGAACAAAAGACAAGTTAAGCCAAGCGCGGTGTGGAGATAATCCATTATTGCCCTGCCACTTGTATTACAGTGTTAGCCAAAGCGGTGCACAGAAGTTGACGGTTGTGAACCGCTCGCTCACTCGAAGGCAGTTTAAAAAATGTTAGTGGTAAAAAGTTAGCTTACTGTTCCTGTAGTTGCATGTTTAAATCTCCATGTAGCTAGTGAATTGTTTTCCTTTTAATTTTAAATACATGAGTAAAAATATAACAGGTTTTCTTCACTTTTAAGTAAATGTCGTTTACTTAGCAGTCCATCATACCGGTAGATGGTAACCATGACATTAATTTATCGGTCGGGAGAAAGGTTTCATGCTTAGTCAATTTTATAATACAATTTCACCATTGTAATTATATTTGTAAGTAAAATGAAATTACACCAGCAATATCATTTAACTATATTACTGTAAAGAACAAAAGACAAGTTAAGCCAAGCGCGGTGTGGAGATAACCCATTATTGCCCTGCGGCTTGTATTACAGTGTTAGCCAAAGCGTGCACAGAAGTTGACGGTTGTGAACCCTCGCTCACTCGAAGGCAGTTTAAAAAATCTTATGTGTTACACTCGCATGACTTTCTCTACTCTTGTACAAACTATTTTTACAAACACTTATTCTGCATCTACTTCATGTTAATCGATAATATAAAACCTTGCGGAAACTATCTTATTGCTAATTTTCTTGTAGGTGCAAGGGGAATAATGTAGGCTTTAATCAGTAGTCAAATATTTTAAGAGCTGTTGCTATGTGGAGCATTTCATTCCTTTTGCATGTCTAGGACATAAAAAAAATAAAAAAAAAAGAATAACGAATTTCCATTCGAGAAAAAGTACAAGTATTGGAATATTCAAACAAATAACAAGGAATATCTCGTAAACGGTTCACTCCAGAAAAAAAAACATGTATGATATTAGTTGTGTGTTTTAATAACATCTACATTTTTGCACAGTAAACATTTTGTGTATCTCTTACAGTTTACCAGTTATGCGAACTTCATTCAGAATGAAGAGGACTTTTGGGGACATTCCCAGAAAATTCAAGACATACATTTCATTTGCCATAAAAGTACCTTAAACATACGATAATGTAATCAAAATCGCTGAGCCATTTTTGAGAAAATCAAAATTTTCGATAAATGTTCCATATAAAGGGTAGTCTGGGGTGGGGAGATTTTCTTGAAAATCTTTGTGTCACATCTTTGAAGGATACTGAACCTAAATACAAAGTTTGGTATTTATCCGACCTTTCGTTTTTGAGTTATGCTATTCACAGACACACAGACACATACACGGACCTTTTTCTAAAAATGCCTTTTTTTATTCAGGAGGCCTTAAAACACGCATTTCCGGTGAAATCTCGGTATCGAATTTTTGGGTGCAATGCAATACTTCCCCTACTTACAATACGTAGTAGAGAAAGTGAAAATTTAAGTGCTGAGGGGACCGGCCACTTTAGTTTCACCGAGTGTGCATCGGGGATTGGAAATGAGCATTGGAGTAGCGTTTTGGAATCTTTAAGCTAAACCGTGATTTTTGTCAGGACCTATAGTATAGTTGTACCATATTTTAAACACTGCGAGGGGTAGATACTGAGATTTTTAGGATACCTTATAATTCCATTGTGTCTAGTGGTATAAGTGTAAAACGTTTTGTCCAGACAGGTAAACAGTTTGGTTTGTTCGTAAGGGGTTGGAAATAAAGAGTAATGGAAGCTTTTGTAAATTGTATCAAATTTTAAAACCTACGTGTGCCAGTTTTATGAACATCATACCAAACGTTCTCCTTAAATTTTATGATACTGAAGATAATATACAACCCTTCCTAGTCTTTAATTATACAGTTTGGAAGATTTTAAGCCTCCGCTTTTAGTTATTTGGGCCAGAGGTTATTTAGTGTCTGGCATATTCGCAATAAAGAGCCAAAATATTCTCTACTATTCATATTTAGCGAAATGGACTGAATCTGGGTGACACGAACCCTTTCAAACTCCTAATTTAATGTTTTAAAATACTTATAGCACATGTACATCTGGAAGAATAGGAATTTTAAATAGTGAAAGAATAATCGGAATCAGCTGAACCTTTTTAGGTTACTCCAACACACACACTCACTATCTCTAAGTGTTGAAAGCCTCATCTTTTCTTTCTACTTTTCATGTTAGAATATTCACCTTATCCATATTTTGTGTTCGCTTATTACAGCTACCTTCTTTGCATTAGCGAAGACTATTGTATCGCCTTGGGTGCGTAAGCTTGTTGCTTCCCAGCAATCGGTCTGACAATCCAAGTATCCTATACTTGCTAACACTTTTTTTATAGTCCTCCATTTATATGCCACCTTCAACAACTAAGGTAATATTAACGGCTTTTTGGCTTTTTACTCTTGGTTTTGCTTATTACATTGAATTCACATTCTCATTCATACTTCCCGACTCTAGGGAGGATGAGGAGTAATCCTGGCTAAAGAAAAGTTCGCACCTTCCAACCGCGAATCGAACCCGAGATCTCTGGATTTGGATGTGTGCATACTAACCACCACACCATAGAGGCAGTCCAGCTAAGGCCTTGTTACCCACTACATATTAATCTTAAGAAGGAGAATACTGCAGAGAGAAGTTGGGCAGCAAGGGTCGATTGCAGCTTTTATTGTGCGTCGAGTTCAGCGAGCGAGTTGCGAGCCTAGCACAGAGGATAAAAAGACGAACAAGAAAACAAGAAACAGATGGCTCCAAAAATAAACTGATATCACTGTCATTATAGGATTTACAACAAGAAAGAGTATAAAAGCTGCAATAATGGATTGTTATTGGTTTATCGAGTTAATAACAATATGATAGACATTAATAAATCGCGGATACACTTGCTTTCCGACGGTATATATGCGGCATTTAATTCCACCATTTTGCCAGCCTTGACCTGTATTTTTCTCCTTCGGGCTCTCGAGGGTAACGCGTTAATATAGAGAAGAGCTTAAAGGTGGAAACCAGTAATTAATTTGTGAAGTTTTTTTGTGAAGGCCGCATCTGCAAGTAAAACCCGTGGGTTGGACTCTTTTCACGCGTTTTAATTATGAAAGATAAACCACAGAAACACTGCATACAGCTCCATCTACCTTAATTGGCACAAGGGAGAAAAAAGTACGCCTTTGTTAGTTCTCAAAAAAATTATTTAGTACATGCTCTCATTATAAATATTACTTCACAGGTAAAGGAAGCTAAAAACACTGTTTACAAACGGTTATTAAAAAGCGAAACGATGGTAATGTGGTACTCAAGATCGAGTCTCGGTAGCTTAAGACGTTCTGGGTCGAACTTCTGAAGGCTTTTATAATACTATTCCGTACAACATAACGATAATTATGGCTTAAGAGCAAACTCATCAAAAATCTGTGCAAAGAACATACAGGAGAAATGTTCCTTTTTAACCTTCTCTACGGCTTAATTATGCTGATAGAGGAAATGTCCTATTTCAGGTGATGAGGTACTCTGAACCCGCATTTTTAGTTAGTGTGTGTGTGTGCGCGCGCGCGCGTTCATGCATGCCTGAGCAACATAACGCGAGGTGGGGGGCGTAACAAACATCACACTTAAGCGAAGCATCTTTTAAGGGGGCGGGGTCCAGGTGCGACTGAGACGAAAAGTTGATCTGAGAAACATGTCCCATTGAGATCCGCATCATTTTATACCATAGTCAATGTGCGGCCCGGGGTAATTTTCGTTACAGTCCATGTGTGGCCGGCAAGATAAGCACTCAAAGTGAGAAATGCTCTTAGCCCTCAATCACCCCGAGAGGGAGGGTAACTTACACATTCAGTGCCCTCCTTGGCAGCTCTGGTCTACAACGCTTCTTAGTTCAGGTTTAGTGTACGAAGACACCGTTGCAGCGGTTCACCATTTTACAGATACCATTTGCTCCTGTGTACGTCAATCCAAGGTTTCTTCTCAACGTCCACTTTCTTCCCAGTTAATCCCCTTTCTTTCTGCCCTCATTCAAATGAAGTATCAATTCGACATCGCTGGCAACGGGAACTAGCGACTCTGGCTCCGCCGAAGATTAAATGGGCTTATACATTTTGTGAAATTGGAACTTGAGCAACAACACTTCCAAACCTTTCAACGTCACATAGCTACTCTTTCACCAGATGACATGTTATGGCAAACGACTAGGCGCATTCTTCGGAAACCCACTGTTGTTTCTAGCCTTCAACATGACAATGCAGTTGTTAGTCTACTTCTGACAAATCTGAGGTTCTGGCTTCTCATTTCAATCAAGCATTTATTTCTCACCCTAGCCTTGGTGTTCCTACCTCACGATCTCTTCGTAGAGAACTTCATGCTTTTAAATTCAATCCACTGTTCTGTCCGAATGTCTTATTAGCCCTGGGGAATTATCGCATTTCATTTCCCGGCTTCCGAATGACACTGATTTCCAACATGGCATTAAAGAAACTCGCCAAAAAGCATGGCTTGCCTTTCTTCTACAATGAATGCTGTCTTACCTTGGCTATTTTCCCGTCTTTTCGAAACTTGCTCACATTATATTTTTCTTAAACCCAATAAGCTCCGGCCTTTAGCGCCAAGTTACCGTCCCTTTTCCAAGCTCTTCGAGAAGGTTATTAATCGTTGTTGGTCTCAGTTTGTTTTCGGAATAATGTTATCCCGCCATTTCAGTTTGACTTTCGACCACATCGCTCTGTTACACACCAATTGCTCCGATTCACTGAAACCAATTTTTATGGATTTGAAGATCAACAATATACACTGACCGTGTTTTTGGATGTGGCACAGGCTTTGATAAAGTTTGGTATGATGGACTTATGCTCAAACTCTTGTAGGCCTTCCCCATTACTTGCTGGAAGTTGTTGCTAACTTTCTTTCGGGTCGAAAGTTCGTCGTCCGTATAGGTGGCATGCTGTCACCGAAATCCCTTCAGGCTGGTGTTCCCCAGAGTTCCACTTCTGTTCAGTGCTTACACTTCAGCTCTTCCAAATTTTGAGCTTGCAGAGGTGGCGTTATACGCCGATAACACAGTTAATTACCACTCCCATCACGATCTTCCTGCTGCTGTTGCTGCTTTGCAGGATTCCTTGACCTCTCTTATTCACCGGTGCTCTACCTGGCGCATTTCACTGAATCCTCACAAGACAGAGGCAAATATTTTCTCTTCTCCATTCGTTCACCCCATTCTAGTATATCCATAACACCTGCAGTCCGTGGTTACCTTCTCCTGTTCCTATCTTGGGGTGTTATTTGATACCACACTTACCTGTCGCCCACATATTAACCGTACTGTTAACCTTGCTTCAGCCAAGCTTTCTCAGCTCTATTTGCTACTCAGAAGACGTATGTATATCTCCTAGACATGATTCCTGTCTATTGTTATACCGTTCCCTCATTCGTCCTATCCTGACCTAAGCTGCTTCTATCTAGGATGAGGCTTGCAAATCCCACCTTCATCGCTTGCAGGTAGTTTTATTCAAGGTGCTGCGGTTCACTACCAATGCTCCCTGGTTCGTGCGCAACCATCAGCTACACCAAGAACTCTGCCTTCTCCCTATACAGCAGTTCATTCGCCAAACCCACGCCGTTTCTTCTTCCGTCTACAGAAGGTTCCTGGAGCTGTGGAATATCATCAAGGCGTCAGAACGCGCCGGCCAACGCGCCTGAAAAAAACACTACTTCAAGATATCCCACTTTCTTCCACCTCAAGCTAGGAAGACTCTGACTTTTAGTTTCCTACAGACTATTCGTTGTGCAGCTGCACTGTATCTGTGATTTATTGTGCTACTTCCTCTTTTGTGATACATACTGTTGTTGCGTTCGAGGAGCAGCATTGATGTAGACGAACTCTACACTTGTATAGCATTTCTTTCCGTTCTATATATTGTTCTCCCAGGTCTGTAAAGGATTGTTTCTGATCGATCTTTGTAAATAAAAAATGAATAATAAAAGAAAAGGTTTAGTGTTCCTCAGTTCAGGTATAGTGCTCGTTGTGTGCTATGGATTCCATCACCAGTAAAAAGGGGAAAGACGCATATACATTTCGCCACTACAAGGACGAATGGAGTTTCAAGTTGGTTTTGTACCAGGAAATCATGCAAGTGTTATTTTAAATTAAATAATTCAAATCAGGCAGTGGAAAGTAATTTGGATCATAACTATGAAAAGGAAACTGAAGCAGTAATAAACAGACACAAATTTAGCAATGAACTTAAGAGGAAAAGAATCGAAACATTACATGAGAAACCTAGCAAATTGGCCCAAGGCGAATTAAAAATGTGTGACATAGAAACTATTTCACATCACGACGTGCAGTTAATTAAAGGAGGCATTCGGCGTGCACTACAACAAAAGTTACCCTCGAATTTACCTGAACTATACAACTCGTTAGAATCAATGAATATTAAAACAGTTGTTTTTATTATTAAACGACCAGGTACATAACATACTTTTATTTTCAGTTAGTTCTAATCTAACTGCCCTTTGCCTAAAGGATGGAGTGTACGTAGATGGGACATTCAAGAGCTGTTCAAAACTATTTTATATTCATATAATATACAGAAATATATTTATGCCTCTTGTGTTTCTGTTGTTACCTGGTAAAGTTCTGAAAGCTATGAGCAGGGTTTAATCAGGTTATAACTGAATGTGAAAAACTCGGCTTAGAATTCACTCCGCTGAGCATTTACGCCGATTTTGAATGCAGCATCCACACATCGATCACGAAAATCTTTTCTGCCACAGAAATAAAAGGCTGTCGCTTTCATCTTGGGAAATCGTGATGATGTAAAATTAAGATTTTCATCTTGACAAGGAATAGAAATTCGGTACCTCAGAAATAGATGAATTCTTGAAGTGTTCTTCAGTCTCCCATTCTCACAGCCGGCTGAAGAGGACGTTATGTTTACAAACGACCTGATGCCATTGTTACTTCAAGACGACAGATTCATTCAGTTTACCGATTACGTATTGAAAAATTATATTATGAGTAATGCTATGTTTCGTTCCAAAATTTTGGCAAAATTTGTAACTTCGACATGCTGAACCACAAACCCTGTGGATTGTTTCATTCGCGCCTGAAGGGCTTATTCTATATCAGTCACCCAAATGTTTTCCTTTTTTATTGACTTTTGAAGGACATCCAAACAGAAATGTAAGTAAAGCTTAGGAGTCAGCAAGCAAGCAAGCAAGAATAAGAAAATCGAAGAATAATAAACTTTTTAAGAACACAAATGACGGAACTGCAGCAAAACTCCATCACAAGACTTCAATCCATAAATGCAGTTTCCTTCAAATTTCTACCAGTGTAAAGATCAAGAAGCATACCTTGAACTAAAGCTAAAGCTTTAGAAATGACATTTTTAACCATACTTATAACGGACAGGCAGTCCTAAGCCTGCAACTTAGGAAGGAAAATGTTCGAATTAGGCTGTATTTGGACAATGATATAATCATTCTAGGGCCCCATTTGGACTATCATTTAAAAATTCTGGGGCTGTATCTGGACGATAACCTAAAAATTCTTACGCCACGCCTGGACTAGAAATCAGCTTATCCACATATAAGCTTTTAAGGATACCAGGCGAATATTTTTGATAAATTCTTTCCAGCAAAGAAATTTTATATGGGAAATCGTTTATTTATTTTTTATTTCCTTAAAAGGACATTACGATTTTAATTACAATACCAAACGTTTGATACACTGGAATGGAAAATTGTATGCAAGTGCTTTCTTTGGTTAGCCTTTGAAGCTCTCTTCATTCTTATTCGGTTCTATACTGGGTGAGAAATAATTGACATACAAAGGCGAATGAAACATTGCAATACTGTTTTAGTCTGTGAACGCTTGTCTCAGCAGAAAAATTAAGCTTTTCGTACGTCGCATTTCATATAAATCGCATTTGCACAAATTTATTACTGAAATACAAAACAAACCAGCAATTAATAGACGCTATTTGTTATCTTTAGTTTCTTCCTTAAACGCCACATTTCGCCTATATGTAGCATTTCTAAATAAATCTTAAACTACACTGGAGTTAATCACGTTGCAACAGCGGCAGCAAAGTTGACCACTCACACGCCTCACACAATTTATGGTACAAATCGCTCGCTAAGTATCAACATTCATATATTCGGTACCTAGTCTATATCAACATCGTAGGTCGCTTTTATTTCCTTTTATTGAATATTCAACTAAAAATAAGACAGTTTAGCGTTTAGTCTCGTTTATTAAATGTTGAACAAACCCATTTACTTTGCTTCAGTAATTTTCTTCAATTCTTAAATCAAAACACCGGATTTGCTTTTTATTTATTTTCAATAAACATTTCGATAAGCATCCAAACTTCCATGTATTTCGTAGTTATAAAGTACTGTACCTATTTCTTTTTCTTGCATTACATTTTAACAAATAAAAGTTTAGATTGGAACATTTACTTTGTTTTGTTGTTTCGTTTAAAATTAAACAAATGTGCTTCGATTTTAGTTGCTGTTTATTAAACATATCGACTGAAAAATTCAATCCAATAGCCGGGATTTGAGCCACGGGATTTTAGGTTTCCGTCCGAAATTAAAAGTACTTAACTACATCGCCATTGGGATATGCCATCTAAAAATAAATTTGAAATATCCATGTTTACCGGAAAATGCGAGACATTCGAAGAACTGAATGTCGTGCTGGCATGTTGTATTGGTAGCTAAGTTGGTTGGACGGAAACCAGAAGATCCGTGGTTCAAATTCGGGCTATGGAATTGAATTTTTCAGCCTGATTCTACCTTTCCAAACTTGTCGTACGTAGAGCTTATGTGAAAGAAGAATTAAACATTTCGTTCAAAGTGCACAAAAGAACTATGTTGGAAATTCAACGCCACTAGCTAAGTTAATTTCATTCTCGGAATGTAGTAAGCAGTTTACAGCATTAAGTGTGATTTTTTTACCCACTTGTAAGGAAAATTGATAATTCTATACTTTTGAGTGCAAATAAAATATTATTTACTATAACACAATAATTTCTAGAAATCTATAAAAGAAAAACGGTTTCATACATCTAACGTTTTCCATATACTATCTCTGGTTACTTTCCGACAACGTTGCCAGTAGGTAAAGGAGGAATTATATTCCACCAATAATTCGATCACGAGATTTCATGGGAAATACGTATTTTGAGGCCTCCTGAATAAAAAAAATTACTTTTAGAAAGTAGTCCGCATGCATGTGTGTGCGCGCGCGCGTGTGTGTGTGTATGAGCGATAGAACGAAAAAACGAAAATCTAGATAAACAATCTTGGTATTTAAGTTTAGTATCTTTTAAAGATGGGGAATGAAGCTTTTCAAGACAGATGCGGGAGGCCGAGGTCATTAAGGCATGGGCTCGTGAACAGGAGTCTGCGGTTCAAATCTCGCTAGGACCATCCTTCAGATTTTCTTCAGATTTCCCTCATAACTAGCAAATGCCGGGGTGGCACCCCAAACTTAGCCCTGGAAAGTTTTTTTCCCAGATTTCCTTTCTCAATTATTTCATTTCATGTATTACCAGTGTCATTGGATATACTGTCGTATGTAGTAAGAGCGCACGTCAAACACTTGTTAAAATGACGATTTTCAAGAATGAGTCCCCACCACCAAATCCCTTTAGATGGAAGATTTTTCGAAATTGCTTATTTTTTCAAAAATGACTAAAATGTTTTATTAAATACCGTATATTTAAGGTATTTACATGAGAAAATGTATACCCTTAATTTTTTGGGAATAGCCTGTGTAGTTCTCTTCATTTGGAAGGAATATTATAGTTTTATATAACCAGTAAACGTTAAGAGATAGACAAAAACGTATTACACAAAAGATACAAAAATCCTTAAAACACACCATTTATTTCAAATAACATATTGTTTATGTGTCACGAGCCATTTACGATATATACGTCATGTGTTAATATTTTGTCATATGTTGTGCTGTCTATTCAGTTGTTTCATCGATATCATAGAAGGAGTATTGAATTTGAAGATTAGCATATAATCACTCACTCTTTAAACACCTGGCTATCGATTCGATTTCATCTACTCTACTTGTGCCTATAACGCAAGTACGTAATGAAATTATTTCTGCAAAGGTTTGTCTCGATTAACAGGAGATAGATAGAAAAATTAGCTTCCGTATAAACAGTTTATAGAAACTATATAAAAATAGACGACAGTAAGTAGAGATGCTTTAAAGGATGGCTTCCACCGATGTAACCGGGATACCATAACCTATAGAAAAACTTAACGACTTGCAAATTGTGAACTTATAAAATTTTATCCTTTTTCACAGTAAAGGTCGTATGAGGTATTACTTGTTTTACGTTTAAATTTTTCAATTAGAGGTGCTCAATTTCATGCAAAATGTATGAGAATGTGCGATTATTCTCCTGTGCTTCCTCTCAGGAGCTTACTAGAAACAAAAATCTGACGTGTTACATTTACACGACTTTCTCTACCTTGTATCATTTATTAGTGGGTATAAAAACTTCTCTTGCGAAAGCTTATTTTTCTTCCTACTATATTTTAATCGAGATAAACTATTGTAGAAATAACTGCATTGCACATAGCGATAGTCAAATGTTTCAGAACTGGACGCTATATGCTGGCCTTATATACTCCTTCCATGCAGTCGCGATAAACAACTGAATGTCGACATGACTTTAAAAGAATGACAAACTATTGAGCAACTCGAACCATTAATGTCAGATAACTCAGAAATGGCCTATGCCACAAACATTCATTAATTGAAATAAATTCCGTATTTTAATGAGATCTATATTTGTACATATTCGTTTATCACTTAACGTTTACCAGTAATACGAGATTATACAAAATTCTTTCCAAATGAAGAGGACTTCGTAGGCGATTTCCAGACAATTCAATATATACATTTTATTTGCCTTGTAAGTATTTTTAATATATAGTATTTTCATCAAAATCGTTATAGCCATTTTGCAGAAAATAAAAAATTTCGAAGAAATGTTCAATGCAAAAGGTAGTTGGGGATATAATTTCTTAAACTCTGAATAAGGCATCTTTGGAAAATACTGAACTTAAATACATAGTTTAGTATTTATGCGACTTTTCATCTTTTTAGTTATGTTGTTCACACACATATACGGAGGCACAAAATGACTTCTTTTTAAGTTCAGAGGGCCTCAAAACATAATTTCTGGTGAAATATCGACATCGAATTTTTCGTAGGAAAGCATATTTCCTCTACTTATTATCCATATGTAGTAGATAAAGTAAAACTGGACTCGCGTCATAACAGGTTTTCTTATAACCATCTGAAATGATATCTAGGTAACATATAACTTTATTAATGTAAACGGGCAGCGGTTACGGTTTATCTGCTAAAACTTCTAACAGAATGGGATTTATTAAGGCTATTCCATGAATAAAATATATACATAATTACTTTCTTCTTGTATTGTTTAAAATCCAATCATCATTGTGCCAGATGTCAGAATGCGGCATATTGTAGCGTGTATGTGTGTGTATTGTCTGGGTTTGAAGTTCGTCTGGTGTGGCGACTCGCCACCTTCTACCTGGCGATCCTAGTCAGAGGTGGAGAGAGTGGGGGAAGTGAATGTTACTTCTTTGTATGTTGTGGGTTGAGCGTCACTTTTGGTCGAGTGTTGGGTCTGAAGGGTTGTATGTGAAATTGTGTGAGTGTAGCCTGATGTATGTAGCATCTTCCCTCAATGTCTTCCTTTTTATCTTTTGTGTGTGATGTAGGGTCACCGTGCTTATACTGAATAAACCACAGGCAATGTGATTAATGTGAAATTCTGCGTATTTTGGTATAACTATCCCACACATGTTTTGGAATGTGTTGTTTAAGATTCTGGTCCTCTTGCTGCCTCTACAGCTATGCCTCTCAATGTATATGCTGGGGTAACTAAAATTTAATATCTAGCTGCAACCTTTGGGCTTCACCCCAGTATATACCAATATGTACTAAATAAATGAACAATGGAATGTGTTACGGTATACTAACCAATGCTAGCAACCGTGGGAATGAGAAAATACTGCGCAGTTAAGCTCATAATAAGCCAAAATGAAACAATACGTCACATTTTCTTCAAGAACATAATTTCTTTGACAGTATTTGAGTTGATTAAAATACAACTGGATGACGTAGCGTGTTAATCACTGCGTACTATTACGGTTCAGTAACAAGCTGATGTTTTATTCGATAAAATGGCATCTTTGAAGCATATTACAAGATACAGGTGATACGAGCTTTTGTGCTCTATTTACAGACAGGCAACACCCTCTGAAGATTGTCGATGGACCTAAAACTCACCCTGTATACAGGGAGGACCATTTAAGTTGGGACTGTATAACATCTCCAAAACTAAACGTTGTAGAAAGAAATGTCTTGAATAAAAGTTGCTTTATATTATGAGGAAAAGTAAATGCCATTGTTTGTGTTTTATTTGGAGGTATTTATGGTGGTAATTTAAGGATTAATTTAATGGGAACTTACAATTAGGGTCAAATTAAATTGACCCTAAAATGACTTTCATAACGTACTCCAAACAAAACACGACTAATTGTATTTACTTTCTCCCATAATATCAAACAACTTTTATTAAAGACATTTCTTTCTACATCGCTTAGTTTTGGAGATGTTGTACAGTCTCAACTTAAATGGTCCACACTGTATACTGACTTTTTAAATAAATGGAAAGGTTTAGTGAACCCAGGAATAAGAATTGGTAATAAAAATGTACAAATAATATTTTGTTTGCAGACGATTTAATCACAACTCGTAAACAATATAATTTACAGAAATCCTTCAATAAATTAAACAAATTATGTAAATTATATTATTATAGGATATAAATACGAAAATAAAGATTATGACTTTTAAACACAAGAATCCAATAGATCTAAAATGTTTCTAAAGGATCAACTTCTAAATTAAAGCATTTGGCATGTAATAGCAGTTTTAGTGTTGAAGGGGACATTGATTGTAAAACAAGTAAACTCCAGACAGTTTGTAGAACTTGATAATTGAAATACAAACAGCTCTACAGGGTTATAGCAATTCCCACAATACTGTATGGCTGTGAAACTTGTGTTCCAACGAAAAAGAGAAAGATAAAACTCAGACGGCGGAGATGAGGCATTCTTATGCAAGTAAAAAGTTGCACCAGACTCGATGGGATTAAAAATGAAGAAAGAAGAGATAAACTGTGATAAAGTAACGATCAAATGTCTATATGAACAGAATGTGGGAGGAGAGATACGTACCTCTAGTGAGAAATAACCAAGCAAGAAGAAAACAACATGTTGGACGTCCTAGAAAGCGTTGGACCGATGCTTTGTGAAGCTGGAACGGGCAACTGCCTGATCCTTGCAGTGATGATGATGAAACTGAAAAATTCTTATCAAAGACAGAATTTGAACCACTTACCTTCGATATAAATGCAGCCGCCCTTACCAACTGAACAACCATGGTAACATGTCGATGTAGCATTCTGGCTTGCGTATTTTTCCGATGCACCACATCGTGTTCTCTAATTCCTTTTGAGACAACATACACCAAAGTACAATGTCGTACGTCTCGGGCCACACAGATAACCACTATCAGGGTACATCAATGTTAATTGTTCTTCCACACTACTGTAGCAACGCTGAAGTTAGAATTAAGCTTTTCGTCCGATTCTACCTTTCTAACTTTAGCCTCACATAACATGTGTGGAAGAAAACTGTCTAAATCACTAACTCAATGTTGAAATGTTTACTCCCTTCTGAATTACCCTCTGAATTACCCATCTACCAAGATTTCCTCTCCCTTTCAATACGTTTTCTTCTCATCTTTCACGTGTGCTTCTAGGTTTCATGGCGGTGCCGGATAGATGGCGCGGATACTTGCTCAAAGGAAAGCGTATTCTCCGTAGATAATAGAGGGCTGCTTGATCCACGGGTCGTTCATCGCCCTCTCTAGCAGCTCCGGCAGTGGGACAGGTCTTCGAGCCTGAAACTGTTAGGGATACTTTCGTACGTCTCTGTGGCCTATAAGCATATGGCCGGCAGCCTCCTGTGGCTCTTTCACTTCATCCCTTCTTCCTGTGCGCGAAGTGTCCCCCTGTGTTGTATAACGTATACCTATATGCTTCGTTTCCTTTAATAGTGGTAGTTTTTTCTTGTTTGTTTGTTTTTTCATTCCCAAAATTTTAACATTTATCTAACACACTACATCACCCTCTTTGACGCTTGAAACACATTCCAAGAAACAGACATATACCAATAAACAATGTTACTCAGTGTGAACGTGAGAAATAATCCCTCTGAATGAATTTACTCAGATTAATGTGAACAACTAGAGCTGGCCTGGCCCAATGTAATATGACCAGCACCCAACAATGCAGAGAGACGGGTGAATGAGAAATGAGTCATAATATTTAACCTTAAAATGTACACCAGCCACAATATTTATGTCAAGCGCTTTCTTCTTGAGTAGACATTTAAACAAAGTCTAAAATTACTGACGCCGTTGTATACGCATGTGGCGGTACAAGCTCTCTGTCTTGTAAGACATACCTCGAAGATCCTATTGGCGTAAAAATGATTAAGACAGAGGCTTTTATTTTCATCTATTTCTCAATTTCATAACTTTTTGTTGAATAAGTATTCAGGCTCCGGCAAAATAATAATTAAATGTGTTGCATTCAAATGATCTTATCGACCCGCTCTTCTACAAATTAACGTATAAAAGCTTACTCTTATGAACTCTTGGTGCTAACTGAGATAAACGGTTTCATTACACGTTTCGTTGTAGGGGTAAACCACATACAGGAGGCGGGGCGATAGTCAAATCTTTAAAAAACGGGACGCTATGCGCTGGCTTTGAAATGCCATTCTTTGTATGATCACCTGAGACACACGAACGGACACTTAGCTCTTTAGAAGCATAAAGCATTTGGAAATACAGGGAGCCAAAATACTCCGAAGCGCCTGCGCGGTGTTTTTCCTGTCCGCGTCCTCGGCGCTCGTTGCCGTCTGCCGCTATCATAGAAAGGCGCGGGTGAAACCATACAACATTTTTAAAACTACTTTACGAAAGGAGATGCTGAAACTGGCTATCGTCGTTGTCCATACATTTTGACACCTCTTTAGGAAACTATCCATCCCTCCTGGTGGATATTTTGTTTTAATTCTTGTCTTGTAAACTTTTATGTTTTAAGTTACCCCGGAGGGGTACTTTATGAACAATATTACCGGCTGCACGGTGTTTTTTCCACTGGGCGTGTGGAAATATGATAAAAACATGATAACGCACTGCTGCTATAAACAAAGTCACGCTGTGATGGTTTTGCTGTGCAGTGTAGAGTGCAGTTTCGAGTTGACGGTGATGTGATATAGTTCAGTTATTTATTATTTTGTCCTGTACTTAGTCACAAAGTATATTATGGCTCAGCATATGTTTTCTACTGCACAGCTCGCCAAGTGAAAGTACGATTTGCAGAAAGATTTCCAGGTGTAAAAGTTCCAGCCGTACAACAATCCATGAACTTTACAATAAATTTCAGGCTACAGGAAGTATTCAGGCTAAGAAATATAAAAGACGGCGTTCGGTTCTTACCGAAGAAACATTAGACATCAGTCATCGTTTGGAAAATTCCTCCCAAAAATTCCGTGATGGATAGTTTCCTAAAGAACTGCCAAATATGTATCGACAACGACGGTGGTCAAGCTTCAGCATTTCCTTTCATAAAGGTGGTAAGTAATACCTTTAAAAGTACTTTTAAAACTAAAGTTTTTAAAAGTACTTGGGTAGTTTCATCCGCGCCTTTCTATGATAGCGGCAGAAGACAGCGAGCGCCGAGGACGCGGACAGGAAAAACACCGCGCAGGCGGTTCGGAGTCTTTTGACTCACACTGTACAACACATATATTCGAAAGGTCAACACTGCAAAAAATTTAATTGATATAAATTTTGTGTTTTAACGAGAGCTACATCGTTTGTGTAGCACATTTTGGTTTATCAGTTATACAAAAATATACAAAATTCATTCAGAAAGTAGAGAACTTCACAGGCTATAGCAATAATTAAAAATGTATAAGTGTATTCGAATATCTTTAAAAAACCGCGGTTACATCCTTAGAATTTACGCTAAACGTTCTATTTCCCACACAAACATCTTAAACACATATTTTAATCCACATTTTTTTTTACCCCTTATTGAGAAAATAACAAAAAAGTTTCTTAAAATATTCGCATTGTATTCTTGGAGGATACCAAGTTTGGCGCGCGCACACACACACACCCTTTCTCATGATAGTTTGTTATGTAGGGACCTCAAAACGGGTATTTCCGGTCGAAATCTCGTTCTAAATTTTTATGGAATACGTTAGGCAAGTGGCAGAGAAAGGATTAGTAATAATAAAATAATAATAATAATAATAATAACGACAAACTATTCAGAATGGTGCTAGAATGGCAAGGAGAAGGAAAAAACACCAAGAGAACAATGGATGGATTCGGTCCGAAAAGGCATGGAGTCTAGAGCAACTAACAGCTGAGGATGCAGAGGATAGAGGTTTATGGAGAAATAACATTATGAATGAGTTGTAAGATGAGGCAGTATTTTTAGCACTTAAATGATTTCATCAAATTATGTAATATAAAATATAATAGCAGCCCGCCTTAAAGCAATATGTGTATGTAACAATATATAAAAAGTGTATATTACAGTCATTGTAAATGTTTATATTATTGTATACATGTTCAATAATGTTATGTGAATGTATTACGTAATTTAATAATGTAGGAGCTGTGAGAATAATAGGTTAAAGTTGCTAACAATGAGGTAACCTTGAGGCAATAATGAGTAAGAAAGTGTAATAGTACTGCTAGTCATTATTGGAGCAACAATAATGTAAATTTTGAGACAGTTTAATAAATAGCCAATCAACAACCAGAAAAAGCTTTAGTTAAATGAAAGTACTCTATTGGATTAGGAATAGCCAAACAGAGAGTTGAAATACAGAAATTTACAAATTTTAGGCGGTTGAAATCAAGTCAGTTGCTTGTAGACAGCGCTCATAACTGGACCCGTTGGTTGTAGAGAGTGTTCCTAACCGGACGCGAGATGTATCCTCCAGGAATTTAATACGTATTCGAGTGAGCCGAAAATAGTTTACGTGTTTAAAAAGTGCAAGTATTTAATAAAAGAATCTTACAGTTCTCTATATCAGTGAAGTGTTATTAAAATCGTGTCAAGAATTAATAAATAAGAGTGAATTAAAAATTATAATCTGTGTAAGCCTACATTCTTCAGCCACATCACGCCCTGTTAAGAAATTCATGTCTCTAAAAACATAAATACTGTCGCAGCCGAGGCAAGCATAAATATATAATATTTAAAGAAACAGTCAAATTACAAAGTTAATATTTAAAAACATTTTTTGGGGGGCAAAGGCCACCGGAAAGTAGATTTGGGGCAAATAACAACAAAACAACAGTTTAACTACAATACAACTGCTTCTAAAATATTCCTTTTTCAAGGAAAAAGTAATGTTTGTAGATAATTACTAAATAAAAATAATAATATAAAATAGTTTATTACCATTGTTATTATTGCAAAATGCTAGAAAAAATATATAGTCATTATAATTATGAATATTATTAATTTAACGGCACACAAAAACCAAAAAACATTAATACCGCATTGACAATGTCACGCTCCATCCATCAAGCAGCGAATCATAAAAAAGGGGACATAGAAGGACGAGTTCGCGAAACTACACATTTTACTACCAACCTAAACCACCACATTACTATATGGGCCAGTTTAGTCGTCTCTGCGTAAATTCAAATCATAATAATTTAATGCAATTTTCCTAGCATCAAGCCTAATTTGTGTGTACTTTCTGCAAAACTATGGAAATCTCCTTCTCGTTGGCCCGGAACTGCGTGCGCAAACGTCGGCAGTTCTGTTGCTCCCAAGTTGACATAAGATGAAGCATCTTGAATTTTACGGAGCTGTCTTCAGTTTGCTGACCGGGTTCGGCGGTGAAGGGAAGTGTTCTTCCGCAAAGTAACCAACTTCTATTAAGTTACCTTCCTCCGGTAACTTGTTTATAGTTGGGCAACTCCGTAATTACTAGGGTTACAGGCTCTGTTAGGTATCCCCAGAACGGAAAAACATGCCCACTCAACCCTGAAACAAAAGCCACCACCTTCCGCGGAGAAACACCCTCGCCCCACTGTCAGGTACATACGTACATAGCAAACTTGATCGGTAACAAAAAGTTTTACAAATATTTCATTCTGCTCTCATGTCAGATAAAGCAGTCGGGTTCCTTTATATCCAGACTTCAAATCTTTAGATGTCTCTGTGATGGTAAAAATTCAACTACAACTGTAAGAGTACTCAATTAATCTTTCTCTCTCTATCTCTCTCTCTCTCTCTCCCTCAATTTTACGCAGCTTTAACTACGTGGTCACACCGCGGCGGAACTGTTGAAGATACCTCGTGGCTCTTTATGTGATGGACAGTTATTCTTCTAGATCTCATCTTGTGTCCTACCATTTTTCATCACGTGTCCACAGAGGCCTAAGTGCTAGGCAACTGTGCCTCTGCTTCTATACATAACGGGCAGATGGCAACTTCGATGCGTATCCACAGAGGTCCACAGAGGCCTTAGTGCCAGGGAACTGTATCTCTGCTTGTACACTGCCAGGCAGATGGCATTAGGGTGCCATCCATTCTACCTGCTTTCATTATCTGTGTATAGATGTCAGAACAATTGCTATTACAATTTATTTTAATTTTTACTAATATTTTAGATTTAGGTGGGAACTTAGGAGGGCCGTGGTACGAATTACCAATCCGGCATTTACCTTGGCGGCGAATCGGCTCACGAGATTTGAACCTAGGACCTCGAATGCGGGCCACAGACGTCTACTGAGCCATTTTGGGTGGGCATAAACTTTCCTTTGAAGTCAAGATTACCGCTCTGCTTTCTGCTCCTAACTCGAAATGAAATATTGAATACTTAAATATAATATAGTGAAAAGTTTAGTTATACCTTACAAGTAATACTGTAGTCCTCTTTCATTTGTTTTGTTTAATTTGTGTATCTAGTTGAAATCACTGGAGATGGACAAATTATTTAAAATGCAACTACATCTAAACACAATGTTGCTTGCTGAAGAGCAGGCAATACTGGTTAGGACAGGAAATAACTTACAAAGAGCACGGAAGAGTGTGCCATTTCAAGGACAGCATATCGCGACCCACTTTTAAACATTTGACTATCCTTGGGTTTCCTGTATCTCCCTTGCATCTATAACGAAATTTGTTATTGAAGTATAAAAATAAGCTTTTGTAAGAAAGGTTTGCAGAATCTATATAAAAAAATTCTGATGTGTTGCACTCACATGACTTTCCCTACTCTTGTACAAACTATTTTTCCAAACGCTTATTCTCTATCTATTTCATATTAATCGAGATAAACATTTCCAGAAACGATCTTTTGACATGCAAAGAGAATTACGTTTTACACATAGCGAACAGTTCTAAAAATATTTGACTATCGCTTAAGGCTTACTATGTTCCCCTTGTTTTGAATTTGCAAGGGCAATATAGAAATACAGTAGCCTTTAAGCATAGACATATCTCTTAATAGCTGGTTGCTAGGTGCAGCACCATTCTCTTTGCCACAGATTAATGCTCTTGCATATCTAAGACAAAAAAATGAATAACGAATTCCCATTTGAGAAAATAAGTATTGAAAATTTAAGGCAATAACAAGCAATGTCTCGAAAATGGTTCACTCAACAAAAAAATGTATATGGCATAAATTGTGTATTTTAACGCAATCCACATTGTTTGTGCAGTAAACGTTTGCTATCTCTTATGGTTTACCAGTTATGCAAAGGTCGTTCACAATGAAGAATACTTTTGGAGTCATTCCCAGAAAACGCAAGATATACATTTCATTTGTCATAAAAATATCTTAAACATATGATATTTTAATCAAAATCGTTAGTCATTTTTGAGAAAATTAAAATTTTCGAAAAATGTTCCATGTAAAGCGTAATCTGGAGTGGGGGGATTTTCTTGAAAACCTTCGTGTCGCATCTCTGGAAGATACTGAACCTAAATACCAAGTTTGGTGTTTATCCGACTGTTCGTTTCGGAGTTATGCTGTTCAAGACACACACACACGGACATGTTTCCAAAAAGGCTTTTTTTGGATTCAGGGGGTCTCAAAACATGTATTTCCGATGAAATCTCGGTATCCAATTTTTGGGTGGAATACAATACTTCCCCTACTTACTATACGTAGTAGAGAAAGTAATAAAGACAGTGGTAGAGTGAACTGAAAGTAACACACAAATTTTCTTTTTTTCCCCTTTTCTTTAATTAATGCCAATCCAGATAAATTTTGAAAAAATGGTTTTATTAAACATTTGTAGGTACAAGAGGCATACAAGAACGGACAGTCAAATCTTAAAGTGGATCGCTATTTGATGGGTTTGAAATTGCAGTCTTTGCATCACCACGAGAAACAAACGAACGGCAACACTTTAAAAAGAAAGATTTGGAAAATAAAACCCATAACAAAACGTAAATTTACACAAAAAAGATTATTTTACAATAATTTGTGTATCGAGCGAGATGGCTCAGGCGGCAACATCTATGGCACAGGCTCGATTCCCGCTGACCACACACTCTGATCATGGGGTTTTTCCCCTGGCCGCCAAGGTGAATGCAGGGGTGGTATATTCCGCCACGGTTTCTCCCCCCACCATTTTCTCTCATTTCATCGCCGTTTCACGATTCAGGTGTGCTTTCAGGTTCCGACAGATGGCGTGAATGCATGCGCCTTGGAAAGATTTCTTCCAGCGAACACCAGAGTGACCTGTCCCACCCGATAAGTTCGCTGCATTGCCCTCTTGGGATTCAAACTGCAAATGTGCCTCCTTCCCATAAGCACAGCCTACATGCTACATAATTGTGTGTTAACGAGACCTATATACATTTGTTTTCTGTAATATGTTTTCGTCCATCTCTTACTGTTTACCATTTATGTAAAAGTATACAAGATTAATTTCGAACGAAATGGCGATTCATAGAAAATGCATAACAGAAGTGTTATTGCATTGCAAATATTTTAATCAAAATAGAGGAAGTTTTACATTCAACCCAAAAGTCTGATATCGAGATTTCACCACAAACAGGCGCTTTGAGCTCCCTGAGTAAAAAAAGAATTTTACCTTCTCTACTACGTATAGTAAGTAGGGAAGTATTGCATTCCACTCAAAAATTCGATACCGAGAGTTCACCGGAAATGCATGTTTTGAGGCCTCCTGAATCCAAAAAAGTATTTTTTGAAACATGTCCGTGTGTGTGTGTCTGTCTGTGAACAGCATAACTCAGAAACTAACAGTCGGATAAGCTCCAAACTTGGTATTTAGGTTCAGTATTTTCCAGAGATGCGACACGGAGGTTTATAAGAAAATCCCCCCACACCGGATTACGCTTTATATGGAACATTTTTCGAAAATTTTAATTTTCTCAAAAATGGCTCCAAAGATTTTGATTAAAATATCATATATTTATGATACTTTCATGACAAATAAAATGTATATCTTGAACTTTCTGGGAATGTCTCCAAAAGTACTCTTCATTGTGAACGACTTTTCTACAACTGGTAAACCATAAAAGATGTACACAAAAAATGTAGATCGCGTTAAAATACACAACTTTTGTCATACATTTTTTTGTTGAGTGAACCTTTTTCGAGATGTTGCTTGTTATTTCCTTAAATTTTCCAGTACTTATACTTTTTCTCAAATAGGAATTCCTTACTCATTTTATTTGTCCTGGTAATGCAAAGGGATTGGAATGCGCCACATAGCAACCAGCGCTTAAAACATTTGACTATCACTTAAAGTCTAACATATTCCCCTTGCATCTACAAGAAAATTAGCAATAAGATTGACATCTCGATTAACATGAAGCATATGGAGAATAAGCGTTTGTAAAAATAGTTTATACAAGAGTAGAGAAAGTCATGCGAGTGTAACACATCAGATTTTTAGTAAAGGATACATGTGTTTGTGTGTAAATGTGTTGTGTGTGTGTGTGTTTGTGAGAACGCTTAACTCAAAAACGAAAAGTTTAAATTAACCTTAAATACAAAGTTTGGTATTTAAGTTCACTATGTTCCAAGGACATGACACAATTATTTTGAAGAAAATCCTCCACCCCAAACTACTCTTTACATGGGGATATTTTAGTTACTGTTTATTCTCTAAAATGGCCAGCGATTTTGATTAAAATTCCGTATGTTTGGACCGGGATATGTTTTCTGGGAGTAACCCACTCACCTCTCAAGTAGGTTCAATCCCAGGGACCCGCATGTTGGAATTTGTGGTGTACAAAGCGGCGTCTGAGCGGGTTTTCTCCGTGTCCTCGGATTCCCTCGCCATGTTTCATTCCACCGGTACTTCAACACCTTTCCTATCATTCATTTCTCCAGCTCCATTTATCATTCTCTTCCTCGCTCTCATCCCGGGCGCCTGGCTGATCACGCACCCGGGTCTCTTACTCTCTGATCCGTATTCCGTTGTCATACGCCCCGGGGAATGTGATTCCTTTGTTCGGGTGGTCGTTAAGAAGAGAAGACTCTGGCCCAGTCGGTTTGTTTCTTCTTGTAATTAGTTTAAGAGATAGACAAAATCTTACAATACAAAATATTTAAATATTGATAAAACACACAATTTATGTCCAATATAGCCTTAACCATTTGCAAGATATTCTTTGCTGAATGAATAAGCCCTATGATCCCTGTAGGGCAAAGGCTTCCTACTTGACTCAATTAGACCAACTAGGGAAGCTCTATTGTTCTCGTATGATGAGCCACACCATACCAGTTTCACACTGTCTTACTATCCTCGTGAAAATCTAGAACTTGAGAGTTTGTGCCTCCTAGCACACATCCTAATTTTTAACCTGGTAAACTAATATCTTAGCACTGTGTTTACTATACACGTAAGATAGCTTGTGGTCTATTGTTTGGTAACATCCTAGCATTATAACACATTTAGATAACTTGCAGCCTACTTTTATTATTATATATTCCTTACTGTCGCTTCAAGTTATATACTGACATTTAGAATACAGAACATGATTACAATGACAACATAATATTTTGAACAGTGATAGTATATACATCATTAAATTCTCTAGATAGGTGTGCTACACTTTATTATACAATTCTGTCGCTTTCATAAAGTTTAAAAATTTGTTTTGCTGAATTTAGGGTGTCTGTTAGGCTGTTGGAAATCTCACATCTTTCTCTGTGTTGTACATAGTGACGGCAGGCTGTAACGAAATGATGAACTGTGAGGTTGGATCTGCAGAGGTCGCACACAGGAGGAGGATCTCGGTTGAGGAGATGTTTGTGCGTTATAGAAGTATGTCCAATACGTAGTCTAGGTAATACAACTTGGTCTTTGCGGTTGAAATGATAGTGTTCAAGTGTGGACTCGGAAATGTAGACATCGTGTAACTTGCTTCTGGATGTGGCTTTCAATGTTTGTCTTCATTGATTAATGCAAGCTTTGATGAAGTTGACGAACTCCGTATGTAGGATCTTGATGTCGTGAGGAGATGTTTGGTGACTCTTTGGCTGCCTGATCAGCTGATTCATTGCCCAGAATTCCATCCGGGCGAATGATACTGATTTATCAGAAATTAGTATTTGATTGTACAATTTCTGAAGTTCTTTAACAATATTTTGGGAGGCTGAGGTTTGTTGAAGGGATGTTAAAGCACTCAACGAGTCGGAGAATATTATGTGGTTATGTAGGTTATCTTTTTTAAGTATATATTCCAATGAGAGTTGAATTGCGAATAATTTCCAAGAATAGACAGAAAGACAGTTGGGAAGACGGTATGATATGGTGTAATCAGGGAATACCGCTGCACATCCATTATGACCTTCAAGTCTGGATCCACCAATGAAGATATACTATTGAAGATCACTATCACTATCTGTTAAAGATTTTCCTTGTCTAGCCAGTGATGTGTCAATAAAGGGGCATGTGAGTCTCCTGGATATATAATCTGAATCTATAGAACAAGGGAACATATTAGTCAGAGTAACGTTAAATTCCTTGAGTTACGCCGAGAGACGAGTTGAAAAATCTGAGGGTTGTGCTGATTCTGTAGCATTACCTATGTTGTATTTTCATTCTAGAGATATTTTTATGCAATTGCAGAAGTCGATTTTTCTTTGTATTAATACTTAGCCCTCATAGTATAAGCACAATTTCTCTTGTCTGATCTCGTTGTGACACACTTCTCACTATATTTTACTTACGTTCTATATTACTTCTCTTCCTAATTGTTTTCATTTACACCTATCTGGTGCAATTTCTGTCCAGATATTTCCACACTCGTGTTTTAGTGGTTTGAGTTTTTAAATACGCGTACTTTTCTCAAGCTGAGAGTCGCTATTCACTTTTTCTCATGGTCACTCGGAGACCATGTAATTTCAAAAGCATCACATACCTTTTCCTATACGATGAAACGTGTGAATGTGTAATGAAGGTTTTATCCCCATAAAGAAGAAGTAGTTAGAATAATGAGTTTTTGTAAGTAATGTTTGTATAAGAGTGAATAAAGTTGTATTCTGTTTTATACCGGGACTTCAAAACGTGCATGTTTGGTGAAATCTAGATATCCAGTATAGATATGTGATAGAGAATATAAAATAAGAGCAATAAGGGGGCCGCATTAAGCGGTATATTTTAATTCGGATTGCAGTGACGCCTTGCAGCCCTGCCGCGTATGCAAAGAACGCATTTGCACCGTAGCGTGCAAGTTTTTAATCAGCGAAATGCGCGCACGAGATGGACGGCGCATCCAAAATTAGCAGGCAGCCTACACGCTCTTCATTACGGTGCGGTATGGAACCCAGCAATGGTGAATAGGCCCCCAGAAACCCTTTTCTTTCTATAAATTACATGAGAACCCCCTCAGCGAGCGATCAAAAGAAAACCTACAACTTTAAAAGTAAAAGATAAAAAGGGCTTCTGCTTGAAGAAATCGCGATCAAAGCCGAAAGTGAAAGAATAATACGAAATGTTTAATTGTTGCGTGGTAATTTAGCATGCAAATTTTGATCAAAGGGAGTTAAAGGATACTGGGGCGCCTAAAAGAATGGTGGATCTACATAAGCTAATGCATAGCGTAATAATGGAGTTTTTAAGACACGCATACAATGTACCTCAGATTAGAATATTGCACTAACACGCTTGAAAACTGACCTTAAGATTTTTATCACACGAGCTCTGCGTTTGTTACGTAGAGTGGCATAAAGAGCGCGCAGGTATTGTCGGCCAGCATCTAACAACTTCACTCTACCGAGCGGGAATGCTCAGGCGGTAACCTCTGTGGCCTCATTCGGGAGGTCCCGGGTTCAAATCCCATGGGCCGACAATCTGACTGGGTTTTCGTGGTACAGGGGTGCTACTCCAAAATTTTAGAATGCTATGTTTCTAAAAACAAATTAAATTTGTTTATATTTGATAGCTTTTTTTTTCTAATGCTTTGCGAGATGATTGTCGTGTAGTTGATTGGATTTGCTCTAATATTTTGTTAATTATCATCATTTAAAGATTTTATTTCACCCAAAGCTGAATTTGATTACAGAATGTCTCAGGGCTACGATTTTTTACGATTTCAAATCACCATTAATGCCTAAACAATGTGAAGATTGGCTTAGAAATGCATTTAGCGAAGGAGTCCCATCTGAAGCGAATTCAAAAGAGATCGGTCTTTTCTTAGCGATGAATTTCGTGGAGGACCTCAAGAACGCTTTTACTAATGAAAATATTGCCGCTGTTTGAGCAATACTTGAAGATCGACGGACATCTTATGCATTTACTCAGGCGACATTGGACATTGAGTCAAATCCAAAACATTTTACATCAACAGTTAAGCGTGAGAAAACTTTGTTGTCGATGGATTCCACATAAACTGACTCCCGATCTAAAAAGCAACGCACTGATTGGTGCAGATTGGCGGCACTTCACGTTTGGTTTGGAATATCGCTAGTACGTTATTCCTAGACCACGGAAGACGACAACTTGCGAGGTGCTGGATAGAGGCTCGAACTGTTTCTAGAACCCAGTCATACTTGTGCTATGAAACATTTTCTTATAAAGCTATAAGTAAGTACATTTTGAAGTTATATTTTATTGAGGCAGTATTTTTAACACTTAAATGATTTTAGTCAAATGATACAATATGTAAATTCAATAACAGCCCGACATGAAGCAATATGTGTGTGTAAAAATTTTTAAAATGTATGTAACAGTCATTTCATATGCTTATATTATTGTAAACATTTTCAATAATGTTATGTGAATGCATTACGTAATTTAATAATGTAGGAGCTGTGAGAATAATAAGTTACAAGTTGCTAACAAAGAGGTAACAATGAGGTACCCTTGAGTCAATAATGAGTAGGAAAGTTTAACAGTACTGCTTGTGATTCTTGGAGCAACAATAATGTAGTTTTAGTGACAGTTTAAAAATAGCCAATCAACAACCAGAAAAAGCTTTAGTTAAATGCAGGTATTCTATTGGAGTATGATTAGGCAATCAGAGACTTTAAATACAGAAATTTACAAGTTTAGACGGTTGAAATCAATTCAGTTGCCTCAAAACAGTGCTCATAACCAGACGTGTTGCTTCTAGACAGTGCTCATAACCAGACGCGAGATGTGTCCTCGAGAAATTAAATACGTATTCGTACGAGACGAAAATAGTATACGTGTTAAAAAGTGCAAGTATTAAATAAAAGAATCTCATAGCTCTTGATATCAGTGTGGTGCTATTTAATTTGTGTCAAGAATTAATAAAAAGGAGTGAATTAAAACTTAAATCTGTGTAAGCCTACATTCTTAGACGTATCAAAACCCTGCCAAGAGAAACTGTCTCTAACAAATACTGACGCAGCCGAGGCAAACATAAATATATAATATCTAAAGAAACAGTCCAATTACAAGGCTACCGGAACCCGCGTACCATACGTGCGGTTGCAACTAATACAAGTTCGGCTCCCCAACAGTTGCAAATAACGAAACAATTCAACATCTTCTTCACATTGGCGTCCTTACGTGGAGCAAAATAAATAAACAACTCCTTCAATACAAAATACTTCATTATATAGTAGCATTAATTAATAAAGCTGACTTTCAATGATATTTATAAGTAATGCTTTTATGATGGGCGACTAAGCATGTATAAATTCTTTGAAAATTCAAAGAAATAGCGACACATTCTTCGGAAGACTGTACAAATATTTTATTTGAAATACTTAAATATGTTTTACGGCCTCCACATTTTTCGTTATATAAGCTCTTGTATATATGAAGTAGAATGTGAGAGTGAAACTAGTATGCATCATGATAAAAACTAATAAAATAAATGTTAAAATACCAGAGTTCAACCCATTACTTATTTCTCAAGTCAAAGCCACCGGTATAGCAATATAACTTAAACGGAGGTTTAATAAATTAAACAATTTAAAAGAATTTGAACCTACATTCAGGTAATTTTCTATAACCATTAGCGTCTGCTGTAATCTTTACACATTTCGTTGTAGGTACAAGGGGGATACAGCAGGCTGTGAACGGATGGTCAAATCTTTAAAAAGCGGGTAACTATACGCTGGCTTTGAAATTCCACTCTTTGCATTAACCAGAAAAAACGAATAGGAAGCAAAACACTTTATCAGATATAAATTGTGTGTTTTCGTAGATCTAAATTTTTCGCTTTGTAAGCTTGTGTCCATTTCTATGTTATACAAAATGATACAAAACCAGCTGGCTTACGTGATGTTGCACGCTTAGCTCTTTAAACTCTATTCTCCCTCCGTCCTTTATGAAACTATTGTATAATTATTTAGAGGATCTTTATGGCGAATCCTCCCCTTTACCCCTTAAAATTGCAATTTTGTACATATCTGGCGTTACATACTAATAACGGGTGAAAAAGTCCCTGAAATTCACGCAAAAGAATGAGAAACATTGGCGGAACGTTTTGAGTTCCTAACTTCCCCCAAACAGTTCTCCAAGTTCTAGAAATTCTGCAAAGCCTATATAGAAGAATCCTTGGTGGGAATCGTGGAGTAATTTTTCATTTAATTAGAGTAGATTAAGTTGTAAATTCTTGTATCCTCTCTTTGGTTCCAGTCAATTAGTAGCATAAAAACTATATAGTTTTCACACAATGCAGAAACTCTCAACATATAGGTACATCGAAATAGAGATGAAGCTGGTATACCTATATATGAAGATTGCGTACTCCCATGCAACCAAGTTAACCGCTTTGGAGAAAATACAAGTCTGCGACCATCGAGAAGAAATACATCGGTTGACCGATTTCTAATGTTAGCTGGACACACTTTTCTCTCTTTTTACGATTATTTAACATACCATGCTAACATTTGATTATAACATACTAAGAAATAAAGCAAAACTTTCTTACTTGAGAGTTACTAAATTCTGTAGGCATTGACAGATTCAACTCTCTTTTGTGCGTCTTAGTTGCTAAATTGTAACCATCTGCATATGCAGGCTGAAAGGGAACTTCTTACATTCCTTTTAATATATAATTCAGTATTACAAGCAAAAAAGTATAATAGCCTTTTGTTTCTGTTAAGCCTTTTTCCAATAAAAATAGTTGTTCTTCCAGATGGGTAGATTAACCTATTTCTGACCTAGTTTTGGTAGTAAATATGTGGCATCAGACAGATTTTGAAATAATTAATCATTTTCCGAACACCTTTTTGCAGACCTAATGTGGTTGGAGACATAGGCAACATTGCTAGATCAAGGTAGGTCAGTGTGAGAACCTGCTCCCGGATGTACACAAAACAACATACCTAAACTGGGAGAGGAAGACCAGCAGTTTTGTTTTCTACACGAACCTTAATCCAAACAAACCCGACGAAGGAGTGGTGTGATGTTTTGGCGAAATGACAAGTACAATTTGCTAGCTATTGGCCTACACTAACAGATGAAACTAATGTCTTCATCGTACAATAAGATGCCGCCGCTGACTGAAAAACACACATAGTTATGTCAGCTCAACTAGAAGTTGAGACAGAAGTAATATCGTACTACGCATTGAAACTCACAGGTAAGAACCCGAGATGTGTTTAGTAGATAATCATACGTACAGCACAAGATTTAAGAGATGCCAGCCTTTACAAATTGTGTGTGAATATCTTGATAACGTTTATCTACACTCATGAATTACTCGCCATACAGCGAAAGTGAAACCTGTTTACGCGCCGACCTACTTCTGGTTTTGAAAGAGTCCCATTTCCGCTACCAGCTACCTGTCGCTAGCGACGTTGACAGCGTGTGCAGTTTATGTTCTCTAAAAACCTAAAATATTTCCGCAGAAAATGTTCGTAGAAAAAACGGAAAGATACAAAATATGTTCCAAATAATGAGATCTGCAACTGGTTCAAATTAATGTAATGATTTCCCTTCCAGCCGGTATATTGCTTGGATGAAATACTCGCGGCATGTCTTATTATACATGCATAACCTGTGGAGTGACAACAATTTTCTACTCCATGATATTCTCAATTAAAAGTCAAGGCCTTCGCAAGCATGTTCTTCTTTATAGCTCCAATGTTTTCGTATCCGAGTACAAGGGCTTTGTAAATAATTTTTCATAGTTAGTAATTTATGAAATTATATTAGGTGTTTTATTACACTATGTTCATCAGAATGAATTGGGATTTTCAATGGTTAAAGGATTATCAAAATCAGGTTTGTGGTTTTTGAGATTACCGTAAAGACACCCACCCACATGTACACTTTTACTCTCTTTATACTATTAATATAGGATATAGATTTAGCATGTCCTACTAACGGGCTTTATTACTCAAGTACAAAGGAAATAAAGCAAAACTTTCTTATAATGAGGGATATTAAAGTATTTTGACACACAGAAACTTCAATGCATACACCTACAGAATTAGAATAAGGGTTATTAAGAGGTTTGGACCCTGTACATTACACAGACTTCTGCAGTATTTGGTAAATGTCAATTAAATAAATATATATGCGATTCTTACCGTTAGAAACAGGATCTATTGTTGCTTATTAAGCTCTGTCTTCCGTTTGCCAAGTTTACACCATGGCCATCTGCGTGTATATTGCTATATAATGGGTTATTCAAAAAGAAGGAACAGATTTTAAAATTTCTAATGAAGGACAATGTGCACATACGAAATATCATTAATAGAGAAAAGTTCAAGTTCCTCTGCCTATTAGTTCCACTCAGTGCTTACAGCGGCGCTGGGTTTGTTTACGGGAAAATGGTGACGCCACAGGAAAAGTCATTTTGTGTGCTGCAGTATGCAAAGAGTGAATCCATTGCTTCATTGCAGCGTGTATTTCGCTTTAGTTCAACAAAGAGCCGCCTCGTCATAGAAAAATTTGCAATAAAATTGATACAATAAAATAGTTGAAGATGATTGTGTATGCAAAGGGAACAACACTGGTCGTCTCGCATAAAAATGGTACTTATTTTGAATGCGTAAAATAAAATGTTGAAGTTTCCTTTATCCAGTGATTTATCACATGTGTCGCCATCTATTGTCATTTATTAGAAGTGAAAATTTACAAAATTCTTTTTGAATAACTCTGTATTGCTTGGAGTAAGATGATAATCCAGCTTTTTTATTCTCTGCGGAGTACCACTATTTTCTATTCTATGGCATTCTCAATCTTTGTGGTCTTTTAGTAATTTATGAATTTAAATTAAAAGGTATTTTGTAGACCCATGTACGGCAGAAAGAATTGGACTTTTCAATAGCGATATAACCATCAAAATCGGTTGAGTAATTTTTGATATTACCCTACAGGCATATATATATCTATATATATATAGATATATATATATATAATTTTCTCTCTTTATAATATTAGTATAAATTGATTCAGAATGAAGAGGACTTTATGGGACACACAGGAAATTCAAGATATACATTTTATTAGACATGAAAATATTTTAAATATGTTATGTTATTTTAATCTAAACCTTTAGGGCAAATTTTAAAAAGAAAAAGTTAAGGAAAATCTATCCATATAAGGGTAGAATAGTGCGGGAGGATTTTCTTTAAAGTTATGTAAATACATAAAACATGCATGCTCGCACAAGTTTCGTTTTATTCTAAACATGAGTTTATATTTTTGGATTCAGGGGCGTCAAAACATATATTTCCCTTGCAATGTCCATATGAAATTTGTGGGTGGAATACAATACTTCCTCTACCTCATGTAGGTAACAGAAAGTTATATAGGTACGTAGCGTAATATAGCACGTCAGGTCACGACACGTTAGTTAAGTGGACTGTAATCCCTGTAACGTGTCTCTTATTTTATTACAACCCTTTGTTGTAAGCGTATAATCCTGAATGTGAAGATTATGTCAAAAGGTAGGACTACAATCTGAGCCAGATATATTGCAGTTGTTAATGAGGGACCATCTGTATTCAGACATCTTTGTGTCTCACTGTTTGTCGATTCGTCGTCTGTCTTGAGTGATTACCGCGGTGAGGCGCCACCAGCCACCAAGTCACAAGAGTCGCTAATCCTCTCTCTGCTGTTTAATACTTTAATCTACATTGTTATCAAGATTCCTAAGCAAACTTGCAATCCCCGGCTTATCGGGCTTTGGAGCCAACATTGTCGCCCTTAGTACGTACCTGCACAACCCCCGTTCTGACCTCTTCGCGCTTTTACAAGCACACTTTGTGACAGAAACACGTTGTAGGGATGGGCTAGGCTACTCTACTACAAGGCACTAATTTATACTAGTATAAAGTTATTTGTTTATGCGACAAGAGTAATCTCAGAAACTGCTCAATTAGCTTTATTGTTTCAACATTCAATTGTTCGTGTCCGTTTGTACAGGGAAGCAGAGTTAAAATATCTACCTAATAATTAGTTACAGGAACGAGACTACTTATCAATTTTGTGTTTGTTTCAAAAGTCTTTAGAATATTAGAATAAAACTTGACGAGATAAAACTATTCCAGAAAAAAATTTGGTATTGTGTTCACATGACTTTCTCTACTCTTTGAAATTACAAAAGATTATTCTTCTGTCTACTTCATGTTGATATAAATAAACTTTAATTACACATCTACACATTCGTTGTAGGTATAAGAAGGATATATAGGTTAAAGCGATGGTCAGATTTTTAAAAAGTGGATTGCTATATGATGAATTTGAAATTTCAATGTTCCTTGCACAACACCAAGATAAAACGAATAGCGATTTACCACTTCAAAAAAGTGCAAGTACTTCAATGTTCAAACCACCCGAAGTGGTTAAGGTCAACAAAAAAATATACTTAACATAAATTGTGTGCTTTAACGAGATTTATAATTTTTGTGTTGCAAGGTTTAGTTTATCTCTTACATTAACAAATTATACAGAAGTCATTTAGATTGAAGAGGAATCCAGAGGCTATTCCGAAAAAAAAATAAGATACATTTTGTTTGTCATGCATATGTTTTTAAAATATGGTATTTTAATCAAAACCGTTAGTCATTTTTGAGAAAGTAAAAAATGAGAAAATGTTCCATGTAAACATTAGTTTAGGATGGAAGGACTTTCTATAAAAATTTTCATGTCACATCTTTGGAAGATACTGAACTAAAATACCTAGTTTGGTATGCAGACGGTAAACTCCAGCACGGCCAAGTGAAACCTGCATTCAAGTAAAGCAAATTCCGTCTTAGAGACTGTGTAAACTCCGGCACTACAAATTGGTAAACTGCCCCATCATGGACCAGCTTAGAATTTTCCTCCCCACTTTACAGGTTAAGGACTGGCTATAGGAAATTGCATAGGTATGATCAAAAATTATCTCGATGGAAGGAGACATTGAATTTGGAATGAAATGATTCAACTGCATTCGTGGTTTATCATTTATATTTGTCAATATTCTGGTATCTTCCTAATGCAGGGGGATATACAGTTTCGTCAGAGGTGTAATTATCTTGCATAGGTGTGGTTAAAATGTGTAAGTCAAGTTACAATATGCCTACGTTCTAAATAGACTAAAAGTTTCCCCCTCTTCTGAATACTGTGCAGAGAATGACAATTGAAAATGTAAACCTTTTGATCTACAAATGTCTTCAATTTTAGTAAATAAATATGTGTAGGTTTCAGCATGTTTATAAGGCAGTAAAGCATAAATAAGTGGCATGTAATGTCTGAACATTTGAAGAAAGAAAGCGGGGCAATATTGAAAAGTTTCATCGACATACACCTTGTCACACAAACAGAGAAACTGTAAATTTGTGTCACAGGAAAATATAATAACATTACTTACGTCATCGTTGTAAAGTAGGAATCCTCTTTTCAATTAATTTTCATGTTATAGGCATTGATAGTTTCATGCACTCAAAATAATGTTTTAGGTAACAGTGGCAATGTGCTTGCTTTACGTTCGTCGAATGCGTGTAATATCTATTGTTGTTAACGACAATTTATTTTCGTGTTGAAAGATTTCTTTCATTACCACTTTAGAGGATTTGTTATGTAGTAAAAAATCGTCCGCTCTTATTTTCCTTTTCAGCTATTGGAAACACTTTGGTGGTTCAATGCAGCATCTGGATCCTGGTTGTGTTCGAAATTAAATCTAGAAAATTCTATATTCAGACTTGAAATTCCGTAAGTATAACTTTGCTAGGGTACAACTTTTTAACACAACATCCACCGACATAAACTAACCTTTGCTTCATCTAGGACTAGAATAAGTCTTTTTTATAAGATATATATCTGTTAACAACCATAAGATTTTTCCATTTTGGCTAACCATAACAGAGCAGGCCGTGTCCATTCTGTAAGTAACTCAGTGATAAACATTATCCCTTCCAATTGTTGATGTTTCAGAAGGTATTTTCAGCCGCAAAGCACATGCAGCCTCGTGGTATCCATCGTATTGACTACGTTCACTTCCAGTTTACAATAACTCACTCAACGTGTCTTCCGTAAGTATGAAAACTAGTGCAACTCTAGTGTAACACTAGCAAGTAAACAAATGTGTGAAAAAAACTGCGCCGAAGTGTACTCAGCGTCTCATACAAACTCAAGGGCCTTGGTAATAACCGGCGTATAATAATAGTAACATTTTGTGCAGGAGTTTACATTTCTGCTGTGCGGGAGATTACCTATGCACAGTATTAATGATTTACAAAAAAGGGACAACCGTGCAGGAGTTTACTACCATCCATTTGATATTTATCTGACTCTTCGTTTTTGAATTAGGCTGTTTACACACACACACACACACACACACACACACGGACCTTTTTTTTCCCCTAAAAACGCATTTTCTGGATTCAAGAGAACTCAAAACATTTATTTCCATTGAAACCTCGTTAATGAATTTTTTGGGTGGAATATAGTAGCCTTTCTACTTACTCTGCACGTGTTAGAGAAAGTAATTAAGTGTCCGTAGGAGAACACTACCCCATAATTAATATGCATAAGCTAACAAAGATTATCACCAAAGATATGTAAATAAATGATAGGGAGAGTAATAGCAGAGTAAATATATTAAAAGGGAAATAAGCAAGAAAGAGGAACAGATAGGTACACATAGCATGTAATATATGATATTATTATGTATGTAACAAAGCATATTTGTAAAAAGACGTTGTATAGAAAAGTGTGCTAACCAGGTGAAGCAATTAGAAGTTTGACTTCAGCAGAACAGGGAGTTTAAAAATGTAACAACGTGTATGAGAGAAAAAGAGACAGAGATATATAGGAATTCCCAGATATGTCATTAGAAGCGTGATTGCAGAAATGCGAACGATTGAATTCTCATACAACGTTATGTAAAACACCAATAAGAATCGATGTTACAATTATTGACGCGAATGTGCGCGTCATGGCATTTACATATAACAACAACGCACACTGATTTCTTAGTAGACAGATGCTGGATCCAAGATAAGTTGTTTGAAGAGGAAGAAATATGTTTAGCTTCAATCGAACATTATTACAAGTAGCAAAGTAACGGGAAAACAATTAGGAAGATGGAGAAAAGGGTACATGCAATTAAAAGAAACAACTTGGGTAGCGACTTTCATACTTTTGTAACTGGAATAAACTCCAGGTAATAACCGAACAGATGTTGCATTATTGCTCTCACCCACTCCTGACAAAAGAGAGATTAGGGATACGTTTGATTTGCACTTCAAGTATGAGACAGCAACCGGCACAACTTCGAACCTGAGAATTTCAGATGGCAAGGTAGCGTAACTCAGAGCGCAAGTCCCTGTCTCGTTACAAGTTCTCTACCAGTATCCTTAGTTTGGATGTGCACATCATAAATTTGAGGGGGAGGCTTAGAGATATATTTTATTTTTATTTTTTCTGCCACCTGCGTATACTGCGTAGAGGAAGTATTGCATTCCACCAAAAAAAAAAAAAATCCATATCGAGTTTTATTGAAAATTAGAAGTTAATCGGCCAAAAAGATTTGACGCGTGAAGTGAGTAACGACATTTAAAACTGAAATGTGCATTATAGAATTATGGTTACGATATTAAAACGGCCGCACAGCGCTTTGAATATAGCCGATGTAAGTAAATCAAAAGGACCAAATGAAAGTATGGTTTATAAACTTAATAAAAAGCAAAAACATAATTTTCAAAACTTTGCTGATTTTACACAATTCCACTTTCCCAAACGAAAATTTAATAGTGATAATTGCATTACATTAGTTACACATAACATACAGAGCAACACTACACGATTTATGCCACAAGTCTGTGTTTTATGTTTCTAATTGTCTGTTCATTCGTGAAAAAAACACAAAAGAAAAGGAAGAATTTCACGTTTTTAAAAACAATATACAAATAGTGTACCACTTAAACCTGAGAAAAGTTACGATAACGATTGTTCCGAAAATGAGGAATGCGATAGAGAAGCACTTAAATTCTACCTCTATCTTTAATGATTTTTAATATACACATTTATTAATTCGGATTTCTCTATTTA
This sequence comes from Deroplatys truncata, assembly GCA_030765065.1. Taxonomy (NCBI): domain Eukaryota; kingdom Metazoa; phylum Arthropoda; class Insecta; order Mantodea; family Mantidae; genus Deroplatys; species Deroplatys truncata. The sequence goes on from CM060987.1 coordinate 93,640,445, forward strand.
GAGAAAATTCAAACACAGATTTTTACTGGAGTTTTATCTCCAATTGATTAACATGTTAGCGATAACTGCGCTCCCCCCTCCCCTGGCCAGCATACACTCGCACACCTTTTTCAAGCGTCATTTCAGATTGAAAAACTTCGCCTTGCATCCTCCTAAGATACCGGACAGAACATAAAATTTGGTATTAATTTTTTAGCTACCTAACTAAAAAACTAGAGATGTTTTAGCTAATAAGATGTCACACTTAATTCAGGCATTTATTGGAGATATAGAGCAAAGATTTTTACTTTTACATGGAAAACGTTCCTTATTTTTCATTGCCTCAAAACTACGGGTAACCATTTAGATGAACTATTCTGAGATGCTGGAACGAGAAATAAAATGTATATCTTGTGATATTTTGTGGCAAGCTGTGATGTCCTTTTTATTCTCACTGAATTTTATACGACTTGGAAAGTAAAAATAGATAAAAATATTACCGCAAAGGAAACGAGAATTTCATTCAAATGTACCGTTCGTAGTATTACCCGTTTTCCAAATATTAATTGTTGAAGGTGTTTGCTTCTCAAATTTACATATTAGCGTGGAATATTTGTGAGAATACTGGATATTCTTTTTTTTCTGCAGGAGCCAAAACAGTGGAACGCGACATAAAATTTGAGGTTATTTTCACACGTGTAAATAAAAATCCATGTTGTCAAATTTGGAACAATTTCTAGTAAATCATTTAGCATAAATTTAAATTAAGGGGGCCTCAAACACTTCACACTCCTCTCATGCACTAGCTAGCATTCTCGTAATCGGAAGAAAACCAGCTCGAATCTGGGTTGGGGGCGAGTTGCGTTGATTAGCCGTTGTGTTTATCCTGAAACGTCAATGTCAGGTAATTCTCAACTCGTTGAGCCCCGGCCTCACTTTAATATTTATTAATCAGCAATACTTATTTATCATCTCTGTACATCCAAGGTGAAATAACAGACATTAAATTGTAAAAATATAACGAAAGACTGCTTCAGTGTCTTTATGGTTAGCACGCCGACATTCCAATTTAGAGGTTCGGGTTCCATTCTCGACTGGAGAGTGGGAATTTTTCTTTATAAAGAATTTTCCCCTATTCTGCTTAGAGTGTGTTAAGTATGAACGGGTGTGTGTGTTTATTAAATTTTAGAGTCAAATTTGAAGAATATTTTATAAGAGCAAAAACTGTAAACGGGTGAATACTACAGGTGTGCAGATGTCCCAAATCATACCCGCAATATAACTTTGATGTTAAAGGCAGCATACAAATGTAGGAATAAACAAATATGACGGTTACATTCACATGACTTTCTCTATCCGCCCTTTTTCAAACTATTACAAAGGTTTATTCTGCTACCTACTTCATGTTAATCGAGATAATGCTTAGAGTAATGATCTTATACTCCGAGTTGTGAGTGCAGGAGAGATAAAGCAGGATTAAACGATAACAAAATCCTTAAAAAGTGTGATGGCTTTAAATTCTACTGTTTGCATGACCAGAAAAAATGGAAAAAATCTTATGTGATGCATTCACATGCCTTTCTCTACCCTCTATCGTTTATTAGTGAGTATGCAAACTATTCTTACTAAAGCTTATTTCTATATCACTTCATTTTAATCCAAATAAACTTTTGGAGAAATAGCTACATTAGACATTTCGTTATAGACACAAAAGGGAACAGCGATAGTCAAATATTTAAGAACTGGACGCTATATGCTGATCTTAAAATTGCATACTTTTCCATGTAATGCCGAGAAACAACTGAATGTTCACAGGAGTTATAAAGAATGGTTAAGTATAGAACAATTCGAACCATTAATAATGGATATCTGAAAATGGCTTAAGCCACAAAAAATTTATTTGAAACAAATTGTGTGTTTTAAAGAGATCTAATATTTTGTGTAGTAGTTTTCGTCTATCGCTTAACGTTTACCAGTTGTACAAGATTATGCAAAATTCCTTCCGAATAAAGAGTACTTCACATCTATTTCCAGAAAATTAAAAATATATATTTCGTTTGTCATGTAAATATCTATATCTATGGTAATTTAATCAAAATAGACAATTTTTATAAAATCAAAAATTCCGAAAAATGCTCCTGTAAAGGGTAGTTTGAGGTGAGGAATTTTCTTTCAAAATTTCTTGCGGCATCTTTGGTAGGTACTAAACCTAACAACCAAATTTTCTACTTATCAAATTTTTCGTTTTTGAGCTATGCTGTTCACAGACGCACACAAGACCTTTTTTTAATTTTTTGGGGCTTCTGGGGGCCTCAAAACATACATTTCTGGGGATATCTCGGCATTGAATGTTTGGGAGAATGCAGTACTTTCTCTACTTAACATTCGTAGTAGAGAAAGTATAAAATATAACAAAAGAGACCTGGTATGTGAAAAAAAAATATGAAAATTAACTAATAACAAGATAGGTATATCTCGGAAATGGTAAATGCCACAAAAACTGATAAAAATTGTATGTCTTTAATGAGATCTGAACTTTATGTTTACGCTTTTATCTATGTCTTGCGGTTTATAAGTTATACAAAGTTCATTCAGAATAAAGAACTTCACAAAAAATTCCAAGATACAGGCCACTATAAATTAGTTATATAAAACTAATGTCGAACTGCTGTTGAATAAAGGGTAGTGGCAAGGTCTAATGCATTTAAAAAGTTCCGTCATGTCCTCAAGTTTACTGTATCTCCACTAGAGTGCGTTGAAGTGCGTTGCAACAGGCTATAATGTGATGATAATCTCGTCACCATCAGTCAGCATGAGACCACACAGGTGCAGAGTGTACGCATTGTTGTTTGCTGTTTCATGAATTGTGATCAGACACGTCTGATCAAAGGAAATTCAGGACCAAATCTAAACGAATTGCGAGTTCGGGTAGCAACCATTGACCGTGATACGATCTATAGAATTTGGGTCGAACTCGCAGATTAGATATAGGCCGCATTACTAAACGAACCTATGTTGAACATTTGCAATACTTGGAGTTCTACTGATGTGTTTGCTTCATTACTTCAATTAAATATGGTTTATATTTTTAGTTCCTTTTCCTAAAATTTATAATTATCCTGTACATCTTATCTGTCATGTAAACATCTTAAAACATATAAGAATTTATTCAATGCAGTAATTTTTTAGAGAAAAAATAAACATAACGAAAACTTTGTATGTAATGGGTAGTTTGGAGTAGCACAGATTTCTTGAAAATCTTAGTATCCCATCCTTAGTTGAAGTTTAATTTAAATACCAAGTTTGATATTTAAGCCTCAAGTGGTAACATAAGTTTTGTCACGGTACAGGTAACATAGTTCTCTCAGACCTTGTCATTTTTATTTGACTTTATCTACACATTTTCATTACAGTATGGAATTTAATTTTATATATATAATTATGCTTAATGTTTTAATATAATAACAGTTTTTAAACAACAAATTACAATTAAGTAATAAAAAACACTTATTAGAAAAGTATGAAGCTTGTATGAATCATCAGCTGATTTCGACGTGAGACATTTACATTGAGGTTGTCTTTCGACATTGTTTAGCAAGAGAGTGAAGTTATTACTTTTATTATATATAAACCATTTAAATTATCATCTTAAAATACAGGGTATTGAAGTCACACTTTATGCTATGATATCACTATTCTCGTTTCGGCGGAAAATATGCAGCTACTTGATAATAAATGTAAGCAGATACTACTAAACCTGGAAAATTATTTTCACATCCAAAATCTCAGTCCAAATATCAGTAAGACAAACTATTTACTGTTTGGACTAAATAGAAATAATCACAGCAGTGAAGGTCTAAAACTGGTTTATAGTAGTCAAACAATATCCAGAGTTCAAAATACAAAGTTTTTAGGCATTTATATTGACGATAATCTTTCATGTCAAAACCATATTAGTGAAATTCATTCTAAACTTACGAAGACCATATTTTTGCTACAGCAAGTTATCAACATGTTACCTCTACAGTGTATTTTGCATTATTTCACTCACATTTAGAATACAGGGCAATGTTATGTGGATATTTATCAAAAGCATACTTCATGCAGATTTTTCTACTGCAGATAAGAGTAGTAAGAGTTCTAGCCAGAATAAATAGTTATAAATATTGTAGACCGTACTTTAAACAGTTTAAAATTCTACCACTATTTTGTATATAAACTACGTTATTAAGTATGCTAGAAACTTAGTGAAACCCCTCAATTAAACAAAGTTGAGCACAGACATTTTACTCGAAGTCAAAATGACTGTTTTATGAATTCATACAGGGGTAATTTTGGAAATAAAAATATCATCCATGCAGGTTCTAAATTCTTTAACTCACTGCCAGTGGATTTAAAGAGAATATATGGTAAAAATCATTTTAAAGGGGCACTCATAAAGCATTTATTAACGCACGCTTTTATAACTCGCAAGTGTTTTCAAATCCAAGCACAAATTTTCTTTAAATATGCTAACTTGGTTGCATCTATATCCTGTAGCTCTTGTTATTCTTGTGTGTTAATAATTATAAATTGTATAAGTAATAAGTGTTGTATGTAAATAATTTATTTTTACCATTGGCATTGTACTAGTTATGATAGCTACTATTAGCTTGTATATATTATTTATTATTGATGTACTATTGTAATTAACACTTTGACGTGATCTACAATAACAATGTTCTACTCTGTGTATTTTATGATTGAAAATAAAAACAAATACAATAATTAATTGTAGTATACTAGAAAACAACGACGACTTTTTTGTAAAATACGAGATCAGAGGTATGCAAAGTATACTTACGTTAACAGTAACACCGGTCTACGAAGCCTTCCTGATAAATTTGAAACAATTAGTAGTAATAATTACAAAACCACGTTTTCACATCAAACACAAACGTTCATTTGACACATAGCTCAGCGTTCAAGGTTGCGACATAATCAGCATAGGCAACATCACAGAAAAATGGAGCGCCATGGTCTTAGAGAAGGTAACATCACAGAAAAATGGAGCGCCATGGTCTTAAGGAAGGTAACATCACAGAAAAATAGAGCGTCATGGTCTTAGAGAAGGCAACATCACAGAAAAATGGAGCGCTATGGTCTTAGAGAAGGCAACATCACAGAAAAATGGAGCGTCATGGTCTTAGAGAAGGCAACATCACAGAAAAATGTAGCGCCATGGTCTTAGAGAAGGCAATATCACAGAAAAATGGAGCACCATGGTCTTAGAGAAGGTAACATCACAGAAAAATAGAGCGTCATGGTCTTAGAGAAGGCAACATCATAGAAAAATGCAGCGCCATGGTCTTAGAGAAGGCAACATTACAGAAAAATGGAGCACCATGGTCTTAGAGAAGGCAACATGACAGAAAAATGTAGCCCATGCTCTTAGAGAAGGCAATATCACAGAAAAATGGAGCACCATGGTCTTAGAGAAGGCAACATCACAGAAAAATGTAGCGCCATGGTCTTAAGGAAGGTAACATCACAGAAAAATAGAGCGTCATGGTCTTAGAGAAGGCAACATCACAGAAAAATGGAGCGCTATGGTCTTAGAGAAGGCAACATCACAGAAAAATGGAGCGTCATGGTCTTAGAGAAGGCAACATCACAGAAAAATGTAGCGCCATGGTCTTAGAGAAGGCAATATCACAGAAAAATGGAGCACCATGGTCTTAGAGAAGGTAACATCACAGAAAAATAGAGCGTCATGGTCTTAGAGAAGGCAACATCATAGAAAAATGCAGCGCCATGGTCTTAGAGAAGGCAACATTACAGAAAAATGGAGCACCATGGTCTTAGAGAAGGCAACATGACAGAAAAATGTAGCCCATGCTCTTAGAGAAGGCAATATCACAGAAAAATGGAGCACCATGGTCTTAGAGAAGGCAACATCACAGAAAAATGTAGCGCCATGGTCTTAGAGAAGGCAATATCACAGAAAAATGGAGCACCATGGTCTTAGAGAAGGCAACATCACAGAAAAATGCAGCGCCATGGTCTTAGAGAAGGCAACATTACAGAAAAATGGAGCACCATGGTCTTAGAGAAGGCAACATCACAGAAAAATGTAGCGCCATGGTCTTAGAGAAGGCAACATCACAGAAAAATGTAGCCCATGGTCTTAGAGAAGGCAACATCACAGAAAAATGGAGCGCCATGGTCTTAGAGAAGACAACATAACAGAAAAATGGAGCACTATGGTCTTAGAGAAGGCAACATCACAGAAAAATGGAGCGCCATGGTCTTAAAGAAGGCAACATCACAGAAAAATGGAGCGCCATGGTCTTAGAGAAGGCAACATCACAGTAAAATGGAGCGCCATGGTCTTAGAGAAGGCAATATCACAGAAACCATGTTACCACTTAAGGGTTATTCGATGTTTCGCTTTTGAGTTATGCTGTTCTCTCTCTGTCTGTCTCTCTCTCTCTCTCTCTCGTATATGCATGCCTTTTTGGATTCAGAGAACTCAAAACGTGTATTTTCGGTGAAAAGTTGCTATAGAATTTTTATGGAATAAATGCTTCCTTAATTTTTACAGTTAAGCGGTAGAGAAAGTAAAATCCTGTAAAATTGCTGGTAAAATACTAGTAATACGAACTTTTGAGCACATCTCCTCTATTTAATGTTACAGAACCAGCTCTTCTCGTGTTACTAGATAATAGAGTTTAACATAATTATTATGGTTTACAGTAATTCTAATAGTTACCGTAAAACAAAAAATATTTGACGCTCTTCAATCTACTGGACAGATATGCGCTTGTAAGCTTTAATGAGGTATGTTAATTAATGCCTTTTTATGACTGCACGCTCATGTAATTCCTGCCCTGAGGAAAAACAAGAACACTACTATTGTGTACATGACTTTTTCCCTTCTATCCTGTTGTTAACCGTAACTGTGCTAATTTTAATTAAACAGATGTTAATATTAAATGACGTGAATCGACTAAAACAATACGCGAGTTACCTGATACATGAAATAAAAAAAGATACCAACATAAATGTTAATTGTTCATCTCACGTTTCGCCTATCAAGTTACTTGAATGATTGATAACCTAGCCCTGATGAAATTAAAACATGCGGTTCGAGGCGAGGTGGAAGAGAGATGAAAAAGAAATTGAAGAAAATGAAATTAAAACAAATATCAGGATGATTATAATTATGCTGGCGATGCACGCTACGGAGCAGATCTCTATTTCGATTCCTGCTGCGCTCAAAGTTATTTTTAAAAACTGTAATTACTTTTTGCATATTACCTTCATTTTTCATCTCTCATTTTGTATGGAATACAATGTTTTACATTAGTGAACAGAGCTACATGCTATGAGAGAAAAACCAGATATTATAAATATTATAATTATGATTCTCAAATTAAAATTACAACTCTCCAAAACTATTTAACCCCAATATGCTACTCAGTCTTATAGATTCAGATGATTCTCAATCTTAGCTAAAATAATCCTCAAAATCGCAGGAAATTTTGGACATAAATGGCCCCATTTCTGAACTTCATCTTGAACCAACAATTTGCTAAGTGAATTCATTAAATACAGGATGTTTCGGAAATACTTTTACAAACTTCGGGTATGGGTTCCTTACACCACAAGAAGGAAAAACACCTCGTTAGGAGGTGTTCAACACAGTGGTACACTTATAACACACAAAACGCATAAGAAATGCTCGAAATGTCCTCCTCTTGCTTCTATGCATGCCTTTACTCGTCGAATCATGGAATGTCGCACCTGTCAAAAACTCCGAGATGGTGTCGTCGAAGGCTTCCATGACACGTCGATGAAGCGTTTCTGCATCCGGGATGGCTGCTCCTTAAACCAATGATTTAAGATGCCCCCAGAGGTAAACGTTCACAGGATTGAGGTTGGGAGAACGTGCAGGCCATGGAACTGGTCCTTCTCTGCCTATCCATCGGTCATGATAGATTCATGTTCACGAAATGAATATCCAGCCATGGTGGCACGAAACACGTGCAGTTAACTCACTACAGTACACAATTGAAACGTTGAAGACAGACTAATGACAAATGACAAACGTAAACAAGTCTCCATGGCAACACTTCGCCATCCAACGTATGTAGTACAATGGGTCAATGCCTTCTATGAATGCATAGAGAAATGAAGTTTTGAGGTTGGACCCCGAAAGCCGTTGAACTCACACTTTCATTGTGACACGAATAACGCGAAAACCAAGGATTATGGGACATATGTTCATATGAACGTTTTTCCTTCTTTTGGTGTGAGGAACCCATACCGAAATTTGTAAAAGTATTTCTGAAACACCCGGTATATGTTCATCTCCTACACTTCAGCAGTTTTGAAACCCTTATTTTTCACTGCTCGCCAAAGTAATATTTTATTTCTGGATTTTTCAATAACAGAAAATCGGCTGTGTTAGAATGAAGGAGCTTGCTCAGTGAAATAATAACTTCTAAGAAAAATAATTGTTTTCATCTTTAAAGAAAAAAATCTTGCACTACATTCCCATGACATTCTCTACCTTCTATCGTCTATTAGTGGGTATACAAATCATTCTTAGGAAAGTTTATTTTCCTATCTACTTCATTTTAATCGAGGTAAACATTTCCAAAAATAGATGCACTAAACATTTCGTTATAGATAGAAAGGGAATAGCGAAGTCAAACGTTTTAGAATTGGACGCTATACGCTGGTCCTAGAATCTGTACGCTTACCATGATATTGCGAGAAATAAATGAAAATAGACAAGACTTTAAAAGAATGGCTAAGTATACAACAATTCGAACCTTTAATAACAGATATCTCAGAAATGGCCGATGCCACAAAAATTGAAATAAATTGTTTGTTTTAAATAGATCTGCATTTCTTGTGTTGTACGTTTTCTCTATCGCTTAACGTTTAGCGTTATACAGGATTATACGAAATTCCTTCGGAATGAAGTGGATTTCACAGGCTACCTCCAGAAAACTCAAGGTATACATTTTATTTGTTATGCAAATAGTTTTAATATGGTATTTTAATCAAAATCGTTGAAGTCATGTTCAGAAATAAAAAGATTTACAAAAACCTTCCACTTAAAAGTAGTTTGAAGTGAGGAATTTTCTTGAAAATATTTGTATCTTTGGAAGGCACTAAAGGTACTCAACTTAAATACCAAGTTTGATATTTATCCGAATTTTGTTTTTAAGTTGTGGTGTTTACAGACTCTCACACACAGTTTTTTCCCTAAAAAATGCATTTTTTTATTCTGGGCCATCAAAACATATATTTCGGTGAAATCGTGGTATTGAGGTTTTGGGTGGAATGTAATACCTTCTAGGTACATGGTAGAGAATGTAAAAAGGGAATAAAAACTTTCTCTACCGATTATAGATGCACATAATTTCTGCAATAGTTAAGTTATATTTTCTACTCATGTAACGTAATTCATAATTTATTTTAATAGTAATAATCTCAAGTTAAGCAATTTGGACAAAAGGTAGTTAACCGTTCGTAGGTATATAGTAAGTCACCTTTTATTACTAATGAACCCATGCGGGAAAAAACAAATACTTGTATTTTACAGACACCGCAGGACAATTTAACTCGGGGAAAATGAATAATGCTAGCTATAGAAAAGGGTATGTAATGGGTAGTTTGGGCTGGAGGATTTTATTGAAAATCATTTTGTCGCATCCTTGGAAGATGCCCGATTTAAATATCAAAGTTGTTATTTATTCAACTTTTGATTTATGAGTTGTGCCGTTCGCAGAGAGAGTGAGTGGGTCAGAGAGAGAGAGAGAGAGAGAGAGAGAGAGAGAGACTTTAATATTTTATTATAGGTAGATGGTAGGGAAATCAAACACTAAAAATATCTAGAGGAACTAATGTATCTGTTGTAATGGATATATGAAAGTAATGTAATATTGTAGATACATATGTTGATTTTCTATAATGTGTCTTACCTTAGTGGAACATGCAAGTTATTTTTACTTTCTCTACTGCGTATAGTAAGTAGGGGAAGTATTGTATTCCACCCAAAAATTCGATACCGAGGTTTCGCCGGAAATATATGTTTTGAGACCCCCTGAATCCAAAAAAAAAGCATTTTTGGAAACATGTCCGTGTGTGTGTCTGTGAACAGCATAACTCAGAAACGAACATTCGGATAAACACTAAACTCGGTATTTAGGTTCAGTATCTTCCAGAAATGCGACACGAAGGCTTTCAAGAAAATCCCCCCACCCCAGGTAATTCTTTACATGGAACATTTTACGAAATTTTTAATTTTCTCAAAATTTGCTCTAACGATTTTGATTAAAATATCATATATTTAAGATATTTTCATGACAAATGAAATGTATATCTCGAATTTTCTGGGAATGTATTCTGGGAAAAGTATTCTTCATTGTGAACGACTTTTGCATAACTGGTAAACCATAAGAGATAGACAAAATTTTACTACACAAAAATGTAGATCGCGTTAAAATGCACAATTTATGTCTCATACATTTTTTTTGTTGAGTGGACCATTTTCGAGATTTTGATTGTTATTCCCATAAATTTTCCAATACTTACTTTTTCTCAAATGGGAATTCGTTATTCCTTTTGTTTTGTCCTGGTAATGCAAAGAGAATGGAATACTCCACATAGCAACCAGCTCTTAAAATATTTGACTATCGCTTAAAGCCTACCAATTCCCCTTGCATCAACAAGAAAATTAGAATAAGACTAACATCTCGATTAACATGAAGCATATGGAGAATAAGCGTTTGTAAAAATAGTTTGTACAAGAGTAGAGAAAGTCATGTGAATGTAGCACATCGGATTTTTTAAAAAGAGGTAATCTTCTTCAAGCTTAGCAACGCTGATCCAGTCATTAGCACACGAACATAAGAGGCATTATTGTTGAGAGAGAGGGAGAACATATTTTAATAACACTCCTAAGCTGGGTTTTAAAAAGTGAAACAATTACTTTTTTTCTCCGCTTTGTTTGCAAGAGATAACCTGGAGTGGAAAACAAAACCGATAATTATTGTGCTTGTAAGTAACGTTCTAGGTACTTACAAGTAAAACAGAAATTCTCAGCTTAATAACTAAAACAAACCCATAACGCCTAAAGCGTACACACGCTCTGTGGTTCTTGCTATACCCCAGTCTTTTCGATTTGCTTCTAATTAACATTTTTTTTCTCTTTCTTTATGCCCCTCAGAGCTTCAAAACATCATTAGCCGTTTTGTACGGTCGAAATGTTAGCGATTGACTCTTCAGAAGCCGAGAATGGAGCACTCTGCAGCATAAAACACAGAAAAAAATCCAGAGATAAAAAGGATTTCAAACCAACTGAAGAACGCCATAATGCACTCATTACACTCCAACTCTGATTTATTTTAAAACTATCTTAATACGCCAGAGTTAAAACTTTACCCGATATTTTATTGTGCTATAAACTCCATGGCTTTTATGACTGGGAAGTTTCGAGAAGCCATTTCAAGAATTTGAAGTCAGACGATGAATAGACTCGGATCATTAAGAGAGAACTTTCGTGAGCGGAGAAGAACCAGTTTTCTAATTACATCAGTCGTCGTAATGCTAGAGTCGTAAATTGAACTGGAATCATCATCTTTATTCTGTCTAATGTTCTCATGACGATTTGTGCATTATACCATCGATACGACGCCAGGTAGCAATAACGTTTTTGGAGCCACCATGTGCTTCTTCAGGGATTTTATCAAAGCAAAGCTATATAACAGTTACAGATAATACAAATCAGTACCAACACTACAAGTAAAACTGATTTTACTTTCTTTACTATGTATAGCAAGTAGCGAAAGTATTGCATTCCAGCCAAAAATTCTATACAAAGATTTCACCGAAATACATGTTTTGAGGTTCCCTGAATCCAAAAAAGCGCATTTTTAGAAAACCGTCCGTGTATATGTGTGTGTCTGTAAAACGCATAGCTCAAAAACGAAAAGTCGGATAAATACGAAACTTGGTATTTAGATTTAGTATCTTTCAAAGATGTGACACAAAAAATTTCAAGAAAATCCCCCACTCTAAACTACCTTTACATGGAACATTTTTCAAAATTTTTGATTTTCTCAAAAAGTCTAACGATTTTGATTAAAATAATATATTTAAAATATTTTCACTTACCACGGTTTGGTAGATGATTAAATTAAACTTATATCTTTAATTTTATGGGAATGTCCCCAAAAGTCCTCGTCATTCTGAATAGCTTTTGCACAACAGATAAACCGTAAGAGATAGACAACATTTTTCTACACACGAAAAAATGTAATCACGTTGAAACACACAATTTATGTAATATAATTTTTTTTGTTGCGGCGGTATTATTAATGTTGTTTGTGTATTTGTGTTTACTCCACGTGGTGAAGCCATTTTTGTGACGTGATTCTATGTTAGGTTTGTTAGCTCCATCTGGTGTTAGTAATTTACGGCAGTATTAGTGTTTGTTTTAAAGAATGCTACTGTTATTTTATTTAATTTTGGTTCACTGTCCTCCGGCTAGCTATGATCTTTTTGGTCAAGCACTTCTCTTTATACAGGTTGTGTAAACGGAAAGGAATCTTTTATCCAAAGATAACACTGATGAAAGAATTTGTTTTACACTTTTATTGTCGAACACATTCACTATCACATTTACACATTGATCTTGACACTCGCCAAACTGAAACTGTTATAATAACTTCATTACTGATCATTCTTAATTCGCGTACTTCAACTTTTTGTGTAATTAACTTTACAACACTTGAGATTTTTCATAACTCTGCTACGCGTAACTTGTGAATCGATAGCCGACGTGTAACGTACAAATATTTTCGACGAACTGGCGGACTGAAGGACTTTACCTCTAACCTAGCCCTTTTTATACTCCTGCACCCCGATATGCCTAAAGATTATAACTGAGTTGCTATTGGCTAATAAAACGCGCCAACATTAGCGTATATTTTTATATCCAATGAAAATTATGAATACATATGCTCTAGGGAAAATGTTCCAGCAAATTCTAAAGAAAAACGCGCCAACATTACGTAACTTCCTCGTCTCTAATAATGATAAACAGCTCACCCCCTCGCTGCATTATTGCACGCTATTATTGTCAGTTTCAGTAAGGCCGTATAAACTTACTTCTCAACAATAATTACAATCAACAAACATCTCAAATCAATGTCACACAAAAATGCATATTCATACTATAATCATTCTTTACATTTAAATAATTTATGATACAAATTACTGCATCATTGTCCAATGAACCATTTCCGAGATATTCTTTGTTATTTGTTTAAATTTTTAAACACTTACACTTTTTCTCAAATGGAAATTCGTTATTCGTTTTATGCCCTGGACATACAAAGAGAATGGAATGCTCCACGTAGCAACCAGCTCTTAAAAGATTTGACTATCACTTAAACACTACCATATTCCCCTTGCATCTACAGAAAATTAGCAATAAGATAGTTTCTGCAAAAGTTTATCTTGATTAACATGAAGTAGACGGAGAATAAGCGTTTGTAAAAATAGTTTGGTCAAAAGTAGGGAATATCATGTGAATGTAACACATCATTTATTTTTGTGTAGTACACTGCATACCTTTTATTTTCACCCGCATACAACCGCGATGTTGAAGGCGTTCCTATCTATTAGGAGGCAGGAGCTGTGGCATCTAAACTAGGAGGAAAATATTTTTTTTTTTGTTCTGCAGTAACAGTTCCAACCGTTTCCCTTTTAAGAAAATACTAGGTTCCAAAAACTGTTCCAAAGTATCAAGCATGTCCACAAATATTTATGCATAACCGCAATAACGTTAACCTGCATGTATTCCGAAATTTCTATATTTCAGTGGAATTTAAATGGATTTCGGCCACAATTTGAATATCTGATGCTCCTTCAATGTGAAAAAACCTGATATAATATGTCTACAGGAAACTAATTTTAACAATGGTTATATTAAATATATATGCAGCTTCCATTGCCGTTGTCCATAGTATGTTACTTTGGCTTCCGGTATAGGCCGCGTCGCTACTTTGAGAATACACGTTTCGTTGACAGACGACGACGCGCCCTACACCGGAAGTCAAAGGAACATACTAACGATTATATTGCCCCTCTGCGGAACTATATAGGATATATCCGCAATAGAAGGGATTGTTTACATGCTAGCGGCGGTGTCGCTACCCACGTGAGAGACACATTACCCCAGAAAGAAATTCCTCTGAACATTCAATTGGAAGCGATGGTTGTATAAGATTTTTTTAAGTTAGGTATATGCCTGTACAACATCTTTCAGGATTATCATTGATATTGCTGTTTTAACTGATTTAATTAATCAATTGCCCCAACCATTCCCATTGCTTGACGATGTTAATAGCCAGAATCACCTATGGGAGAGCACTACCACAGGAAGTGCTTCAAGGTTATCGAGTCTGTTATAAATTTTCTCCTCAACTTGCCATACTCTACCCGTTAAGATATCTCTAACACTTATAGTAGCATTGACATCTGATGTTTTTAATTTTTATTGTGTTGTTATTTGCCCCACGTTTTGGGAGCCAATTTGTTGCTTCACGTATGGAAAGTCAATTTGAAGTAGGAGTTGTATTGTAGTTCAACTGTTGGGGAGCCGAACTTAAAGCAGTTGCAACCGCACGTATGGTACCTGGTAGCCTTCGTTCCAAATTTAAAAAATATTAACATTGTAATTTTGACTGTATCTTTAAATATTATATATTTATGTCTGCCTCGGCTGCGTCAGTATTATTGTTAGAGACATGGATTTCTTTGCAGGGAGTAGTACGGCTAAGAATGTTGAAGATTATAATTTTTACTTCACTACATTTATTAATCCATGACACAATTTAAATAACACTTCACTGATATAGAGAGCTGTAAGATTCTTTTTTATTAATTACTTGCACTTTCTAACACGTAAACTATTTTTCGTCTCACGCTGAAAACGTATTAAATTTCTCGAGGACGCATCTCGCGTCCGGTTAGGAACACTGTCTACAACCAACTGACTTCTAAATTTGTAAATTTTCCTTCATTAAAGTTTCTGATTGGCTAATCCTGGTCCAATAGAATACCTTCATTTAACTAAAGCTTTTTCTGGTTATTGATTGGCTATTTTATAAACTGTCACTAAAATTACATTATTGCTTCCAAGAATTACAAGTAGTATTGTTAAACTTAAAAATTCATTATTGCCTCAAAGTTACCTCATTGTTATCAACTTTTAACCTATTATTCTCACAGATCTTATATTATTAAATTACTAATACATTCACATAACATTGTTACACTTGTATACAATAATATAAACACATACAATTACTGTATTATACACTTTTTGTATATTGTTACATAAACATATTTTTATTGAATTTACATATTATATAATCAGACTGAAATTACTGCCTCACATCTCACCTTGTTCCAATAACATTGCACCCAACTTTCACTGGACAGTTTCTCCTACACTTAAGGGTAGTAGTCATTTTCGCGTTTTCTTAAACACGTCTAGTTCCCTCAAACAATATAGAAACCGCCCAATATGGAATTTTTTCCAGCAAACTGGTCTCAGCTCAGAGATATTCTGGACTCATCACTTGAAAAATTACCAAGATCCGAAAGTTTTGGTCAAATTAATTGTAAGCAATGTCATGGCTACCCTTTCTTCTGCAATCATCCAGAGTGCAGTCATCCCTCTAGTCTTTAAGGCCCATAATCGCATAACGTTTCCGTGGTGGAATGAAAGTTGTAACCTAGTCATCTAAGCAAAAACTAAGACTTTATTATAAACATAAGACACATCCCAGTATTGCTAGCAAACTGGAATATCAGCACCTGCGAGCTGCTACACGCAGGCAAATTAAACTAAGTAAGAGGGAATGCTGGTTGCAGTTTCTGTCCTCTTTAAACAACAAAACATCCCAAGCAGACGCGTGGCGCAAAATTCAATCACACTGTGGTACTCGTCGGCAACATCTCCCTACTTCGACCTGAAACTTCCAGTACCGCTATTACGGACTCTCAACTTGCTGACATCTTAGCTACGTCATTTCGAGCAATTTTAATCACTGCAAAGAACTCGCGCATACAACATATTGTATAACATAAAACTCGCGCATAGTACAAGATTGCAGCTGCGTGATCTCAAGTTATTCTCATGTGGATTTCTTCCCACACCGGCATACCAAGAAATGAAGTAGCCGATACAGCCGCTTAAGTAGCCACAGACAACCATTTAGTTTGCAGAATCGTAAGACTCCACATAAAGATTTACTTATCCACATCAAACCAAGCGTACTCTGTCAATGGAGTAACATATTAACCAGCAAGCTTCGCGATATTTCCCCAATTCCACACATCAGTCACTCAATAAAGCATCTTCCCAGAAGAGACAAATTAGTCATTACACCCCTAAAAACGTGCCACATGCCGTCTTTAGCCTTAACCAACTACTAAGTAAAGAACCTCCCCCTTTATGGAGCCTTGTCATACTCTACTAACAGTCGAACATCTGGTTACAACCTGCCAATTGTATAATGAAGAGAGAAGACACTGCGACTTCCGGATTGCATCCAGACAACTTTAAGAAACCTAACCAATATCAGAAAAAACTATGTGAATTCTACAAAACTGTACACAAAAGTTTAATTCTGCCAACAGAATGCAACTCTTCCTTTCCATGTAACGATATTTTACTGTAACATGTACTAGCAATTTGTTATGCTGTGCATTTTGTATGCTCTCGAGAAGCTAAATTGTTAAAGCGATCTTAAGTAATTAAAAAAACTGATACTTTCGGTGTCCTTTACTTGACTGAGTCGGGTCCTATCGCATCAAGTCGTTATTCATCTTTTGTTACAAATATTGCTAAGTGACAAGACGATCCTACCCTCCTCCTCCCCCCAAACAACATTGTCATGCGCACGGAATTCCAAACCACTGTTTAGAACAATAGGAGCATATGCCACGTTACATCTAATTAATTACTCTTAAATACTTAACTCGCATTAAAGAAATTACGTCCACCACCATCACCTTCAGCATTGATTATTCATTCATTCATTCATTTACAAGAAAATTAGCAATAAGATTAACATCTCGATATCTCGATTAACAAGAAGCATATGGAGAATAAGTGTTTGTAAAAAATAGTTTGTACAAGAGTAGAGAAAGTCATGTGAGTGTAACACATCAGATTTTTTTATTCTTCCTCCTCCCCCATGCATCTACTATTACATTTTGGTGCGCATGTAGCTAGCTCAGCTTCTGAAATTTTGACTATTTCTTGTCACACATTGTAAGTACAATTCTTTCAACGCTCGTGTATTTGATTTATATATTCTGTCCCTTAGTGATCAATGTTTCTAAAATTCTAGCTCACATTCAGGAGGTAATCTAAATGTATTTTGAAAATCTTGATATACCGACTCACAAGACTTCCTTATCCATTATAAATTCACATAATTCCTTATAAATTATTGTAATCAAACACAAAACTTAATTCCTTTTACGTTACTTACGATGAATTTGTTTACAAATATTTTAAGTTAGGTAATATGAATTAGATTACAGGTACAATATGGAAAACAAAACATAACTGTTCACGTGTGTCAATTTTTATACTAAATGATTGATTGATACTTATCATTAAATACCTGGAATGTCTAACAACATAATTAAGAATACTATAAAATGATTTTACGAGTTTGAATAATAATTCATTTATGTCATAATATTCATACTGGTCAACCAAGAAGAAACAGGTCTTTTGAATAAACTTCCACTTGAAAGATGATAATGGAAAGGAAGTTTATTTGCAAAGATAACTATACATTTATAACTATTAAGCTAGTTTTATAACCTGAAAATGTGCTGCATGAAGATGTTTCATTCCTGCTAATGAAACTATTATACTTGTCATTTACATGCATTAGCAATAAAAAAATTATAAACCAGTTAAGAAGCATAATATGTTCATTAATAAATACACGCATGCAGGGATCAAAATAATTAGAATTAGTTATTCTAAATGCTTTCCTTTGTAAAATAAAACCATTATTCATATGTTCAGTGTTGTTCTGAACCTTAAAATTCTTTCAAAATAGGCATAAGATGTATTTCAAGTTTCTCAATAGATAATTGTATACAAATGTCAGGCAATGAAACTATGAGAAAAGGAAGAATCCCATAGATGCGTTTATACTTGCCAAATGATGTTCAACCTGAAAAACCACAGGATATAAAACGTAAACTTCGAAAATGAATAGTGCAGCATAAAAAACAGTTATCGACATAAATTGAATATTACAACGAACCCTACGTTTTTCGTAAATGAGTTTTTGTCTGTCTATTAAGCTTTATCAGTAAAACAGCATACATTCCGAAGGAAAGACTTCCAAGGCAATTAAACTGAGCGGAAGGGTTCAGGTGGCAATGTCCGTGGCCCGCATTCGGGAGGACCTCGGCGACCGCCCACTGACCCATTTTTTTTAAGGTTTTCTCGGGTCGTCAGGCGAATGCTGGAGTGGTTTGTTTCTCCTCTGAATTTCCCGTTCCTCCATTTCGTTCCATTCATACCTTAATTCATCCTTCAGCCCGTTTGACCCATTTCAGTGTTGGAAGTGTCGGCGATGGTGTTTCGGTGCAGCGTGGCAGGGAAAAAGGGTGCTCTCCGTGAACTTTATCCGTTCCTCGGCTTTTAGCTGGTTGCCGGGAGACCGCCCCCGAGAGTCTTGCACCCTATGTGGGGCGTGATCCCCAGTTTGCTTGTCCGACTATATCTGGTAAGGGGGGCCCCTTCTTGGAGTATCGGTACATCCTCCTTCCTGGATCGGTGCCGAATCACCTCCGCTTCACAATCCAATCCAATTCAATCTAAGACTACTATAGAGAATTAAATACATATGTGTGAGTGTGTGTGTTACCAATCTTGCAGATTCTAAGTTTGGTATTTAACCAAATACAGTTACACTGTTCATATCCTCGCGCGCGAGCAGGAAACTGCCAATTCCTTTTTGCAGTTCAGGGAACCTCAAAACTCTTACTTCATGAGAAATTACTATATGCGGCTCTCTTCTGCGAGTGTAAATAACATTGTCTGTGTAAAGTAAATTTTCATTGGCAGGGCTTTTCAGTAAAGATTAACGTGTGTGACTGTTAATTTTATTTTAGGCTTTTGCGTGGATATTGCGGGGTACCTTATTTAGCCTAAGTTTTATGATTAATGTCGTTACCGTGTTGTAACTCTTCGGATTGTACGCCGTGCTTGCTAGGCGACTTCTCCGTCACATGTGTACTACGTCACGTCCTTTCCCTCAAAGGAGACGCTCGTTAAAAAAAACGACTCTAAACAATGACGTCATGACACACTGAAATGAACAGGCAGCACAATATAAAATTAGGCCATGCTTCCTTTGTAGACGGTCCTTGCTCAAAGGAAGAAGAGCGCAGAACTGCAATACTTGTAAACTGTTTTGACAGCCGTTCTAGGAACTGTTAATACAGAACCTCGCAAGCATGTGCATAAACGTGCACAAGTTATATCGTTCCAGCTCGAGATAATTAAACAAACTTTCTTTCGCATTGTAAACTTCACACTGGAGGTCTTTTCCCAAAGCAAACATTTCGACAACTGTTTTAATGGCTTGTCTTTTTCGGCTACTTACCATCTTGCTTGGCGGCTGCGGCACTCAGCTGCGGCGGCGCCACTAGTACGGTGACGGCCAGCAGGAGAACTACTGCCCGCCTCAGCAGCATGGTGGCCCTCAACCCGTGGCCTCACTCATCAAGAACACCTTCCTCACAACTGCAACAAACAATGGAGAATGTGAATAAAATATAAATGCTTTCTCAAACTTCGTACTTATGATTACAAACACTTTCTGAGATTATGTATACGCTAGTAGGAGCACTGACTGGGTTCCCACTTCAAGTCTGATCTAGCTAATCTCACAAATTTACAATATTGTAAGATGCTGGTTTGGCACTCGAACAAAAGGTATCGTTCTTGTCTACATTTTTCTTAACAAAGGCAAGAAGATATGTAAACAGGACCCTTCCCCAGTGGAAAGTTCATGCCTTCCGTTACTATATGTGAGTCTATTAATTTATTTTCAAAAAGATAAAAATGTCTCTTACATTCACATGGATTTTTCTACTTATTATCACTTATTTTTATATTATTCTAGAAACAATTCTAAACGTAAGATAATTTTTATATCCTCTGCATATTCTATTACGATTGTTATGTTTAAAAAGTGGGGCAGCTACACTCGTGTCACCTAACACAACCACCACAGATATTTCTGAAATAAAAATAGCAATTTAAAAACAGCTTTCACAGGCATGAATGCAGGAGACATGCTCATTGGATTATATAGGTCATTTAAAACTTTAAGCAAATATGAATTTATACATTTTTTAAATAGAAACCCCGAATTATGTGAAATAATTGTTATGCAAAATAATTAAGAAAGACATTTTTGTAGTATCGTAATAGATCAATTACTTTCCGGAAAAATAAACGTGAAGTTGACGCCTGAGATACAACGAAATGCATTTCAATTGCAGAACCGCAGGTTCAATCGCGTCGTTGAGTTACAACAGCGAAATTCACGTTGCAGTTATTCGAAAAACGATTGACGTATTACAATTCGACAAAAGCTGTTCTTAATGTTATTTCTATGTTACAATTGCGTCAAAAATAATACGCGGTTTTCATTTTAAAAACATACATTTATGTTGAAAATCATGTATGCTTACATTCTTTCTTACTTTACCACGTACTTAATAGGTAGAGGAGGTATTGTATTCCACCCATCTTCCAAAGATACGCACGAAGATATTTAAGGAAATCCCCATACCCTAAATTAGCCTTTACATGGAACATGTTTCGAAAAGTTTGATTTTCTAAACAAATGGCTCAAACGATTTTGATTAAAATACCATATACTGAAGATAATTACCTGATGATTAAAACGTATATCTTAATTTTCTGGCAAGAACCTTTTAAGACCTCTTCATTCCGAAGGAATTTTGTACTATCTTGTACACTGATAAACGTTAAGCGATAGACGAAAACGTACTGCACAAGAAATGTAGATATTTTTAAAACACACGATTTATTTCAAATAACTATTTTTGTGGCATCAGTAATTTCTGAGACATCTATTATTAATGGTTCGAAATGTTCAAAACTTAGCTAATGTTTTAAAGTTCTGTGAACATTCAGTTGTTTTTCGCGGTTGCACGGAAACAGTAGGAATTTTAAGACCAGCGTATAGCGCCCTGTTTTTAACCATTTGATTATCGCTGCTCCCTTTATAACGAAATGGGTAATGTAGCTATTTCTGCAAAAGTTTGTTTCGATTAAAATGAAGTAAATATAAAAATAAGCTTTAGTAAGACTAGCTTGCAGACCCACTAATAAAAGATAAGAGTATAGAGTCATGTGAATGTAGCACGCGATTTGTATCACCTACTTTAATGAGGCCCTCTCCACCTTCATGTCTGTGAAAGTCTTTTCTTCATTCCAATTTTTGTTGGAGATACTTGAGATAGTAGTTTTACATGACACTAGCATTGAAATTCCAACTCTGCACATCACAAGAAACATAAGAATGGTAACTTAGCACTTCAAACAATGTAAAAGAGTTGAAAAATTCGGAAATCGTTAACTGTACAAAAAAAGTTACTTGACATAATTTGTGTGTTTTAACGAAATCTACATTTTTCGTGCAGTAAGTGTTTGCCTATTTTTATGGCTTATCAGTTGTACATCTACAAAATTATACCGAATTCATTCAGAACAAAGAACACTTCATAGGCTGTTCGAAGATAATTCAAAGTATGCAGTTTATTAGTCATGTAAATATTATTTTAATCAAAATTGCATCTCACACACACTCACTGTCCTCCGTGGTGTAGTGGTTACCATGCTAGCCTCTAGTTTCCGAAGTCGCGGCTTCAAACCCGGTGAAGGGCGATGTATTTTTTCGGGCGTAAAAATCCTTAGCATGGCTTCCTTCGGAAGGGAAACAAACCACGGCGGTCCCGTGTGGTAGATTTACGATAAAATAACCTCAAGCCTGATAGAGAAGCCTCTGAGCAAAAATACCTGGCGTGAAAGACGTCAAGGACCGCAGGAATTAAAGAGCGTCTATAAATAAATCACAATTCGCGCGCGCGCACACACACACTTCTGCTTGAAATACATTAGGTATTTCCTCTACCTACCAAGGATGTGTAGTAGAGACAGTAATATTATTACTCATGAAATTATATAATATGGTAAACATGTACGAATATGTCATCAGCTTCGCGCTATAAGGAATGAAAAACGCATTTTACCTTCTAAGCACTTATTTCAGAGTAAAAAACAACAGTTTTGCTCGCTTTTAATAGCATTCTGATTCAAATATGGAGCGATTGGCCACTCTTGTTAATATACAACTAGCACCATCCTGTTGCATCCACATGTCTCCAAGACCGAGCCATCTCATTTCAGGAATGAAGAGGGTTAGTCATACAGGATTAGTGGCAAGAGAACCCTTCGGCAACAATTCCCTGGATGCCTCATTTCCAGATTCGGCAATATTCATTGACCATCAAAATCCCCGGATCTATCCCCCACCGGACTACTTCCTCTGGGGTTATCTAAAGGAAAACGTGTACATGACAAGACCGCATATGATTGATGAGCTGAAAGAAAACATCGAAGGGAGACAGAGGTCATCATTCCAGGTGAAATGCTATGCCACGGACCATATGGCTATTAGGGCCCAAGTATGTTCTCGTCAGGGTTGGCAACCATCTAAGGTATGTGATATTCAAAAAATGAACATAGTGATAAACTCCCATATTTTGGTAATGTGATACTCTTAGTATTTAATAAATATGTTTTTTCCTTGCCCAGAAATACGCATAAGAAAATGTCCCATCAATATGTCCCACCCTGTACTTGCGAATAATTCGGATAACCTTGACAAATACCTAAATACAGCATCAAGCGTAATTCAACCATGCTTAAATACTGGGATCACCTGATAGTGATTAGAGTGTAATATAATTATATATACAGTTTTCATATTTATTGTAAAGCATTTCTTTTAATTAAAATCCATATTCAATAAGCAATAAATTATATATATACCTAAGAAAAAATTACGCTGACTCCCACTCAATCATCACCATCAAAGTCATTAGAAAACTTCTTATTTTTTTAAGCGAATACTTATTGTCATTGACTAATTACATTAAATGTGAATAATTTACATGCTATTAATGTAGTCATACTGGGGGCCATTCAGACACCGCATATTCCTAAACGAATGGGCGCACGCACACAGCCAAGAAGGCGACTAACCGAAATTCGAATCTGAGTCTCGGTGAACAGACACTATGTGGTCAAAAGTATCCGGACAACCCCATAAACATACGTTTTTCATCTTAGATGCACTGTGCTGCCACCTACTGCCTGGTACTCATTATCCGCGACCTCAGTAGTCATTAGACATCGTGAAACAGCAGAATGGGACGCTCCGTGGAACTCACGGACTTCGAACGTGGTCAGGTGATTGGTATCACTTGTGTCCGAAGTCTGTACGCGACATTTCCACACTCCTAAACTTCCCTAGGTCCACTGTTTCTGATGTGATAGTGAAGTGAAAACGTGAAGAAACATGTACAGCATAAAAGCGTACAGGCCGACCTCGTCTGTTGACTGACAGAGACCGCCGACATTTGAAGAGGGTCGTAAAGAGTAATAGGCAGACATCTATCCAGACCATCACACAGGAATTCCAAACTGCATCAGGATCCACTCTAAGTACTATGAGAGTTAGGCGTGAGTGAGAAACCTTGGATTCCATGGTCGAGCGGCTGCTCATAAGCCACACATCACGCAGGAAAATGCCAAACGACGCCTCGCTTGGTGTAAGGAGCGTCAACATTACACGATTGAACAGAGGCAAAACGCTGTGTGGAGTGACGGATCACGGTACACAATATGGAGATCCTATGGCAGAGTGTGGGTATGGCGAATGCCCGGTGAACGTCATCTGCCAGCGTGTGTAGTGCCAACAGTGAAATTCGGAGGTGGTGATGTTATGGTGTGATCGTGTTTTTCCTGGAGGGGGCTTGTTTTGCGTAGCACGATCACAGCGCAGACATACATTGATATTTTAAGCACCTTCTTGCTTCCCACTGTTGTAGAACAATCCGGGGATGGCGATTGCATCTTTCAACACGATCGAGCACCTGTTCATACTGCACGGGCTGTGGCAGAGTGGTTACACGACAGTAACATCCCGTTAATGGACGAGCCTGCAGACAGTCCTGACTTGAATGCTATAGAACACCTTTGGGATGTTTTGGAAAGCCGACTCGTGCTAGGCCTCACCGACCTACATCGATACCTCTCCTCAGTTCCGCACTCCGTGAAGAATGGGCTGCCATTCCCCAAGAAACCTTCCAGCACCTGATTGAAAGTATGCCTGCGAGAGTGAACGCTGTCGTCAAGGCTAAGCGTGGGCCAACACCATATTGACTTCCAGCATTACTGATGCAGGGTGCCACGAACTTCTACGTCATTTTCAGCCAGGTGTCCGGATACTCTTGATTACGTAGTGTATGGAAGTGTATGATCACTCGCATGGATCTTGGATCCAAGGTTGGTGGTTAATACACCAGCAACCACCAACCGCATTTTCTTGCGCGTTTATTTCCCGTCACTTTTTTTATTTTTATTTTTTTAAATCTAGCTCCTGATATTACGTCGCCACACACACGCACTTCTTCTTTACTGAGGTACTTCACACAATCCGCCGACACTCACATTTGTTTTCAGAACACTCTTCAAGGAAATACCACGAACAAGTGTTTTCTAAACTATCCTGTTCCTTTATTTCAAATTTCCTATCTGCCCATTTCACTATCACATGATTTCTAGCTTCTTTCTTATTGGTTGCCTGCGGTTATAAGAACACTAACCTTTCCTACGCATTTGTTTTTCAGGCGACCTAACGGTGCACTAACAAAGCGTATTCTGTTCTCGCTTGGCTACAATGGGGGAAAATCAACCCCGTTTCCTGCCTGCTGCTGACACTAACTTCTCAATTATATTCGCCTTTAAAGTAATACTCGCTTCCAGTCTCATTAAATAATACCATTTCTACTCATTAATATTTATTTTCTCTGTGGTTATCATTTTATATTTAGCTACGCAGAACGTACTGTCTCAAAGTCATGTGGTTGTAGTATATGTTTTCTCCATGCTAAAATCAAAATGTTATAAGGTTGTTTTTAGTGCATTGCGTAAATGTTAAATAAAATATTTGGATGTATTGTATTTCTATAGTTTACTAGCATTGTTAAATAAAAGAACTTTGCTCTTCTTTAGGGGAGAAGGACTCTTAATGAATAATTTAGGTATACGTGTGATTTAGGTAAGCATTTTTATCCTAGAATTAAGAGCTATCGTATTTATCAGTCTTACTCAGGATGATAATTGTTCATAGAGATCAATCTCTAATTAGGGAGGTTTGCTATCGTGAACAGCTGAGAATACAAGAAAATTCGAAATCAACATCAAACTCAAAGAAAGGTTTGAAAACCATTGGGATGGGCTACATTTGAATGGCGGATCAGGGAAAGAAACTGACCGTGTGAAGAAAGATCTCTCTATGTGATATTGACAGGAGCAAACAATCGGCAAAGTACGGAGAAGATTTCGTTTGAAGCACAGTCTGGCTAAAATTTGGTGGGGTGTGAAACAATGCATCAAAACAGGCACCAAACTCAGTAGACAGGTGTTCGCGTAGCTTATGCTGGGGGCATGGCGGATGATAAAAATTGCTGATGAAAATGGGAAGAGAATCCGCCCCATTTGCGAGGAGGAAGAGTTGCAGGTGTATTTTGACAAGGAGGTGGAAAAATATTTACCGCGATCCTTTACCATCCCGAATGGACAGTTAAGCGCATGTTGGAGGCTACTAGTGGGCAGGGAAGACGTGGAGGGTTAGGTAAATTTCCATTTAAGGCGAGACAGCGGAAATCTGAGAAGGTTGAAAGGGATGTAAGGGGTGTTGTTGCTACTTTATTTATTTTATGTCATTTCTCACTTATTTTAGTGCGTTGTGTTTGTTTATTTTTCCTAAATATTTGTTGTTTACTATAATAAGGTGTAATAATGTATCACAATACGGTTTACCTCCCGGGTATAGGATCGGTGCCCACTCAGCATCGTGTGGAAAGTGAGGAACTGCGCAAGGCAGCGGTCCTGGCCTCACGAGCCAACTGGGGTATGCGTGATGTTGCCCACAACACCTCCCCATATCGGTTGGATCATCGCTCAGCTCTGCCGTGCGCACGTGGGCATGAGGCCGATAGTCGGGTTGACAGGCCCAGGCACTTTGTGGGCTGTAGCGCCGCAGGATTATTTTATGATACACTTTACCGTTGTTTTGCGAGTTGTTTATATTTCATATTCCATATTAATTGAATACTGTTTTTTCGTTTAACGCTGTTTTCTTTTAGCGGAAATTTTTTATTCTCTTTCTAAGTTTTGACGTTTTTAATCTTGCTTATTATTCTGTGTATTATAAAAGCACCTACAGTCTCCGGACCGGAGGGACTGATAGGGATACTGTATGTATACTTTTGTTTAAATAAATACTCTCATTCAAATACTTGAAGTATATACACTACATGCTTCAATCCAGACATTTATTTTCCGCCTTCTTTCTCTCAAAGTTAAAAAGCAAGTTTGAGCTCTACTGGCTTTCATTAAACATTACAGCTATAGAAGCAAATACGAAATTGATACACCATTCGAACGCTCTGCAAAGAAATCTCCAAAACATGTTGCACAAGAAGTGGGTGTTTCAAAAACCGCTGTTCATATGGCTGCTAAACTTTTAATATTGAAATCTTGCAGAGTGACTATTCTTCATAAATTCACAATTCAACGAGGAATGACAGGAATATCTCAACGCAGATGGACACCACTTATTATAAAGTTAATACTCATTATACTACATGTTACTATTATTCCACGAGTATGTAACGCGTGATTTTTAAAATGGAAAACTTTCAGGGTTATTAGACAGCGCGCGGAGCACATATCACGTGATCCGGGCCGGACTATAAAACGACCGCTCTGTATTTATTTACACAACTGCTAAATAAAGGTGTTCCCTTTCCTTACGAGTGAATTTCGACATGATTAACGAAGTGACCATATTATTTTTGGAAAGGTAGAATCAGACGACTGAAAAATTCAACGCCATCACCGGGATTTGAACCATGGATCTCCCGGTTTCCGTCCGGTTACTCTAAACACTGAGCTCCCGTGGAAACATACCGGCAAACAATTCCTGAACTGATTCGCATTTTTCACGGTAAACCATAAGGAGATTTCAAATAGTATTGAGATGAAACGCCCCAATGCGACTTACAATGGTGCAAGTCCTTTGAGTCCCGGGCTTCATAGTTTTCATTACTATTAGGTCAATTAATTGAATTAATTATTCCTCCGCACATACCGTGTGTTGGACAAGGTTGGAAAGGCAGAATCAAACGACTGAAAAATGCAATACCTTCTCCCGGATTTCGTTCACTTGGTTTAACCACTGAGCATGGCAGGACATTAAATTACCCAACTAAATCGCATTGTATGGAAGAATAATTAATTCCACTATTATTTTTATTCAAGAGTCTCGGAAGTGAAAAATATTATTTTTATTACATATAATTATATGAATCAGATATTCACAGTTCCAAAAATACACGCTTTAGGTATGTTTTCAGTCCTCATATGTTAACTACTTTAAACATGACCTGCCTGTTTCACAAACATTGCAAGCTTTGTTACTTGTAAGCTTCGTTTGTAATTTGTAAAATTCTGTTTCAAAACAGAAGTTTGTAAATTTGAAGTTCACAAACAAACTTAAACATTTTCATATGGTGTTTTATTTTACAATCAAATGGTATTTTCACACATTTGTAAAGTGCATTTGTAAAGTAAGATTTTATCTACAAATGGCTTAAGGTTTGTTAGGTATTGTAAAGGAAGCTACATTTTAGCAGGTATAGTTACTCAAAATGTAAAGAATTGTCAATTATAGGAAATTTTTCAGTTGATAAGATTGAATTATATATTCCAATTAAGAAGATATGTTGATCGAATAAAAGCAAAAACAAAACAGATAAAAAGCAATACAAGTTTTCAATAAGTACACAGTAAAATGTTACTCAAGACTACATAAAATGTTATATCATTTCTTTCAGATTAAAGAAACACATAGGTATTACTTATCAAATGTGCTAGATGTATGGAGACCTAAGTATAGGACTTTTAGTGGTTTTTGTAATGCGTGGTTGGTAACGCATCAAAACGGGAAAATGACAGTATACGCGTGATGCTTATAATTAAGTGTATACGAGGTGTGATCAAAAAGTTTCCGTAATGACGTCATAAATACTACACAACAGTTTGTTTTGTCTAATCTGCACTGTCACCTCGAAGTAGTCTCCTTGGGAGTTGATACACTTGTCCCAGCGTTTCTGCCACTGCTGTAAACACCTCTGGAAGTCCTCTTCTTTCAACATGTTCAGAGCCTTCTGCGATACGCGATGGATGACATCAATGTCCTCAAAACGGTGTCCTCGGAGCCGCATTTTAAGTCGCGGGAAAAGAAAAACGTCTGCTGGTGCCAAATCTGGAGAATAGGCGGGATGGGGAACAGTATTCATCCTATTTTTTATTCAAAAATTGGCAAACAGAAAATGCAGGAACCAGTCACCACTCCTCCATTTCTCGGGCCGTTTGCGTCGCACATTCTCCCTTAATCTTTGTAGCACTTGTTTGTAGAACACTTGATTTACTGTTTAACCCTGTGGCACAAATTCCTTATGTACAGTGCCTTTAATGTCCAAAAACACAATCACCATTGACTTCACTTTGGATCGAACTTGTCTGGCCTTTTTCGGGCGTGGAGATGAAGGAATCTTCAATTGTGAAGATTGTTGCTTCGTTTCCGGATCGTACCCATAAATCCATGTTTCATCACCAGTAATAATTTTCTCCATAAACTGTGGGTCATTTTGTAGCTGTTCTTTAAGATTTGTGCAGGCAATCACACGGCTTTCCTTTTGGTCATTTGAAAGCAGGGAGGGCACGAACTTGGCGGCAATTCTTCTCATGTCCAAATTGTCTTTCAAAATGCTTTGAACACTTCCAAAGGAGAGTCTTCATGAGTCAGAAGGTTCTCTTATTGTAATGCGCCTATCATTTAAGAGATTTTCCCTCACCTGTTTGATATTTTCATCAGTTTTGCTGGAACAGATTCGTCCCGAACGATCTGCATCTTTAACTGATGTCACACTACTTTTAAATTACGAAAACCACTCAAATGCTCGAGTTTTGCCCATAACGTCCTCACCAAAAGCTGTTATTAACATTTCATGGGCTTTTGTTGCAGTTTTACAGAGTTTAAAGCAACATTTGATGTTCTTTCTTTGTTCTTCGTAATCTGATATTTTTGCTACACGAAAAAATCGCAGCACATGCAAAACGCGTGTTCACTTCAGAGCATCTACCTCGTCACTACATGGTCACAAGAAATCACGTGACCTCTCATTTTTATTGGGAAGGAACGCTGCATGTACAGTCTGGGTAAGAATTAAAGAAATCTCAGCGTCAGTATTGTTGTGAAGCCATTCCGAAAACTTTTTGATCACACCTCGTATTTGGATTTGTAAAGTTCCTGAAACTTTACAAATAAGTAAACTTGTATTGTGAAACAGAGTTTATAAGCATTTATAAGCTTTTACTTGTTATTTGTAAATTGTTAATGGGTAAATTCTAAATATTGTGAAACAGGGCCCAGAACTCGTCTAGCAGAAACAAAATTATCATTGTATCAGTTAAATTTGTTGTGAATGGTCTCTAAGTACTTTTCATTCCGATTGAATGTTGTATGTTTTGTTTCTTTCTTTACACCTATGTACCTACCAAAGATTTTATATCAAGATTTTACCGCAAATACATATTTTGAGGTACACTAAACACAAAGACATTTTAAGAAAAATATGTGCCCTCCTGTGTGTGTGAACAGCGTAACTCCAAAATGAAGGTCGGATACATACCAAACTTGGTATTTAAATTGAGTCTTCCAAGGATGCGAAACGAAGATTTTCAAGAAAATTCTCCCATTCCAAACTACTCTATACTTGAAAAAATTTTCGTTACGTTTCATGACCTCAAAAATGAATGATGACTTTGATTAAAATATCACACGTTTCATTCAATATGTGAGGTAAAACCTACATATGAAATTTTATGTGAATTTTCTTTCAAGTCTCCTTTGTTTCACTGAAGTTTGTATAATTCTGAACAACTTGGAAACCTTAAAATATAGATAAAAATTACTACAGGAAAAGTGTGGGGCTTATTAAACATACATTTTACGTGAACTGTTTTTCGTAATGTTAGCATTTTTTTAAATATTCTATACTGCAAGCTTCATTTACTTGAAAGTTTGGGATTCTTTCTTTATCCTTCTTTTCTTTCCATTACAAGAACTTGTTACCATTATAAACATTTGAATGCTGTTTTCATATAGTTTATCTAAGTATTTCTTGTTTAATTTGAAATAATTCCTAGGTAAAATGCATATGAGTAACGTAAATAGAAGAATCACTAATTTTACGACTAGAGTATAGCATATATGTTATTCGTCGTTAGTAGAGAGAGTTGTGTGAATCGATTCCATCAGGCTTGCTTAAACGCATAAACGTAGATCTCATTAAAATATAAAATTTATATAAAATGTATTTTTTGTAATTTGTTCAATTCCGAAATATTCTTTGTTATATATTTAAGTTTTCTCGAGTTAAAACCTACATTGGCTGCCATATAGGAAAACTTGAAGCTGTGGTATTTTGTTATCAGCATTTCCTTCCTTCCTTTCTTTCCTTTTTATGCTTGAAACAACTGAATATCTATTCCATGACGGAATAAATATAACTGGCCCAAACCTTTATTAGCAGAAGTAGTATTGAATTCCACCAAATAATTCGATACCGAGATTTCAACAGAAATAGTCTTAACTCCGTGACCCCAAGAAACGTTTTTTTTGAGAAAGATCCTGTGCGTGTGCGTGTATGTGTGTGAAGGCATAACTCAAAAACAAAAATAAACTTGGTATATTTAAGTTCAGCATCTTCCAAAAATGCGACGCGAAGATTTTCAAGAAAATGCCCCACCCCAAACTACCCTTTACATGCAGAACTTTTGATTGTTTCTGATTTTCTCAAAAATGGCTCTAATGATTTTGGTTAAAATATCACATGTCTTAAGATATCTGCATGATAAAATGCACATTTTGCATTTTCTGAAAATAGCCTGTTAAGTCCTCTTCGTTTTGTATAACCTTGTTGTATGGTTTTAGTTGATAAACCATAAAAGATAAGACAAAATCTAGTACACAAAAAATGTAGATGCCGTTAAAGCATATAATTTAACTTCAATTTTTTTGGTGTTGACCGTTTCCGAGATATTTTTTGTTAATGGTTTACACTTTCAAATAGTTCATACTGTTTTTTCTCATGGCCATGCAGAGCATGGGATTTTAAAACCATTACATAGCGAATGTTTTCTAAAAATCTGACACCTTTTTACCTGCTGCACTCTTTTTACAGCCACAATGGTGTATAAATGTGTGATGAAAGATCATCAGAAGTAGATAGAAGAATACACTTTTTAAGAATAGTTTGGAGGAGAGTGAGTAGAGAATATAATTTGAATGTAACACATAGAAATATACATAGTTTTATTTATTCGGGTATTTCAGATGAAATCTCAAATTCTTTGGATGGGCTGCTAGAATTTCTCTACTTTAGGAAACAGATGGAGAAAGATATTGTTGATAATGATGACGATAAGGCGAAGAACTGCATCACCTAACACATTTTGAGTCACAATAAAGTGTCTCAAAATCCATTCAGGAGTTCAAAGTCAGTTTTCTCTTGAACTTGGTGCACGAGAGATGATGTCTTGATGCTACTAGTGTAGAAAAGAGGTTAAAACAACAGAGGTGATTAAATATGCAGGAAACAGCACAATTAGAATAAGCCTGAGGTAAGTAGGTCGCCTGTTCTCTGTACTTAAAAGCAGGTGTAAGAATGAAGTTCTACTGTTTCACGTGAGCTCACACACCTGCATCATCAGCTTTCCCGTTTACTAACCTTATATGTAACAACTTTTGCCTTCTGGCTATGCAGTGGACGTGGTTGTAAAGAAAACCCATTTATGAGGAAACAAATGACAAAAACTATGTAAAATATGTGATGTCATATGTCCCGCCGGAAATCGAACTAGGACCTCTCGCACAGCAAGCAAGCTCTACCGACTGAGCTGCGAGGCCAGATAAATAAAATTAATTCATTCAAGGTATTAAAGCTAACTATCCAACGTTGAGTAAGCAGGCTAGTAAATTATAATATAGACATAAAACTGATTCCTCTATTTAGGTCACGTTACTTACAATAGAGTTTTGAATAAAAATGACCCCAAATTAATTAATGTGCACAGATAACAAAACACAAATGTTCGTATATCATAGGTCAGCTTTTGATTCTAATGAACTCAATACCGGTAAAAAGGAAAAATTCCGTAAAATGCTATGTGCACAGATTCCGCACTGCAGCTCAACCGGGAAAAATTTTAAATGCAAGAAGAAATATTTCCAAAAGGCTAATGCTACATAAAAATTATTTGATATAAATTGTGTATTTCAATGACCTCAATAATTTCAGAGCTGGCGTTGGACTATGTTAACAGACTATATTTCTATTAGTTAACCGTGTGGCGTGTCGGTTATTTTCGGGACCTGGGTCGTCCTTCACCTGGCTCGAGGATTCGTTTCTACTAGTGTGAATCAACACCTCTGTTCTTTGGTGAGTTTCTTGTATGGTTTAGTAAGCCGAATATTTGAATTGCAAGTAGACTTTATGACCGGGTTATTCATCCGGGATTGTCCGTTGTCACTTTTCAATAAGCAGATGTTTCGATATTAAAATGTAGCTATAGACATGATTTATATTTGTTAACTTAATAACATTCTGTTTGATTTGCCTGGTCATTTGATTTTTAAATGTAGTGTGCGAGTTCATTTAGCCGTTTTAGGCAATATTTAACGGTTTTCAATTATTGTGGTTTTTGTTAAGCTTTATCCAAATTGAAAAGCTGTTCGGAGGTTATGTAATTGTTAATTTCTCTAGCTTTTGCCTAAATTGCTAGTTTGTTCAGAGTTTATATAATTATCTATATTTTGTGAGGGACTTACTTTGCGGCACCACAAGAATTACTTCCTAGTGGTGGTGTTCTGTTTAATGGCCAGGCAAGCGTGAGGTGAAGAGCTATAGTGATCGAGCTAAATGGGGCAAATCTGTTATGCATTTATGTTAAGATAATTTACCCTACTTCTCCCTCTGTAATAATTCTTTGTGTGAATTCATGTAATAACATAATAGCAGTTGTTAATTAAACCCAGTAAACCCGAATTTGACTTTTGTGAACAAACTCTTGGAAGGCAGACCTGCTACCCAGTATCGGTCTAGCAGTCACCCCATATCCTGGTTAAGGCGCCTCCATTTTAATTATGTAAGATACGCGATTAAGTGTGCATGGATTACTAGTTATACTCGTACGTACAAAATATATTCAGAATGAATGACTTCAAAAGTTACTCGCAGAAAATTCAAAATATGTATTTTAATTTCGTTAAAACATTCCAAGTATGTGGTATTTAAACCAAAACCTTAGAACAATATTTACTAAAATGAAAAATAACAAAGTGCTTTCTATGTAAAGGGTAGCTTGAGGTGGGGAAATTTTCTTGAAAATATTGGCCTGGCATGCTTAAATTGTATCAAACTCAAATATGTAATTTCGTAGGTATTTATCCAACTTTTTGCTTTTGATCCATGCTGCGCTCGCTCGCGTACTCACACCTTTTTCTAAGAATTTTTTTTTGGGGGGGAGCGGGGAGATCTTACAGGTGCAAAAATTATACCATTCAGTCAAAATGAAGCGGCTTCACAGGCTATTCACAGAAAATTCAAGTACTTTATATTACACATTTTAATAAAAATCGTTATTTTAAAAAATATGATGCGTTACGTGACTACGTACAGTAAGTAGGGGAGGTATTTATTCCACCCAAAATTCGATACCGAGATTTCACCGGAAATACATGTTTTGAGACCCCCTGAATCCAAAAAAAAGCATTTTAAGAAACATGTCCGTGTGTGTGTGTCTGTGAACAGCATAACTCAGAAACGAACAGTCGGACAAACACCAAACTTGGTGTTTAGGTTCAGTATCTTCCAGAGATGTGACACGAAGGTTTTCAAGAAAATTCCCCCACCCCAGATTACCCTTTACATGGAAAATTTTAATTCTCTCCAAAATGGCTCTAACCATTTTGATTAAAATATGATATGTTTAAGATATTTTCATGACAAATGAAATGTATATCTCGAATTTTCTGGGAATGTCTCCAAAAGAATTCTTCATTGTGAACGACTTTTGCATAACTGGTGAACCATAAGAGATAGACAAAAGTTTACTACACAAAAAATTTAGATCGCCTTAAAATACACAATTTGTCATATACATTTTTTTTGTTGAGTGAACCATTTTCTAGATATTGCTTGTTATTCCCTTAAATGTTCCAATACTTATACTTTTTCTCAAATTCGTCATTCATTTTGTTTTCCTGGACATACAAAGAGAATGGAATGCGCCACGTAGCAACCAGCGCTTAAAACATTTGACTATCGCTTAAAACCTACCATATTCCCCTTGCATCTACAAGAAAATTAGCAATAAGATTGACATCTCGATATCTCGATTAACATGAAGCATATGGAGAATAAGCGTTTGTAAAAATAGTTTGTACAAGAGTAAAGAAAGTCATGTGAGTGTAACACATCAGATTTTTTTATACAGCTTCCACGGATTAATTCTTAAAGAATAGAAAATGACACACACACATCGAAATAACATCCGCTAGGTTGGATTAATTCAATGACGGCAATCATTTTAGACTTGGTTTGATTGCCTACTTCAGAAATAACTTACGCATTTCAGTGCTGCAGGTAACTCAAGTTTCATCCACCGCTCCCTCCTAAGCTAATTATGTTACACTGAGCTACCATCTCTACTTGTTTGCACGAATCTGAGCGGAATTCATAAAATAGGTTATTTCACCGACATATTAGCATCGCTCATTTATTCATGTTTGTTTATTAGGATTTGTTTCAAGCCAATCATAGAAAGATGTGATATGGGCTGGGTAGAAACTAAAGTTCATTAGATAAATGTGGATTACAGAAGAAAGACCACTGTTGCGATCTGGCGAAATGGATAACTTTTTCTGCACCCACGTGTACGTTACTCCTCCTCTAAAATGTAGTACTACGTTAGTACAGCATTCATGTGCGTGAGTGTACAACATGTGTGTGGTCAGCTTGTTTCGAGTCACTCTTGCATGTTACACACTGATCGCTGGTTCTTCATTTTCTTGCGTGCTTGTTTGTGCCGGCATTCTCAGCTCTGCTGCGTACAGTACAAATGAATGGAGAACGGGGAGAAATGGGATAAAACGCCCTTTGAATCAACAGCAAATAGAAATAATAATAAAAAAAGGAAAAGGGTGTAGCTACCGCCGTTCAAAGCCACCGGAGTAATAAAAATATGGGGTTTACTTTTTCAATAATCTGCGCCTGGCCATGAAAATAACAGTGCCATCTGTCGTTGGAAATCGTTTCACACTCAGCGATCGTAATAACAGAAACAAATGCGCAGCAATTGTCGCTAAATGTCTTCCTTGGCCGCATGGAATTCTGCAGCTCTTTATGAATATTTGATTCAGAGAACAAAGCATACAGACGTGCCTCTATTTGCTAGAATGTTTACGTCATGCTAAATTGTTTCTTTCTACTTCTGCAAATTCTGTATCGCACAAACAGCCGCTTTATTACCCATTTTCTGATTTCTCTACCGCCATTTCGACCCAAAAGTTTTGTTTCGAGATTTCAATTTACCTCCTAAAATGTTAGAAAATGGAAAGTGGATGGGCGAGTGAAAGCAAAAACGGCCAGTCTGGTAAGTACCACATTTGATACTCCAGTAAGATACCTTTCAGGGATGTAAAGCGAAAATGTTTAAATAATTATATTATGCAAACAACACTTGCATGTAATGAAAATACATGTTTGGGATAGTGATATGAAAGTAAACCGTAATACATTCATATTTTCTGTAAGGAAACTAAGTGTGCCCTTTCTCATTGAATTTTATATAACAGAGAAATATACAATTAAATAAATAAACCAATCAGAATTTACTACAGAAAATACAATGAGTTATTTCATATGACTTCCCCTACCCACTGACTTCATTTGTTTTGTATAACTTAAATATTCTTACGAAAGTTTATTATTCTATCTACTTCATCATAATCGAGATATATCTTTGCAGAAATAGTTTGTTTATACATTCCGTTGTAGGTACAAGGCGTATAGAGGAAACCTAATTGATACTCAAATGGTAACCTTGAAATTCCACATACTTTCCATAACATCGCAAGACACAACTGAGTAGCGCCAGCCCTTTTAAAAAGTGACTACCATTGAAAAACTCAATCCAATAAGAATGGATATCGCGGAAATGGCTGATGCCATTACAAGGTTATCCGAAATAAATTGAGTGTTTTAAAGAGATCTGCGTATTTTATGTAGTACGTTTTTGTCTATCTGTTAAGATTTGCTAGTTATACAAAATTATACACGATTCATTTCGAATGAAGAGGATTTTACATGCTATTCCAAGAAAATTTATGAACATTTGTCATGCAAATATCTTAAATATGTGGTATACCAATAAAATTCGTTAAAGCATATTTTAGAAAACAAAAGATGTGAAACATTTTCCGTGTAAAGGTAGTTTGGGGTAGGGTGCTTTTTATGAAAATCTTCATGTCTCATCTATGGAAGCCATTGAACTAAGTGCTAAGTTTAGTATTTATCCTAAATTTGGTTTTGAGTTATGCTGTCCACAAACGCGCGCGCGGATGGACGTACTCAAAACATGCGTCTCAGGTGAAATCTCGACATGGAATTTCTGGGTGGAATGCAATATTTCCTCTATCCACTAGTTGTGTGGTAAAGAGAGTAATATATAAAAATCTGATGTGTTACACTCACATGGCTTTCTCTACTCTTGTACAAACTATTTTTACAAACGCTTATTCTCCATCTACTTCATGTTAATCGAGATAAACATTTGCAGACTCTATCTTATTGCTAAGTTTCATGTAGACGTAAGGAGAATATATTTACAAGGGCAATATAGAAATACAGTAGCCTTTAAGCACATACATATCTCTTAATAGCTGGTTGCTAGGTGCAGCACCATTCTCTTTGCCACAGATTATTACTCTTTGCATATCCAAGACAAAAAATGAATAACGAATTCCCATTTGAGAAAATAAGTATTGAAAAATTTAAGGGAATAACAAGTAATATCTCGAAAATGGTTCACTCAACAACAAAAATGTATATGACTTAAATTGTGTATTTTAACGCGAGCCACATTTTTTGTGTAGTAAAATTTTGTCTATCTCTTATGGTTTACCAGTTATGCAAAAGTCATTCACAATAAAGAATACTTTTGGAGACATTCCCAGGAAATTCAAGATATACATTTTATTTGTCATAAAAATATCTTAAACATATGATGTTTTAATTAAAATTGTTAGAGCCATTTTTGAGAAAATTAAAATTTTCGAAAAATCTTCTATGTAAAGGGTACTCTGGGGTGGTGAGATTTTCTTGAAAACCTTCGTGTCGCATCCTTGGTAGATACTGAATCTAAATACCAAGTTTGGTGTTTATCCGACGGTTCGTTTCTGAGTTATGCTGTTCACAGACAGACACACACACAGACACACAGAAACACACACACAGACATGTTTCCAAAAATGCTTTTTCTAGATTCAGGGGTCTCAAAACATGTATTTCCGGTGAAATCTTGGTATCGAATTTTTGGGTGGAATACAATACTTCCCCTACCTACTATACGTAGTAGAGAAAGTAAAAAAGGTAAGAATGTTTAAAAATGCTTCTGTGGGTAAGAGTGAGAGAGAACAACATAATTCCTAAAGAAGGAAACTCTTTGATTTTTTTACATTCTCAAAAATGACTATAACGATTTTTATTAGGAGTACTTTATTCTATGTCTACCTTGGCTAATTAGTTGACGATTTTGCTAGTCGTAGGTGCTTTGTGGTTATGCAGTTTATCCTAAAGAACCGCGAACATGGAAAACACCGCGAGATCAAAATGAGCTGTGTTAGTGATTAATATTCTGGAGTATCATTACATACACATACACAAAAAAGAAGAAAGGAAGTAAGAAAGAAAAAATTAAAGGAAGAAATGAGTATGAGTCGAGCGCAGGTCGTCAGGCCGTAGCGAGTCGCAGTGAATTGAGAAGGTCCTCTGGTTTCGAGATTTATCGAAGTTAGGCTTAAGTTAGTGTATATTAATTAGTTTCGAATAACGAGAATATCAGAAATTGCGCAGTAAAGAAGGCCAAATCAAAATTTAGACGTTCGCTTAAATCTAATTTGTTTAGACTAAACATCGCTATTTTAGCGGATTACGCTAATATAGTTGGGTTGGCGGTTTCTGCTGTATTAACAAACGGGAGTAGGTACCTTGTTGACATATCGCGGTGAATTTAGTATATGAAGCATCTTAAAAAGGGAGGAAGAGTGGTTTGCAGGCGGTCTAAGCGTTCACATCTCCTCTTAAAAGTCACTATTATATGCAGTTTTGTTCCTAAAATGACTATCTTTTAGCATCTTAAGTTGTATAAGGTAATTATGGAATCATTGCGGATTATAATTTGTGTTTATATTTTATAATAAGTTAAGATGTACGAGGGCGGATCGAAAGATAACGCACAATAATTTTGTTCTGCCTTGGTATTGCAGCTGGAATGTTGCAATTTCACACAGATATAGTTTGAAGCAGCTCTAGCAAGAGAAGCGTGAAATACGCAACAAAGATGGCGCGCATGTTACTGTCGTCCACGTGCGAAGAGCAAAGAGAGGTGTGGTTCGATATTTGTGGGTCAAAGGGCATAAAGCGAGTGATATTCACAGGCACAAGCGTAGCATGTATGGGGATGATTGGATGGACAGTAGCAATGTATCTAGGGAGGTGTGCATTCTTCTAGAGGGCCATGTGAACCTTAGAGATTCGCCACGCACCGGGAGGCCGGTAACAGCTGCAACACCGCAGAATGTCAGAGGCATTGAGGCGGCAATTTTGAACGACCGGCGTGTGCAACTGAGAACCTTATCGCAACAGTTCAACATTTCCTATGGTGCAGTGTACAATATTGTTCATGACACGTTGAAATTTCGTAAAGCTAGTGCTCGCTGGGTGCGTAAGCACCCGACAGACAACCACAAGGGCCAGAGAATGATGACGAGCTTGCATCACCTAACGCGATACACCGCAGAAGGGCATGTCTTTCTGAAAGGAATCGTCACTGGTGATGAGTCGTGGACATACCACTACACGCCGGAAACCAAGCAGGCAAGTATGGAGTGGAAACATGCTGGTTCCCCAGTGAAGAAAAAATGCAGTATGACTCAGTCTGCTAAGAAAGTGCTTGTGACGGTGTTCTGGGATATGCATGGCGTTGTATTGGTGGACTTTACTAAACACGGAACCACTGTGAATGCTGCAGCCAACATGAAAACCCTGGTGAAGTTACATCGTGCCCTTCGTGACAAACGCCATAATATGAATGCTGACGAAGTCAAAATTCTTCACGATAGTGCTTGCCCCGATGTTGTTGCTGCTGTTCATCAGAAAATCACCAAATTTGGTTGGGAGGTACTCCATTATCCACCATACAATCCGAACCTTGCACCGTCGGACTTTCATCTGTTTGGTTCCATTAAGAAATTCCTGGCCGGCTAACGCTTTGCGATAGATGCGGAAGTGAAATCAGCAGTCAGCAGGTGTCTATACTCCAAAGAAACGGATTTCTACGAACAGGGCATATTGCAACTGGTATCAGGATGGGAGAAATACGTTGAGAAACTTGTGACTATGTCGAAAAGTAGGTAAAAGTTGTAAGTTCATTTGTGATTTTTGTTGTTGTTTTAACTATTAAACTTTTTTGTAAAAAACTTATTGTGTCTTACTTTTGGACTCGCTCTCGTATTATATTTGATTTCACTTGTAGTTGTTTTAGCGGCTATAACGAAAAGTGACCAAACAGCATAAGTTTAAGGTAATATTTACATGGAAAATAACATTTCTATAATTCGACATTTTCGTACGGAATTAATTCTGTATAGTCTCGCTTAACTTGTAAACTATAAGGGAGAGGCAAATACATACTGCACCGTAAGTGCATATCTCATTAAAGCACACACTTAACGCTAAATCAGTAATTTTTTGGGGGGGGCATTAACCATTTCAGATATTTGTTATTGGTCTCTATGTTCCATTTTCATGATGTAAAAAGAGTGTGTAGTTTCCAAGCCAACATATAGGGATCAGCTTTTTAAACATCTCACTATCGCTGTACCTACAACAAAATGTATAATGAAACCATTTCAGCACATTAATAATAAGATTTTTTTCGCCCTAAATTTAACAGCTAGAACCTTTTGAAGTGAATACTTGAGGAGTGACTGAATGTTGGGGAACAGATGGCATTGCCAAGGCGCCACAAGAAGCTGAATGTTATAGGAACTGCACCTCTGCAATGCGTCCACTTTAAGGCTGACTGACTGACTTACTGGACCGTATATTACGTCGCGACTAATGGCTTACGGCGCTGCAAGTGGATTTCGATGCCGTCACTCATGAAATTTGAATTAGTGAGGAGGATCAAATGTGAAATGTGACCTACATAAGTGTCATTAAGGTCTAGTTATATGTGATATGTTCTTGAGAGCGCCGCGAATGAACTGAATTGATGCTTGTCGAAGTGAGTGCACATAAAACATCGCTGGAACAAAATTATGGCGTTTGGCGGAAACGTTGAATATTCCCTTTGCATAGTAGGTCCTATTATATGTAGAGTCAAACAGCATCACTTGGATAAAATGCACCTTCT
This sequence comes from Deroplatys truncata, assembly GCA_030765065.1. Classification (NCBI taxonomy): domain Eukaryota; kingdom Metazoa; phylum Arthropoda; class Insecta; order Mantodea; family Mantidae; genus Deroplatys; species Deroplatys truncata. Next base: position 93,681,687 of record CM060987.1, read on the forward strand.
CCTCGCAGTCTAATTCCTAGAATTAGCTTGACAGGAATTAATTCTGCACCCATGTTAAAACTCCACCAAAGCTTCTGTATACTTTAGGTCGATTTCATTTTTTACCTTGTCATCTGTTTACTTATGTATGTGTTTTATTTTCGATATTTTACCGAAAATTTAGAGGGATTTCTCAAGAAAATATCATACGTTACATTCCCATTGCTTTCTCTACCCTTTATTTTCTATATAGGATATAAACATTATTCTTATGAAAGCTTATTTTTCTATCTATTTCATTTTAATTGAGATAAATCTTTGAAGAAATAGCTGAATTACAGATTTTGTTATAGATACAAAGGTAACAGCGACAGTTAAATGTTTAGAACTGGACGCTATATGCCGGCCTTAAAATTCCACACTCTTTCTATACAATCGCGAGATACTACTAAAACTTGACAGGACTTTTAAAAGTTACAAAGTATAATTTATAATTCGAATAATTCGAACCATTAAGGATATCTCAAAAATGTTTTGTGCCACAAAAAGTTATAAGACATAAATTTTGTTTTAAAAAACAGATCAACATTTTCTGCGTGGTACATTTTTTATCTCTCGCTTAACGTTTACCAGTTACAAAAGTTTATACAAAATTCCTTCCGAATGAAGAGTACTTTAGAGCCTATTCCCACAAAATTCAAGATATACATTTAATTTGTTATGTAAATATACTTACTTAATATATGGGATTTGATCAAATTCGCTAGAGGCATTTTTTAGAAAATAAAAAATTTCGAAAAGTATTCCTTGTAACGGGTAATTGGGGAGGGGGATTCTCTTAAAAATCTTGGTGTCGCATCATTGGAAGTTAGTGAACTTAAATACCAGGTTTAGTGTTTATCCAACTCTCCGTTTTCGAGTTTTCCTGTTGATACACACACACATACCCCGGACCATTTTCTAAAAATATTTTTATGCGGGGGGGGGGGATAATGGGGCCTCAAAAACAAAATATTTCTGGTGAAATCTCGACATCAATTTTTGGGTAAATAAAATAGTTCCCCTCTTTACTATGTGTATTGGTGGACCATTTAAGTTGAGACTGTACAGTATCTCCAAAACAAAGCGTTGTAGAAAGAAATGTCCCTAATAAAAGTTGCTTGATATTATGATGGGAAGTAACTGCCATTAGTCGTGTTTTATTTGGAGGACGTTGTGGTGGTCATTATCTTACTGCACAAAGGTGGGCTTTGCATTTCTCTAAATATTTCCATAACATCATAACCAGGCTAAGGACCATTATTAATACATAGAACGAACACAACAGCAACATAAGTCACAGACGGCATGTAAAACGCGATCTGATTGGTCTGCACACGCCAACAGACTGAACAGAGATGGGGTGGGGGATGTTATCTACGACGTCTCACCGTAAAGTTCGGTGACAGTTCAACCTAATTTCCTTTCGTCCTGGCTTTAATGCTAGGAAATATTTCTATGTCTGATCATAACACCATGTCGTTTGCTAAACTGAGCACTGGTCTTTAAGTTTCTCATAGCATTAATTCCTTATCACTTGTAACTCTACAGTCAGTTTTTTATTTCCATTCATTTAGAAAGGACAGGTTCCATGTTGCTGCTCCGTGTACCTGTAGAAGGGGACCGGATAAAAGGAGAATATATGTGTCATCCTCTTAGGTGGTGATTCAGTGTGCTAAGTCGAATGAGAAATTATAGTACCAGTTTAATCTCTGAACACTTATTTCAATAGATATAGAATATGTTTTCCGTAATTTTGGTCCCATTAGAATTCCTACCCCTAACGATTCCTGCATGTTTTATTGAAAAATATGATATAAGTAATTTCAACTTGTACTTTCTCTACCACGTACGTAATAGACAGAGGAGGTATTGAATATCACCCATAAATTCTGTGTCCATATTTCACCGGAAACCACCTGCGAGGCCTCGTGTAGTAAAAAAAAAAAATCTAGTGCGTTGCATTTGTATTACCTTTCTCTACTCACTCATCTACAAATATTCTCATAAAAACTTATATTTCTAAGTACCCCTTTAATAAAATTTCATCACACATCGTTGTGGATATAAGGAGAACATACCAGGCTAAACCGATAGTCAGGTTTTTAAAAAGCGAGTCGCTAGGCGATGCTTTGATGACTACGAGAAGAAACGAATAGCGATTTGCCACTTGACAAAAACATAATAAAAATAAAAAAAACACATAATCATTTAAAAATTCAAATCAATAACAAATAATATCTCGGAAATGGTCAAAGCCACAAAAAGTTTTGTTTCAAACACATTGTGCACTTTAACTACATTTTTGGTGTAGTAGAGTTTGTCTCTCTCCCTTTCGCGGATTATTAGTTACATAAAAGTCATTCAGAATAAAAAGAAATTCATACGCTATTGTCAGAAAATTCAAAATATACATTTTATTTGTCGCACAAATATCCTAACACACAGTATTTTAATCAAAAACGTTTGAGCTATTTTTCAGAAAACAAAAATAATGAAAACATTTCCATACGAAGGATAGTTTGGGGGGAGGGGGTTTCTTGTAAATCTTCGTGTCACAAGCTTGGAAGACGCTCAACTTAAATACGAAATTTGTTGTTTAACTGACACATTTGTTGTTGCCAGACACATAAAGATCTTTTGCTAGAACGTTTTTTAGAATTCAGGTGAGAAAGAGAGAAAACAGCACTAATTAAAAAATAAATAAAGTAAATATAAATAAATACCAAACTTTGTACAAGCCCAGTATCTTCAAAAGATGCAACACGAAGATTTTCAAGAAACTCCCTCACTCCAAATTACTCTTTACATGGAAACACTTCTTATTACTTTCTCTACTACGTAGAGTAAGTATGGGAAGGAATATATTCCACCCAAAAATTCGATACCGAGATTTCACCAGAAATACATATTTTGAGAACCCCTGAATAAAAAAAAGCATTTTGGAAACATTTCCGTGTGTGTGTCTGTGAACAGTATAACTCAGAAACGAACAGTCGGATAAACACCAAACTTGGTATTTGAGTTCAGTATCTTCCAGAGATGCGACACGAAGGTTTTCAAGAAAATCCCCCACCCCAGATTACCCTTTACATGGAACATTTTTCGAAAATTTTAATTTTCTCAAAAATGGCTCTAACGATTTTGATTAAAATATCATATGTTTAAGATATTTTCATGACAAATTAAACGTATATCTCAAATATTCTGGGAATGTCTCCAAAAGATTTCTTCATTGTGAACGACTTTTGCATAACTGGTAAACCATAAGAGATAGACAAACTTTTACTACCCAAAAAATGTAGATCGCGTTAAAATACTCGATTTATGTCATATACATTTTTGTTGTTCAGTGAACCATTTTCGAGATATTGCTTGTTATTCACTTAAATTTTCCAATACTTTTTCTCAAATGGGAATTCGCTATTCATTTTTTTATGTTCTGGACATACAAAGAGAATAGAATGCGCCACATAACAACCAGGTTAAAATCTTAAAAGATTTGGCTATCGCTTAAAGCCTACCATATTCCCCTTGCATCTACAAGAAAATTAGCAATAAGATTAACATCTCGATTAACATGAAACATATGGAGCTAAGCGCTTGTAAAAATAGTTTGTACAAGGGTAGAGAAAGTCATGTGAATGTAACACATCAAATTTTTTTCTTTATTTTCTCCCAAACTCTCTTTACAATTTTGATTAAAAACACAGCATATAAAATGTGTATTTTGAATTTTCTACGAATAACATTTGATTTGCATTCAAAAAGTATTGAAATATCAATTTTCCTTATTATAACGAAAATACTTTAGTAGTACCAATGCTTTATAAAAAACTTTAAATCGAATCGAATTGGGTAGAATTCCAACCTCCAAAAAATTAATAAAGGATCAACATTCTTCTTTATTTCAACATTTTCAATTCAAAGCCCTCTTCATTCGGTATGAATTATGTGTTTTATATAATGGTAAACCGTAAGATATAGAAAAAAAACTTACTACATAAAAATGTAGATATCTTTAAAACATACAGCTTATTTAAAATTTCTAGCATCAGTCATTTTCGAGATACCGCTGTTATATTTTTGAATCTTTAAATAGGACTTTTGTCATTTTTCGAAGTACTGTCACCATTCAGTTGCCATGGAAAGAGTATAGAATTTCAAAATCATCATAATATTTATGTATTTTCTAACATTTTACTATCGCTCCAGTCTCCTATATTCCCCTTTAAACTGCAAAGGAATTTTAAATAATATTATATCTGCAACCGTTTATCTCAATTAACATGAAAGAGGTAAAATTTTGTAAGAGTGGTTCGTAGAGGAAGGGTCAGAAGATTATTGCGTTTCTCATAGGACATGATCTTGTGAAAAAGCACCTTAAACATGTGAGTGTTTCAGGGTAATTTAGATTGCAGATTGCAAGAAAGAAACTAAATAGCTTTGCGCATTATATGCTAAAGCCTCACAGGAGACATTGCTTTTAGGAATATGTTTTCATAACCAGAAGAATTTGAAACCATATCCATTATGAGCCTGTATTCCTTGGTAAAGGATGTAGGCGTAATGAATTGGCTTTAAAATGATACATCTAGCACAATAAGCTCAAGGCTGAAGTACATCCGGAGCAATGACGGAAATCTGTATCGCATAAGACAAGAGAAGAGAAGGGGGCAGAGGAAGTCATATGATTGTAACAAAAGTTTTTTTTTGTTATCCTCATTTCTACCTTAAGTACCTTGTTTGAACACAAATATTTTTAATTTATACAAATGTTGATTTATGCTGAAGTTGCGTCTTCGGAACAGCGGCTGAATAACTGACCACTCACACACCTCACACCGCTGTACTATCTCCCGCCAGCTCATTGTCAGAAGTTCATTATCTTCGGTGTAAAATTGTAACCAACACTGTACGTAGTTTTTATTTCCTTTTATTGGATATTTAAATAAAAAATAAGACAGTTTATTTGCTAGTCTAGTTTATTAAGTAGAGAGATTCAGAGAATCGTTTCCCTTTCCGTTAACTGGTAAATCAAGGTACAAATTCCCCTGTTTGTTTTAACGCTTCGACAAGCACCTGAAACGTTTTAGACATAATAGTTAAAATAATGTAAGTATCTGGCTTTTACATTAAGTTAAATATTTATTGTATTGCTTCATTCTACATTTAACAAGGGCCTTTCGACTTAAGGGGCTTTTATTAAGTGTTTTACTGAAAATATGTTTTGGTAGTTAAAGACCACTAGTAAAGGTAATATCGTTCTCATAATGCATTAACCAATTCGCAGCGGCATTGGCGACACATCACGTATTCTAGTCTACCTTACCTGTCAAGTGTGATTTTTCCTACCCATCTGCAAGGGAAAGGAGTTGTAAAGTGTGTGTATGTATGTTTCAAAACCTTTTTCTACAAATCTATAAAAGGATGGGGAAAAAAGTTCAAAGTTTTCAAGTACTCGCCGTGATATGTCTGGTTTAAAAGAGGACACCTTTCATCAGGTATATTGTTGCCTGGTCTCGTGAGTTTCTTTGGTTTTGTTAGGGCACGAGCGAACTACTTCATTTGAAAGATAATAAGGAGTAGCTTATAGGAATGAACTAGTTCGACTTATAATATAGGTGAGATCAGTTTCTCTCTTCCCCTTGTGACCTTGCTCTCAACAACCACTATGTAGAAGCCCTTGTACTCGACTGTATACACAGCTGTGCCATCAGCTGGTAACGTTATTAGGAAGCAGTACTGAGTGAGAGATAAACGAATTACACGCTCCTCGGCTGTGTCAGGTGTCAGTACTTCATGACCAGCCTCATTTGAACGACTCACAATTTGAGCGAAGTGGTTCACACGAAGGAAATGTAACAAATACTACTACTACTTCATTTTGGATTCACACTGTACTAAAAATTGAAGATAGAAAGTTAGGCATGCAACTAAGCTAATCCCAGCGAAACTGGACTTTGTAGCAGGTAAAAGAGACAGACAGGATTGTTAAAATAACATAGTTGGTTAAATGGTCCTGCACCTTACCCATAGAAATGAGCCTCAAGAAAAGAAACGCAGTAAAAATAGTATACGATGTTATAGCTTCGTTTTATTCACATTTTCTTTTAAACTTACTAACGCCGACAATTTTGAATTTCATATTATATAATTTTCTTCTTCTTACAAGGATTAGGTAATATTTCCTGTTCCGGTCTCTAGCCATCTCTTGCGTGGTCTTCCTAAACTTCTCCTCCCTGTCGGTTAATAATTCATTATCTTTTTTGGTATTCTATCATCTGCCATTTTCATCAATCTTATCGTTTACTGTTACAGCATTCAAATCTGATCTTGTTGATCCATTTTTTATTTTGTCAGCTCTAGTGAATCCCTTTACATATCTCAAAATTTTCATTTCGGCGGTGAGAATACGTGACCTCTCTTTTTATTTACTCTACTACGTAGAGTAAGTAGGGGAAGTATTGTATTCCACCCAAAAATTCCATACCGAGATTTCGTCGGAAATACATGTTTTGAGACCCCCTGAATCCAAAAAAAAAACATTTTTGGAAACATGTCCGTGTGTGTCTGTGTGTGTTTGTGAACAGCATAACTCAGAAACGAAAAGTCGGATAAACACCAAACTTGGTATTTAGGTTCAGTATCTTCCAGAGATGCGACACGAAGGTTTTCAAGAAAATCCCTCCAACCCAGAATACCCATTACATGGAACATTTTTCGAACATTTTAATTTTCTCAACAATGGCACTAACGATTTTGATTTTGATACGTTTAAGATGTTATTATGATAAATGAAACGTATATCTCGAATTTTCTGGGAATGTCTACAAAAGTGTTCTTCATTCTGAACGACTTTTGCATAATTGGTAAACCATAAGAGTTAGACAAAAATTTAGTACACAAAAAATGTAGATCGCATTAAAATACACAATTTATGTCATATACATTTTTTTTGTTGGGTGAACCATTTTCGAGATACTGGTTGTTATCCCCTTAAATTTTCCAATAATTATACCTTTTCTCAAATTCGTTATTAAATTTTTTTATGTCCTGGACATACAAAGAGAATGGGATACTCCACATAGCAACCACCTCTTAAAATATTTGACTATCGCTTAAAGCCTACCATATTCCCCTTGCATCTACAAGAAAATTAGCAATAAGATTAACATCTCGATATCTCGATTAACATGAAGCATATGGAGAATGAGCGTTTGTAAAAATAGTTTGTACAAGAGTAGAGAAAGTCATGTGAGTGTACCACATCATATTTTTTTGTTATTGTCCACAACTCGGAACCATATAATAAAGTAGATAAGGTTATAATCTTGTAGAACTTAATTTGTGTTTCTTTTCTGGTTTTCTTGTAGAGTTCTTCTGACCGTTCCACAAATTGTTTGAAGCCTATTAACTTTCATCTCAATGTCTTTGTCAAATTTAAAACTAATCTCGCATCCTAGATAATTGAAGTGAGATACTTGTTCTAATATTTTACCGTTTATGAGTATCTTTGATCTAACGGGATTCTTCCCTTTAAAAACCATTGTCTTTGTTTTATTTGTGGATATAGTTAAGTTATAATGCATTACATTTTGGCTTAATCTATATACTGCTCTTCGTAGATTATCTTCTGTTTCTTGTTTAACTATTCGATCATCAGCATATAGTAAAGTGCTTAAAGACGTGCTTAATTCTATTTTGATCCCGAACTGTATTTCATCTTTACACTTCAAAACTAGATCGTCAATATATAAGTTAAATAAAGTGGGCGATATGCTACACCCTTGTCAAACACATTGATTTCTTAAGATTTCAACTGACATTTTAAAACCAGAATTAATTCTTATTTTGGTATTTACATACAAACTCTTGATAGGATTAATAAGATGTTTAGGAAATCCTCTTGTCTCTAAAATGTTCTACAAAAGGGGCCGTTTTACAATATCAAAGGCTTTCTCACTGTCAATAAATGCTATGCGAGTTTCCAGGTTAAATTCACAATGTTTTTCAATAACTTGTCTAATTATGAATACATTATCACTAGATGAACTAGATGAAATTATATGATTTTCTTCTTAAAATTACAGCAGCACAAAACACCATTTTTTTTAATTTGGCCAGCTTGCTTAGAGCGCAGGCGGGCGCATAAACTAGTATGGGCAAAGTGCTTCATTCCCTTCAAGTTAGCCTACACCTTACCTGGGCCGGCTATAGGTATCCCATATTGCCTGCCTAATTTTCTTCTTACTGTGCTACACAGAGTAACAATTCGGGTATTATCGTTTATACAACACGAAACTAGAACTAAAGTTAGTGAGCTAAGGGATTATCTGTTGGACGTCAGAGGTTTGTAAGGGAATTAATAGAAATATTGCCACCGAAAATTTAAACTGCTGGTATACAATGTACTGGAACACGCGACTGCTCCCATTTTGGTACTAGTACACGCTTTTCTACCATTTTTGTATCAATCACTTATTTTTATTTGCTATAAAACTTTTCAAGTTGTAATGTTACCATTTACAAGGAGGGTAGGAAAATACGAATACTTAAAGGCAGGAATGTTATAGTGCTGGGCCCATTTTTCTCTCAACACTTCCAAGCACGAAGTGTCCTCACAAATTATTTAAATTTCATCACAAAACAGGAAAGGGATTAAAAACCAGGAATCGTAAAATATATGTTAAAACAGAATAAACTTTGTTTTCTTGTAGCCAGATAAGAAGTACTATATTCTTTATAAATGCAGCATTTAAATCGGTTTACATATAACAACTTGGCTTTAGTACATTTAACATTTCGTTATAAAACATTGGTCTCTCTTGCACTGGTAACTCACGATAGAGATTTACAATTGTTCTTTAAAACAAAGTGTTCTCACTCTATCCCGGAAAGTTAATGAAAGTTGGCACGCGCATTAAATGTTTAAATTTAGAATGTTACTTACACAAAAAATTGTTAAAGAATTTAGACAAAGCAAAAATAGTCTGTAAAGCCGATCTCATTTCTTTCTCTTCAGCTCTTCTTCCTTCACCCGGTGTCGCTCCGTCAACCATACACATGATCTGACGTCAGAGTCGAATGCAGCGCCGCCTTAGTCTACTTGAGATGCCATCTCTTAACTGGAGTACTGAGGAGCACTGGCCGGTAATGCAGATGGTAGCTTACTGGTAGTATTCTGCTTCAGCCAGGTTGAAAGTTGGTTATCAGTTATATCAGCAGAATTAGTCCCACAGTCAAGGATTTTAGCACGGCAGGATAAATTGTCCTGTAAGGTGGGGAGCCAACATGACTCAACAAGAAGCTACGATCAGAATTTTATTTTATATTTACCTATACATAGGGTGAACCATTTAAGTTGAGTTGTACAATATCTCCAAAACTAAGCGTGTTAGAAATAAATACCTTGTATAAAAGCTGCCTGATATTATGGGGGAAGTAAATGCCATTAGCGGTGTTTTGTTTGGAGGACGTTATGATGATCATTTTAGGGTCAATTTAATTGTTTTAAATGGGAACCTATAATTAGGGTCAACGTTTGTATCTACAGTTTAATTCATGGACATATTTATTTTGCTGCTTCCATCTGTTCAACGTATCAGTCCTTTTAATTGTATATTCTTTAATATAAAAATGTTTATTTAAGAACATATATTCTACTATTATTAGTCATCACCAGTTTCAATTATCCACTCAAAACTTTGCATTACAAAGAATGCAAAACAAGAGAGGCCAAGGGTCGGTGACAGGCAGATACAAAACCGGTCCGAGTGCTGTCTGCAAACGCCAATAAAATGTACGAGGGATGGGGGATGATTATCTACAACGATCTTGCCTATAGTCCAGTGGCAGTTCACCCTTATTTTCTTCCGTCCTGGCTTTAATGTTTAGGTTGGTCGTTCCATATTTCTTTGCTTTCGTAATTATGTCGTACTACTCCAACAAAAGCGGCCTGATCTTAAAAAACAAACTCTGAACCAAGCGTTTCAGCATCTTTATAAATTAATATATCTACTAAGGGTCTACAACTGAAGGAAAAAGTAATATATAATGTAGTTATTCGAGAAGCTTAGAAAGTAGAAGATGTATACTTACAGGTGATAGATGTTTTAAACTAAGATTACGTCGGGTCGCTAACTTTTTAAAAAGTTCAGTATTTGGGCACCCCTCCCTCCTAGAAAAACACAACAAAAATATGTATAAAGTCTATTGGCTTATTCATTGTTACTGATAAACGTACGAAAACCCTTCCCCATGTTGCATTTGAGTTGTCTTTCATTAAAAAAATTATATTTCTACTTCTTAGTTTCTGCTTTATCGCCGTTAAAGTTGTTTTTATGCATTTTCTTGAAGTTTCTATCACTCAAAACCTAAATACAATGAACAAAATACGAACATACGACATAATCACCCAAGTACACTTCAACTATAATCTGATGCGGCAGTCAGAATGACTCCCGTGAAATCTGGCAAGCTTAAGGGTACTCGTACTGAAATTGCTCATTGCTGTTTAAACCAATTTAACCCCATGAATCCTGTGGTGAGTGCGTGTGCATTCTTGTATTGCGGACGAGCAAGCTCACTTGCCCTGATTGTTGCGGAGTAGCTAGGGGCAAGCAAATTCGAAGTGGAATCTGTACATTCCTACTAATTCGTGTCCGAATTAAACGATATGCGTTTTAAACGGATCTGAATTAATGGCGTAAAATAAAATCTGTAGCACAAACCTATTATGAGTATCTCAGAGCTAAACAAGATTAAATCAAACAGACCAAGTAAATAATTAAGAACAAAATTTAGTTATTATACGTAATAAATCCAATTCCATCAATGATGTGTTTTTACTTCAGATTATAGGGTCAACATTTCCCGAACTAAGATTATAATATGGCTTGATTTAACTTAGTAATTATATTGTAAACCGGCATATATTCATGTTATAGAAGATATAATTGCATTAAGCGAATTAAACCTGACTGACGCAGACCACTAAGGGCCTTAAGTTTTTCCTTTGTGGCAAGTCTGCTGCTGGAAGTGTTGTGTTCTGCCAACAGGTAACAATGTCAGCTTGTGCCGACAGTTCATTATCGACGAAGACGTTGTAACAAGCTTCTCTTGGGCCCCCCGGATTAGCTACAGAAGAAGTCAGTTCCAGACGCCTGGGTTTGATTCTCTTCTTACACGCGTCTGTCATTCTTCTTTTTATCGCTCGCTCCGCTTCTCTATCGATTCTGTTAATGCCACTTCTTTCCCTAACGTAACGCAGCTCTGAAAAATGGAAAATCTAAAGCCTACAATATCCTGTTTGAACGTGTTGCCAACTGTTCAGCGAGTAGGAATATCTAGTATAAATAGGAGTTTTTAGATTTTTAACTTTTTGCAAGTAATTTCACTGAGGGAATGGCGTCTAAGACTCGCATTTTTACTTTCTCTACTACGTATAGTAAGTAGGGGAAGTATTGTATTCCACCCAAAAATTCGATACCGAGATTTCACCGGAAATACATGTTTTGAGACCCCCTGAATCCAAAAAAAAACTTTTTGGAAACATGTCTGTGTGTGTATGTGTGTGTGTGTTTGTGTGTGTGAGTGTGAGTCTGTGGTGTGTGTGTGTGTGTGTGTGTGTGTGTGTGTGAGTGTGAGTCTGTGGTGTGTGAGTCTGTGAACAGCATAACTCAGAAATGAACAGTCGGATAAACACCAAAATTGGAATTTAGGTTCAGTATCTTCCAGAGATGCGACACGAAGGTTTTCAAGAAAATCCTCCCACCCCAGAGTACCCTTTACGTGGAACATTTTTCGAAAATTTTAATTTTCTCAAAAATGGCTCTAACGATTTTGATTAAAATATTATATGTTTAAGATATTTTCATGACAAATAAAATGTATATCTTGAATTTTCTGGGAATGTCTCCAAAGGTATTCTTCATTGTGAACCACTTTTTGTAACTGGTAAACCATAAGAGATAGACAGAATTTTACTACACAAAAAATGTAGATCGCGTTAAAATACACAATTTATGTCATATACATTTTTTGTTGAGTGAACCATTTTCGAGATATCACTAGTTATTCCCTTAAATAATTTTTCGATACTTTCTCAAATGGGAATTCGTTATTCATTTTTTTTGTCTTGGATATGCAAAGAGTATTAATCTGTGGTAAAGGGAATGGTGCTGCACCTAGCAACCAACTATTAAGGGAGATGTATGTGCTTAAAGGTTACTGTATTTCCAAATTGTCCTTGTAAATATATATTCCCCTTACATCTACAAGAAAATTAGCAATAAGATGGAGTCTGCAAACGTTTATCTCGATTAACATGAAGTAGATGGAGAATAAGCGTTTGTATAAATAGTTTGTACAAGAGTAGAGAAAGTCATGCGAGTATAAGACATCAGATGTTTAAGGTTACAGTGGTGAGGCGATCGACTATACTTGTTTCAAGGGAATATCCATTGGAATGTTGAAAAATCTTCTAAAAGTAACTTTTCCTTTTTTTCATTAGGAAAACACCTAATATTTGTACATTTGTGAAGATTTTACCTTGTTCACAATTAAATGCTCTTTAGCATGATTTAAGCAACATACTCCGCTAACCTTACAGGGAGTTTACAGTTTACTTCCGCTTTTCTGGCAAACCATTTCTTCAGCATTTATTACTTACTTAGGGGTAGTATTGCATTCCACCCAAAAATTCGGTACCGAGATTTCATCAGAAATAGATGTTTTGAGACTCCCTGAATCCCAAAAAAGAAGCATTTTTAGGAAAAGGTCCGTGTGTGTGTGTCTATGAATAGCATAACTCAAAAATGAAAACTCAGAGAAGTACCAAACTTGGTATTTAGGTTCAGTATCTTTCAAAGATATGGCATAAATATTTTAGAGAAAATCCTCCCAATCCAGACTAACCTTCCCATGGAACATGTTTCGAAAATTTTGATCTTAACAAAAATGGGTCTAACGATTTTGATTAAAATATATATTTAAGATACTTTCGTGGCAAATTAAATGTATATGATACATTTTCTGGAAATGTTCTCTAAAAGTCCTCTGCATTCTGAGCGGCATTTGCGTAACTATTAAACGTAAGAGACAAAATTTTACTACACAACAAAATGTAGATCTCGTTAAAACGCACAATTTATGTCATATAATATTTTTTTCGAGTAAACCATTTCCGAGATACTCATTACTTGTTTGAATTGTTCAATACTTATACTTTTTCTCAAATGGGAATTCGTTATTCGTTTGTTTTCACGGCCGGTGTCACAATTATTACTAATATGATTTTCCGGGCTGTTATGCCGTGGTCTGCTGAAGTAAGATTTCCCAGACGTTTCGTCCACAACTGCGGTAGACATCTTCAGTGGCGCGGACGAAGTCTTCTCGGTGAAAGTATCGCAGCGTCTGATGCGTTGGCCGTTAGTGCCGCTCTCTTTATAGTGTGGACGCTCTCTGCTGATTGGCCCGCTGGTATGAGGGGGCTGGCGCCGGCTGTGTTGTTGCTCTTTTCTGATTGGCTCGCAGTGTTTTTTGGTTTTGTATGACCTTTCTTGTTTTTGATGACTAGATGCCAGTTACTGTTGAGTTTCAAAGCTTCTTCTTTCCTATTGAAATTATTGGGATGTTTATAAATCTCTATTGCTTCGCGTTGTAGCCGGGTATGGTAATGCTTTATGGAGGAAAGAATGTTAGTGTCCTGAAATCTAATAATGTGTTCGCCCTCGGCTTCAATGGCATGTTCGGCGACTGCCGATTTTTCTGTATGGCCCAGGCGGCAGTTTCTTTTGTGTTCGCTAAGTCTGGTGTTTGCGCTCCGCTGTGTGGTACCAATGTACACTGAACCACAGGAACAAGGAATACGGTAAACACCGGCCGATGACAGGGGATCTCGGGGGTCTTTGGAAGAGCGCAGTAGGCTGTTTAATTGTCTTGTAGGTTTGAATACTGTTTTGACGTTATGACGTTGAAGTATATGTTCAATACGGTCAGTGACATTTCTGAAATATGGCAGAAAAACAATGGACTTGCTTTTGGGTTGGTCCTGAGTAACCGGTCGGGGCTTGGCCGGACGGCAGGCTCTTCTCACCTCTTGGACTGAATAACCATTTGATTGTAGAGCTGTTTCTAGGTGTCGGATTTTTTGTGGAAGTAAGTGTGGTTCACAAATACGGGAAGCACGGTTTGCGAGTGTCTTAATCATAGCACGTTTTTGTCTAGGATGGTGGTTGGAGTTCTTGTTAAGGTAACGGTCTGTGTGTGTGGGTTTGCGGTAGACAGTATGACCCAGCGTGCCGCCAGCCTTCCTGCTAACGAGTACATCTAGAAGGCTAGTTGGCCATCCTTTTCTTGTTCCATTGTGAACTGTATACGCTGATTGATGCTATTTAGATGTAACAAAAAATCTTGAAGAGCTTGTTCACCATGGGGCCAGATGACGAAGGTGTCATCCACATAGCGGAACCAGGCTGTTGGTTTGAGTGGAGCTGAGTTTAGTGCCTTTGACTCAAATGCCTCCATGAAGAAATTGGCCACAACAGGGCTAAGGGGGCTGCCCATGGCAACACCGTCTATTTGCTCGTAGAATGACCGGTTCCACTGGAAATAAGTCGTAGTCAGGACATGGTGAAAAAGTGTAATGATATCATCAGAGAAGATGGGTTGTAACAACTTCAGAGTTTCCTGTGTTGCACCGCTCACAATGTTTGGCGAGAACATTCCGTGGACTCCCACAGTTACCTACCTGCGACTTACCCTCGACCAAGGACTTACGTGGAAGGACAACATTCGCCTAGCGCGCAACAAGGCAATTGCAATCCTATGGAAACTGTACCCACTACTAAATCACAGCAACTCCCTACAATTGGACACCGGCCTTACACTATACAAATCCCTTATCCGCCCAATCCTGGCCTACGCAGCCCCCGTGTGGGGGTATGCCGCGGCCAGTCATATTACATCCCTCCAGACACTACAAAATAAAACACTACGCAAGATCGCCAAGGTTCCTCGAACAGCCCCTGCCGACAGGCTCCACACCGAACTTAGGATCCATTCCATCGAAGAATTTATCAAGAAACTAACAGCCGACCTGTATGCCAAAATACCGTATAATACCAATCCGCTCATACACGAACTAGGCTCATACGACCACACCCACGACAAACACAACCGCCCCCTTTCACTTTTTGACTGAACTATCACACCCAGCACTGACGCCATTGACGCACGCGTACATCTGGCGCGCATCACTGGCTACATACCTTAAGAACTAACTGCTCTCTAGTTTCAGGAACTCCAGTCACCCTGCAAGGCCACGCGAATCAGCAGAGAACCAACCACTCACATCACGAACGGTAAGCCTTGACGACGCCTGCCCCCACCCTGTACATACGTTGAAGCATGAATAGTTATTAACCTCTAGATCCCCACAAACTAACATTAACCTAACCACGGACACCGACCTTCTCTTCACTACGCATATTCACGCCACCTTTCATTTACTCCCAGCGATCCACACAGGGCTTCGGTCATGTGTGGACCCCTGGAAACATCACTGACGCGCTCGCATCCTTGCATGCCAGCATTTCATTCACCGATACTAACCGGGGTGCTTCCGCGGAACCCGACTAACACCTTGCAACTACACTTACAAAGCACCCCCCTGCATCCTGCATGATTAGTTTACTAACGGCATGTGCATGGGGAGACGATGTAGCCTCAGAGGATGATCGTCACCGGGGGCGGCGGGTGTGGGGCCGCCCCCACTAAAAAAAATAAAAAAAAAAGAAAAAAAGAAAATAAAAGAATAAAAGAAAAGCCAACGCATCAGACGCTGCGATACTTTCACCGAGAAGACTTCGTCCGCGCCACTGAAGATGTCCACCGCAGTTGTGGACCAAACGTCTGGGAAATCTTTCTTCAGCAGACCACGGCATAACAGCCCGGAAAATCATATTAGTAATAATCGTTATTCGTTTGTTATGTCCTGGACATGCAAAGAGAATAGAATGCTCTACACAGCTCTTAAAAGATTTGACTATCGCTTAAAGCCTATCATATTCCCCTTGCACCCACAAGAAAATTAGCAATAAGATAGTTTCTACAAATGTTTATCTCGATTAACATGAAGTAGGTGGAGAATAAATGTTTGTAAAAACAGTTTGTACAAGAGTAGAGAATATCATGTGCGTGCAACAGATCAGATTTTCTTAAAATTTAAAATGCTTCACAGGATGAAGTTTTCTCATATCTGCTTGTTATTTTCAGCATAGTTCTTGAAAGGTCAACAATAAATAGAAAGATGTTTTTCTTCGTACTTAAAGTAGTTTCTTGGTTATTGCTTTATACTTCAAAATGTTTTTGTCTTAAAATGGAAAATACATTCTTTTTCTGGAAATCTATAAAGAAAGACAAATGTAATCCGTAGGTTTGAAGAAAAATTCTTTGAAACTTTATCGTTATATTTTAACTTAATGTTTTCAAAATTTCCATTGTGGGGAGCTCTTCTTGAAATATTCCACAATTTACTTTAGAAAATTATTATCTTGAAAATATTAATTTAAACAGCTCTTTTTGATATATAGAGCGAATAAAGGATTTCCAAGTTTGAATTAAATTAATTGAAAACTGTGCAATTTATAATTTGCAATGGTGGGGGGGGGGTACCTTGGACGTCCAAATTGATGCAATACCAACGTCTTTGGCCACTCTATTGCTACTTGAAGAGATTGCAAAACGTCTCGAACTCACCTAAATTCGCTACGTTTTACATATAAGAGTATCCTAAAAGTATATTGTGCTTACTTTCATTTTTAATTAATTAGGGAAACGCGCCCAAAAGAACACTGAGGACCTACAGCTTAATGTGGAGTCCGAGCCACGATGGGTTAAGTCAGCGGTGGCGAAAGCACGACTCGCGAGGCACTGTGACTCGCAGGCGCAACTCTTTTCTAGCCCTCTATTCATTTGTTATCCATGTGCTGCTGAGTGGTGTAGTGCATGTTGCATATTTGATGACTCGAGAGAGAAAGGCATTTTCGCCCCCCTTGGGTAGCGTGTGCCATAGGTGGAGGCTCACTCGTCCAAGTGCAACCAAACTAAGCTACTTAACTCGATGATCGATCGGCAAGGACGTAGCTATTCACCTACCTTACCCACCTCATTCTTAATGCCTTATGAAATAAATTTCGATGTTAAAAATATTTCAAAAAAGTAATAAAAATACGTCGTTGCAGGCGTAAAACGATCAACTCATTCTAAACCACTATTCCAAATATCTTGGAATTTTGTCATTAGCTTGAGAGTATTTTATTTTAACTGTACTTTTATTTGTGGTAGACAACGCAGAAGTCTTCACAAACCATTCGTATATCCACGTCGGCAGGTCTTAAGGACTTGCACAGGCCAAGTAATAATTGACAATCATTCCAAAAAGGAATTTACTGCATTGATATAATGTTATTTAATTCGCCGTTCAATTGGCAATAAAAATACGCCTTGTCTCTCAAACCTTCTGTACAGAGGAATAATTCAGTCACCATAAAACTGTAATAGTTTTGATAGATTGTAATAGTTAATCGCATGAACAACCTATCGACAAAGCAGCCCTCTAATGTACATGGGGAGTACTCTTTCCCTTTGAGCAAGCGTCCGTGATATGTCTGGCACCACCATTCTTCTTGAAACCTAGAAGCACACTTGAAAAATGAGAAGGAAGCGGAATGAAAGGGAACTTATAGAAAGGAAATTGTGGCAGATGAAAAACCAGCCCAGTATTCGCCTACCGACCAGGGAAACCACGAAAAATCCCAAGTCAGATTGGGCGGTCGACGGGAATCCAGGACCTCCCAAATGAGAGTTTCGCATGTTAACGCGAAAGAAACAGTAATTATCTACTCAAAGTATAACCGCTGCATACGCCGCACACCACCGTCCATAGCATCTAACCCTGCAACCTTGCAATATGAAAGAAAAGATAATGAAAGGAAATGAGGGACAGGAAAATTCGTGGTAGTATATAATTCTCCCCAGCATTTACTTACGATCTGCAAAAACTATGAAAAAGCCCAAGATTAGGGTGGCGATCCAACAGGAATCGAACCCTAGCCTCAGACACTTCCGCCTGAGCCATCCCACTTGGTTTAACAATAGCAATAACTTCTGCTTCCTCTCCGCTCAAAGCTGTTTCCATAAAGAATGACAGCGGTAGTAGCCCTGGTTACAGTCACGTGGCATAAGTTTATTGCGATGTATGTTCCTCTGGTGAAGGCGGATAGTGACCAGAATCCAAAGCAATTCTCGTTACTTGTAGCGCAGACACCAAGGTTCGCCCCCTCCAAGCAATTTCTGCGCCTTCGTGTCTTTTGGTATGCAGACCGAGTCAGTTCTGATGGTTGAACTTCGGGACTGACTAGAACGGGTTAACTCTATCGGTAGTTGATGAAAAGTCGAATTCCAAGACGCAGTTCATGTTCTTTACCATTCATGCTTTTTACCTTATACTCGCGGATCCATAAGGAATTGTCTATTCACTCCTGAGAACGAATATTTCAAGAAGACAAAAGCATATTGCAATTTGGTTTTACAAAATGGAATCATAAAGACATGCTTATTCTTTATTCCACGTATTTATACGTTGTTTCAATTTCTCTACAGCTTAAATAGAGTACCATTACTGTACTCATCAACAAAAAGGTCACATCTTTCTATAAAAATAAACGAACATTAAATACAAAAAATAATCTTAAGGAACATAACTCAAAAACGACAATCAAATACCAAACTGCGTTATTTAAGTCAGTCGATGCATTATTATCACTTATGGTATGTAGAGGGAGTATAGTGTTCCGAAAATAAATAAATCAATAAATTGATATCGATATTTCACTGGAATGCAAGTTGTAAGGTCTTCTGAAGTTCCCCCAAACAGACTACACTTCGCGTGCGCGTGCAAACAGTGTAACTAAGAAAGAAAGACGCTGATAAATAGCAACCTTGGTGCTTAATTTAAGCATATTTCAAGGATGCAACACGGATATATTTAATAAAATTCCCCTTCTCCAAAATATACTTTACATTGAAGAAGTGTTCCTTAGTTTCTATTTTCTCAAAAATTGTTCTCCACGATTTTCATTGGAATACCGTATTTTAAAAATTATAGATTCAATTTTACGTGAATAGCCTGTAAGGCCCCCTTCATTTTAAATTGATTTGCGAGGTAGCAAACAAATACGTACTAAACGAAAAATACAAATCTCGTTCAAATACGCAATTTTTATTAAATGATTGTTATGGTATTAATCAATTCCAAGAGGTGTCTAGTGAATTGAATTTTCATATACCTTATATATTTTTGAAGCGCTAAGTTACCAATCATTTGTTTCTTGCGATACCATGCAAAGAGGGTGGAATTTCAAAACCAGCATATAGCGACTCGCTTGCTGGAGGTCTGTCTATCGCTTCAGTCTCCTGTGAAAGGGGATCGTTTCTACCTACAACGAATTCTATACTGAGATCACATTTTTATTAATATGAAGTTGATAGAAAAGTAAACTTTGTGGGATTAATTTGTAGAAAAGATCTAAAAACAATGAGGATAGAGAAAAACATAACACATAATCGTTTTTATAAATGAAAGACAAAGAGTTTTAGGAAATTTTCCCACATAAAAAAGATCTTTGCATAGAAACACTTTCGTTATCCCTTATTTACTCAAACAGAGTTTAAGAGACGTTCAATGTACTTCCACTTTATGAGGAGTACATTGAACACAAAAACTGCATACCGAGATTCATTGGAAACATGATTTGAGACCCCTAAGCCAAAAGGAAGCCGTTTTTACTTTCTCTACTACGTATAGTAAGTAGGGGAAGTATTGTATTCCATCCAAAAATTCGATACCGAGATTTCACCGGAAATATATGTTTTGAGATCCCTTGAATCCAGAAAAAAGCATTTTCGGAAACATGTCCGTGTGTGTGTGTCTGTGAACAGCATAACTCAGAAACGAACAGTCGGATAAACACCAAACTTGGTATTTAGGTTCAGTAACTTCCAGAGATGTGACAAGAAGGTTTTCAAAAAAATCCCCCACCCAAGATTACCCTTTACATGGAAGATTTTTAGAAAATTTTAATTTTCTCAAAAATGGCTCTAACGATTTTGGTTCAAATATCATATGTTTAAGATATTTTATGACAAATAAAATGTATATCTTGAATTTTCTGGGAATGTCTCCAAAAGTATTCTTCATTGTGAACGACTTTTGCATAACTGGTAAACCATAAGAGATAGACAAAATTTTACTACACAAAAAATGTAGATCACGTTAAAATACACGATTTATTCATATACATTTTTTTTGTTGAGTGAATCATTTTCGAGAAATTGCTTGTTATTCCCTTAAATTTTTCAATACTTATTTTCTCAAATGGGAATTCGTTATTCATTTTTTTGTGTTGGATATGCAATGAGTATTAATCTGTGGCAAAGAGAATGCTGCTGCACCTAGCAACCAGCTATTAAGAAATATGTCTATGCTTAAAGGCTACTGTATTTCTGTATTGCCCTTGCAAATACAAAACAAGGGGAACATAGTACGCCTTAAGCGATAGTCAAATATTTTTAGAACTGGTCGCTATGTGTAAAATGTAATTCTCTTTGCATGTCGAAAGATCGTTTGCGCAAATGTTTATCTCGATTAATATGAAATAGATGGAAAATAAGAGTTTGTAAATATGGTTTGTACAAGAGTGGAGAAACTCATGTGAGTGTAACACATCAGATTTGTTTAGAGAAAAACCCTGCGAGTATTAATAACGAAACCTCAGATGAATACCAAACTTCGAATTTTAAGGAATCAAGGATGTAACACGAAATTCCATTGGCCGCAACTATACTTTACATGGAAAAATCTCATTTATGTTTTCTTAAAAATTCTAGGGATTTTAATTAAAACAGATGTTTGAGGTACTGGCTTAAGGAAAGAGATGTTCATATTTAATTTTCTTGTTAGATTGTAAGCCCTGTTTATTTTGGTTGAATTTTCTATAAACGAGAAATAATAACAGCTAGATGAAAACTTGAGACAAAACGCAAGGCTTGTTAAAACAAAATTTGTATCAATTATTGAGTTACCTCCAACCCTAGACTTAGGAGTTCTCGAAATATCTCACGTTGTGTGTTTACATTTCTCCAAGTGTGTCCTTTCAAGGAATGCTTGAAAGTTTGCGATCCTTTCTTGGAACACCTACTATTACCATTGTTTTGTCTGTCCTCTGTACGAATGAACAATTTGCCAACTACTGCAAATACGGAATTGAGATTTTTAGAGAGATGGTGACTCGGTGAAGGGGAGATAAATCTTATTACTGTAACAACGCGAATGGAGTTGCCGGCTCTTCTAGTTCCGTGGTTCTCAAACTATTTGACTTTGGTGGGTGAGTGAATAGGAGAACTGCATCGATATTATAGCCAGTGTTGCAAAGTCGAGTTTATATTTCCGCTTATTGGACTATTATCATCTTTATTTCTCTTGTATTATGCAGGGAGGTAGTAATTACTCCACAACACGACGCCATCGCATTGCTGTCTTTAATGGCGGCTGAAAGCCTTCGCATTTTGATGATTAAAATTGACTTTCTAGCTCTTTTCACCTACAGACATACTGTTTCTAAAAGTTTATGGTTACATGTATTATTAGCACTTTCAAGGATTGCCTTAAAATCGTATAATTTATGGGAACGCCGCAGCTTCGAGCATCAGGCTATCTCTATTGTTACAAACTAATATATA
The DNA here is from genome assembly GCA_030765065.1 of Deroplatys truncata. NCBI lineage: Eukaryota > Metazoa > Arthropoda > Insecta > Mantodea > Mantidae > Deroplatys > Deroplatys truncata. The sequence continues at coordinate 93,703,509 of CM060987.1, forward strand.
TATTTTCAGTTTCATTTATACCACGCTTTTAACTACCTTGGTCTTATCGGCAGCCTTTTCCTTCGGAACTTATTGCCTAAGACAATGGTGTTAACTCGTATTCGTTGGGTTTCTTGCATTTGGGTTTTTATCATTAGATCACACACACATTCACACTCTCATTCATACTTCCAGATTCTGGAGAGGATAGGGAATAATCTTGGCTAGAGAAAAATTCCCACCCCCAGCCGGGAATCAAACTCGGGACCCCTCGCACAGCAGGCAGGTGCTCTACCTTCATATATTGTACACTGAGCTGCAGAAGAAATGCCGCTGCGATATATTATCGTTTTCAGAGGACGTAAGCAAATATAGCGAGGTGTAAAGTTTTTTTAAGCCCTTTTGTATATCATATGCATTTGCTTCCCGAGTGAAGTTCCTCGTATTGTCACAATATTTCAGATTGATAGCGACTTCGATTCGACTCGGCAATTCTTCTGCATGGATAGTACAAACGTACATAAAACTATATAATCATTCTGATTACATCGCGTTTCTTATAGTTTTTCGGGGACTCAGTGGCATCATGTCTGCAGTTCACTGGCCGGAATACTGAGCTTTCAGGTGAGTTACCTCTCTAGCTCTAAGCCGCACACACAAGCCTAAATGTCGTTTGCATAGCTTAGACTGGAAATCGCGTTTTACATTCTGTCAACACATTACCACTCAGAAACGTGTGCAGAGAAAGACCCCTGCAAGCATTAATATAGTGGAGATTCTCTCTCTCTCTCTCTCTCTCTCTCTCTCTCTCCATACCTACACGTAAAATAGAACAGCACGGGTTTTGCGTGTTCTTTAATAACGTTTTTGCATGACCGTGTATTTTTACGCCTCCCCGATATTTACACAGAACACATGAATTTCTTTCCAAGGAAACTCATATCTACGAGTACCAACATAAATTTGGTGGATGCAATAAATAACATGTAGAATACACTAAGGCGGGAAGTAAAATACACTAGAAGCCTTAATTTATAGATTTTAAATAATCATTAATAAAGATTTTCAGTAATCAGTAATAACATTACAACGAATGGCACACTAAGAACAGAATAACTTATGTTATTTCAAACAGTATTGAACACCAATTAACTGTAATTAAAGGTTACATATTATATATCTCATTACATATCTCATTGAAAATTTTCAGGAATAAATTTTTTCGTCTTCATAATCCACGTCTCCGACTTTAAATTCATCTTGAAATACTGAATCTCTATCGTCGTCCAATAACCCTTCAAATAATTATGGCATCAACCATCAAACAATTGACTCATAGTCTTCTTATAGTGTTATACTAAGTCATCGTATTAATTGTCATCCTCCGTGGTGTAGTGCTTACCATGCTAACCTCTAGTTCCCAAGGTCGAGGGTTCAAGCCCGGCGGAGGGCGATAAACTTTTTCGGGCGTAAACGTCTTTAACATGGCTTCTTTCGGAAGGGAAGTAAAGCCGGTGGTCCCTTGTATATTTACGGCACGTAAAAAAACCTCAAGCCTGATAGAGAGGCCTCTGAGCAAAATTACCGGTCTTTCACGGCCAATATAGAATGGGACGCTAAGGACCACAGCAGTCCACAAATAAAACTCAATTTAAATGAATTTATCATACTAATTATAGCTGTTGAATTGGCAGCAGAAATTCGAGGTGACAATGGGCAAGTTCATTAGAAATTTTTGTATTGATAACTCATTCAAAATGATAAGACACACGATCGTGCAAAAAACATTCCGCAACACGTGTGTGAAACGCATTAGATAATCTCGGAAATAAAAAGACTCGACGTACAAGTCTTCTCAACTATTCCTCGATTTTGTAATAATGCACTTGCCGCATTCATATCCTACTATATTACTGCTTGTATACGAGGTCATATACAATGAAAGAAATAGATTAGCGGCAGCACACAGGAGACAGCGGTCTTGGGTCCACTTTATTTTAGAAATACAGGTTAGAAGTTGTGCTGTGCCCTTCTTTGCTTTGTTTATTGAACACTTAAAACATTTTAACGGCAAAAACCTACTGGAAATGAATAATTGATTGAGTGACAGTATGAATGAAGAATAAAATAAATGAAGTGTGGGAGTTAAAAAAACCTCATATATGCCTAATCGAGAGTCCGAGGAAGGGTAAATGGGTGCGTTTCAAGACATGCCTTCAAATCCCCGGAAAACGTTCACAAGTTCGATATGGATATTATCCCGTCTTGTATGGACGAGTTATAATTTGTAACATGCTTGAAAGCTTTCAGCCAATTTCTAAGCCATTCTTGGAAGTTGATCATTCCACAATCTCATAAAACCTCCGAGTTACCGTACTTTAGGTTTACTAGGGATTCCGGTAGGCAATAAATACAGATACTTAAAGGTGATGTATAATTTTGGTATCTAAAAAGGCGTCGATGTTAATGTTCTTACAGCTCATAGTTGCGATATTTTTATACTTTGCGGTTAAGAGTTTTGTTGGTGGTCTTAAAATAGTGGAAACGTTATATCTCTGTGTTTATGAGGATACTAAGATAAATTTGAGTTTATAAGGTTTTAGTATTGCAAGAGGAATAACTTAAAGCCTTTTTTCTCCGCTTTAAAAACTTTTAAATAGTAAGGAAATGCAGAATCAGACGACTGAAAAATTCAGTGCCATAGCCGGGATTTGAACCACGGATCTCCTGGTCTCCGGTTGCTTTAACCACTGACCTACCATGGCAACATGCTAGCACATACAATTCTCCAACTGATTCGCATTTTTCCCGGTAAACCACAAGGAAATCTCAATTTTTATTTTGATGACATACCCCAATGGCGACTTACAATGTTGTAAATACTTTAAGTCCCGGGATTCATAGTTTCAACCACTATTAGATCAATTAATTTCTTTAAAAAGTATATTTATGTCAATACGTTGTTACTCAATGGGAACCTCATTAGTGTGAAATAAATTTGCTACCAATTTCTTTTCCGGCTGCAAATAGAGTTGTAACCAAGGCAACGTGTTCTTGTGACAGTTGGAGAGCGCAGTAGAGACACATGAATCAATAGCAAGGAGGCAATGTTCGCTAATGGCATGTCTAATTGATTAGTTCTATCCATCCACCCCCTCCCCAAGTCCCTTATCAATGAACTTTATTAATGGCTCCAAGCATTAGGCACAGCTCCCTAAGAAAGCAGTTCCCTCTTGCAATTTAGTCGCGATAACTTAGGGGTTTAACACCTCACTCCAGCTGCTAACCTCGCACCCAGACGTCTATCACTGTGTTACATCTCAAAGTTCACTCGAGTTAACTCCTGGTCTTCTGCGATTACTGGCTCAGGGCAGTCAAATTTTCATATTTTAAGGAAATTCAACACTGAAAATTGATGAAAATCTCAAGAAAATTGACATCAAGGTTATGCATTCAAAAATACTCAAAGGCTATAGTCATTCTTGAGCAATCCCAAGAATTAGAGCTAAAGCTGACACAAATCCCGGTCGATTAAATCAAGCAATATTTTAATTTAATCGACCAGGAGTTTTTATGGACAATGTTCAGAAATCTGTGGAGCAAATCGAGATTCATACCCTTCAAAATTAATGTACACTTTTGATACTATGATTATATTTATGCGCAACAAGTAACATTTTTAAATTAAAAAATCGTTTCACTTTAAAATTTAAATTTTGGAATTTTTATCTCAGCATTTTTGTTCTATGAAAATGCTTCACATGGCGGATTTTTCATTCAATTGTGTTTAGTTTTCAGGCATATCCCCAAAACTAAAACTTTAAGCCTTTATATTATTTGGGTGTTGCGAATCGTTTTAAATTATTGATTTTTCGAGCAAAAAAGAGTTGCAGAAAAATATAAACTTATAGTATGAATTTTAAAAATCATTTTATTCTCAACTTAATTTACTACAAAAATGACAATTCTGTGTACTAAAAGCAAATAAGCAACATGGAGATTTAAAGAAAGATTATTTTTAAAATTCCGGGTGTGCAACTTTGGAGTGGGGCACTGAAATCATTTTTAAAATTCAAAAACTTAATAGTATATTATGCAACGAGACTATAATGGTAGTAATTAAAACGCTGGTATTATTATATATCAATATCATACGAGCGTTTTAATCACCATTATAGTCAAGTTTCATACGACTGTTTATGCTCGACCATGTATCTAAATTAAAGGTTTCATAAGTATTCGTTTCTGGTTTGAGTGATGTGTTACAATCTATGGTTACAATACAATGACCTTGTAGCACCTGTGTCAAACAAATTTGCTAGCGTTGTGAGACGTAATACGTAGAATAATCGTTACTTGCGCTTTCACAATGTTACGTGGCCACTTCTGATTGGCCGAATACCAATACTTTAATGAACAGGTGTACTTTGAGACCCATTAAAGTACTGCTACCAGTCGTATAAATAATACATTTTGGCATGATCAAGCACAAAAATATATATCGAAACGACATTTAAAACCGTTACTGCTAAGGCAAGATAACATTATAGATTTATAGGGGGATTTACATACAAAGCTATCCTTAGCCATTTATGAGATACTATCTTATCCCGCATTGCACGGATACATCTGTGAAAAAAGGCCAAAAGTTTCCAAATTCATAAATATGGATTTCAATATCATTAAATAGTAAAAGTCTTCTACCTTGGTATATGCGCTTTTTGTAGTTGTGTGAGCTTTTAAAGCATGTCATATAGTGATTTAAATGTCTGCCTGTAACCCTAGTTCCCAAATGCAATTGCAGGGAAATAGTACAAGTTTTTCATATATAAAAGTGAACAAACCATTCAACAGAGGTCTCAAGAATCTTCAAATACTAAATTAACTATAGAGGAGCAGAAAAAGACAAAACGAAGGCTTCTGTATGCAATAATAGTAGATCATGCTACAAGGGGTAAAAGTAGGGTTTTATTTTGCAAGAATGTTTGCGAAACTACGAGGGCTGATCAACAAAGACTGAGACTGATTTTTTCACAGATGTTTATTACTCCAATTCAATGTTTACATGATCTTTTTCAAAGTAGTACCCTCCTACATCAATGCTCTTTTTATAGCGTCTCTGCCAGTCCTTGAACACGTGCTGCAGACCATTCTTTGTCAGGTTCTTGAGAATCGCCTCACTTTTCTTGAGCACTGCTTCAGAGTTCTCAAATCGAATACCCCTAAGCTTTGCCTTTAGTGATGGGAATAAAAAAGTCACAGGGTGCAAGATCGGGGCTATAAGGTGGATGTGGTACACAGGTAATGTTGAATCGAGCCAGAAACTGCACGACTTGATTTGCGACGTGAGGCCGTGCATTGTCATGATGAAGTCGCCACCCAGTCCGAGAAAGCTCTGGTCGTTTCTTTACAATGTGCTTCCTCAGTGTAGCCAATACTGACGTGTAGTATGCTGCTGTGTGAGGGGGAACTGCATGCTGGTAAATCATTCCATTACAGTCAAAAAATGTGATCACCATCACTTTCCCTGCAGATGGAACAACTTTTGCCTTTTTGGTGTTGGAGAACCTGGCGATTTCACACTGTGCTGGCTTGTTTTCCTTTAGGATCATAATGATGCAGGCATGACTCATCACCGGTGATAATCAATTTAAAAAATGCATCACCTCCATTGTCTGGTATGCGAAATGCACGTAGGGTCTACAAAATAGAGCATTACTACCAACCTACCAATACGAGAGTGCTGCCGCCTACCAACATTACACATAAAAACCCGCTCTTTTCAAATGTTTATGTTACAGTATAGCGATTCAAGAAACAAGAGAAATGACGTTAAAAAAGCCGAGATGTCAGACGTTTGTTGATTCGCTAGCAGTTCATTTTCAGTGAAATTATTTTCAACAAGTTTTGCCGTACACCAGGCAATTAAGCGATTTAATGTTATATCATATTGTTTTCTGGATTTTTTGTGCAAGCACTTCTGCTGCTTCTGTAATTTCACTTCCATTTCAGTTTCTTCTTAATGCATAATTTCCGCCATTGAATCTTTATGAAAGTTATCGTAGATGAAAGAATGAATTTTATATCACAGAAAGTAGAAGACTGCAAATATAATGTCTAGGTTAACTGTACAACGAATTGCGATAAATTGAAGTATGGCGATTTGTATTGTAAATAGATAAAATGTTAACGCTCTTAGAAATAACTCGTGTAAAAAGAAAATGCAAAGTAAAACCTAGTCAATCCAAGTCGAGTTACTAAACGTGTGATTGGACTTGAAATCAAGGTTGGTCACTATGAAGCAGTACGATAATCCAGGTTTAAGCTCGTAAGCTCTGTGTTAAGTGTTCTACTATTAGGCCATGCAGTCTATAAACGCTTTTTAAATAGCACAAAGTCAGAAACATTTTTGATTATCAAATTGTTTTAAACCGTGTACTTTTCGGTATAAATCAATATTTTTGTAACCTCCTTATCAATAACGTGATAAAAAATTATGAGACGCGTTTTTGTGAACATGCTTAATTGTGATGCTAACAGTAGTTCTCATATTGAGCAAGTTTTTGAGAAATAGGATTAAATATTTATTTTCTCTCAAAATAGTAAGATAATTAAAATTCTTATCTATAATTTATTAATATAGTATTAAACGATTTAAATATATGGAATTAACTGCTCTTCCACAAAAGCCGTGTGTTAGACAACGTTGGAGAGATAGCATCAGACGACTGAAAAATTCAATGCCTTAGCCGGGATTTGAACCATGTATTTTCCGGTTTCGGTCCGGTCACTCTAACACTGACTACTATGGCAACATTCCGGTACGACATTAAACTCCCCAACTGACTCTCATTTTCCCCGGTTAACCATAAGGAGATATGAAAATATTTTGAGATGAGATGCCCCAATGGCGACTTATATGTCATAAGTACTTTAAGTTCCAGGCTCCATAGTTTAACCAATTATTAGATCAATCAATGGAATTAATTGTTTTCCCACACAATCCGGGTGTAGGACAAGGTTGGAAAAGTAGAAACAGATGACTGAGAAGTTCAACGCTGTAGCCGGTAATTTAATCTGAGTCGTTACTTATTAATTCCCATCACATTAGCGCTAGATGTTAACTAAGGAGCGCTTTCGGGAGATATGTTTCCCCCATCTTCAGCTACGGCCGACTACCGGACCGTTCTCACCCCTAACCGCAATAAGTATTTCATCAGACGATTCTTCTGCCCTCTGTTGTGAAGAATTGGAACCTGGTGGTGTTGGATTTGTTGCCATCTGTGGTGAAGGTTGGGAACTCATCTTTTTTCTCTCCTGTAATCTGAGATCAGCTGCATTAAGTAGTCTGTAGGCGGTATTTCAAAATTCAAAGCATTCTCAATGTTGAGTTGAATAAAAATCTTTTCCCAAATTTCCAAGTGTGAAGGAATCTGTATAGATTTTAATAGTATTATCTCTTGTCCTATTTCATAGCTACTGTTCCAAAAATGGTTGGCTACTGCTGATTTATCTATTTGTTTCAATTTTATATTTCTTTGGTGTTCACTTAATCTTATTTTTAAATTCCTTTTAGTACTACCCATATATGAGCCTTGGCAATCATGACATGAGATCTGGTATATTCCTGATTTTTTTAGATTATCAGTTGTATTAGTCAAAGGTGTATTCAACATATTTATTAAACTGTAGGTATTCTGAGGTGCCAATTGGATCTGATATTATCTGAAAAATTTTTCAAAAACTTTGTACATCACTGGGTGGTATGTAAACTTCTTGTATATTAAAGCCTTTTTATTTGGATTTTGTAGGGTACTAATCATATGTAAGCTATCTCCCGAAAGCGCTCCTTAGTTAACATCTAGTGCTAATGTGATGGGAATTAATAAGTAACGACTCAGTTTAAATTATCATATGATAATATCACAATAAAAAGCACTTCTGTTCATTATAAGCTACAGCCGGTATTTAAACCACGGATTTTCCGTTTCCGTCCGGTTGCTCTAACCAACTGAGCAACCGTGGTAACATCCGGTACGACATTAAATGCGATTCCGTTGGGGAATTTAAAATCGTATCGGCATGTTACCACGGTAGTTCAGTTGGTTCGAGTAACCGGACGGAAACCGGAATATCCGTGATTCAAATTCCGCCTACGGAATTTAATTCTGCAGTCTGCAGCTTTTAAATTTAATTTTTTTTTCAAAAAAGACTTGCATTAAGTGAAATAATTTTTACAAAATAGTAACAAAAATAATAAAATAATCAATATCTCCGGCACTAAATTAAAAATAGGTATGCATGGAATTTTTTGTACATAACAGATTAAACTTTAATTATCGTATTAAAGTTTTAAATGAATGAAACCGAAGTTATGGAGGATTTTAAAATTCACCCATGAATATCCTGAAGTATATAAAGCTTTTTTCAGATTGCTCAAATGGCCCAAATTTGTACAAAGAGTTTAAAAATATGCGTAATATACTTTTTTAACATGTCACCATTGTGTATCCTGTAATTTTCGCCAAGTCCTAAAGCTGAAGTGCAGAAATTTGTGCCCTAATCGTGCAAACAGTTAGGTTGAAAATAAAGAGTAAGAATGTCGAAGTACTACATAACAGAAAATAAGGTCTATGATTTTTGTCTTATCCTTTAGTATAATTACACTAGTCTGCATGATATCGGATGAATAAAAAATAATAAGTGATTCTGACTCACTTTTTCATGCTGATTTCAGAACTGTTTTAGTTTTTTTTCTATCACGTACAGTTTTTTTTCACAATTTCACTTAAAAAATATAAAGATATTGTTTCCGCCACTACACATAAAATTGGGCTTGATGAAGCAATTTGTAAGGGCTCTACCACAGGATGGATCCTGCTTCAAGTACCTTTCCAAGAAATTTCCCTTCATTACACAAGACAAATTAAAGATTGGAATTTGTGTTGGTCCTCAAATAAAGAAATTGATGAAAAATGAAGATTTTGAGAAGATAATGAATGAGAGAGAAATAGAAGCATGGACCGCCTTCCGATCAGTACTGAAAACTTCTTAGGCAATAACAAAGATCCTAATTACAAGGCCATTGTCGAAACAATGTTGGAAAATTTCAAGAAGATGGTTTGTAACATGAGTGTAAAGGTGCATTTTCTGCATTCTCATATCGAATACATTTCAGAAAATCTGGGACATTATAGTGAAGAGCAGGAAGAACGTTTCCACCGAGATATTAAGGAAATGGAGAGGAGGTACCAGGGAAGATGGAATATGATGGCCGACTACTGTTGGATGTTGAGGAGGGACAACCATCTTCAAGGATCTGCAAGGAAGTCAAAAAAGAGAAAGTATGAAAAAAATTAAATGAAACACTTTGGCTTTTTGTTTTGTTAAAATGTAGTCATGAAATAAATTAGGGGAGTTCTTGAGAGTATTCTTAAAATGTTTCTTGAATAAAAACTTACCTTGTGTGAAATGGTATTTGAATACTTTTCTACGCTCATTAGTAAAATAATCAAAACATTACACATTTTGTGTAAACATCTGACGTGATAGAACAAAAAGGGAAGTTATTTGTGGAATCAGCATAAAAATTTGATTCAAGAACACCTACTTTTAAGAAACAAATTGACAAAAAGTTTGAAAATGCAATTTCTACATAAGGAGTTGAAAATAAATTCGGGGTAATTTTTAGAGCTGTAAGGTAGCTATGAATATCTTTGGGTTCTATAGTAAAAGTGTGCAACGTTTTATCTCGATAGGCCAAAGTGCTGATTTATGTATTAGGAGTTTAAAATAAGTACGTAAATGAAGGCAACGGAATTTATAGGGTAGGGTAGGTTAATTTTTGCCGGTTTCTAAAATTCGACTGTACCAAGCTTTGTCTAATTACACCAAAAAATTTTGTTTGATAACATTCATTCATTATGTGTTTTTAGTCTCCTCTTATGTAGGACTTACACCCCGCAGGCGGGTGCCTGGGGTCAGAGGCCCGTCGAGGAGCAGACACTCATAGATCAGATAGAACATCCAGGATGGGTGATCAGCCCGATGCCTGGTATGGGATGAAGGGAGTAGATGAAACGGATGAAAGGAAAGGTGATGATGGAGCAGTTGGTGTAATGAATGGCGGGGAAACCGGAGAACCCGGAGAAAACCCGCCCAGACGCCGCTTCGTCCACCACAAATCCCACATGCAAGTCCCTGGGATTGAACCCGGACCGCCTCGGTGGGAGGCGAGCGGTCTACCACTCGGCTACGGCGCCGCCTGTTTGATAACAAATTTCAGCAAAATAATAGGAAATTTTCTAATATGAAATCGATATGTAACTCTGCCCTCCAATAAACCAATTTTGAAACTTTAAAGACTAAGAATATGCCTTGTTCGCAGTTAAGTGCCAAAATATCCTCTAAAATTGATGTTCAAGAAAACGGGATTAAATTGGGCGACATGAACACACACACACACACACACACACACACACACACAAAACATCCTATTCTTCTTCTTCTTCTTCTTCTTCTTCTTCAAGGGTTAGGCTCCCTAATATGTTCCAGTGTCCATTTTTCCTCGTCTCCCCAAATATCTTTCTCTAAAGAACTTCACTCATATCTGCTCCCGGTAGTATCCTTTCTAAATGTCGATACCGTCTTCTGCCGTTCATTTATCTAGTAATTTGATGTAGTAGTGGTTCTTATTTCCTCATTTCGCTTTTTATTTAACAGGCATAACCTGCGGTGCTTCTTAAACTCCATTTCGAGCGTCTAAATTTTTGTTTTATCATTTTATAGATTCGCTTCAGTACATCAAGACTGACGCTGCGGTAGTATTAAGCGTTTTATACGAGTATCTCTTCTTGTCTTGTTTTTCAAATTTCTGTGAATATCTCCGCATATATTTCTGAGCTTATTTAATTTTTCATCCAGATCTCCATCCTTTTTATTTGAGGCATAACAACTGAACTATGTAAACTATTTCAACTGCTGCATTACTTTATCTTTTATTACAATCTATTACCGGAAATATGCCCTTAAATGACATGGTCTTTGTTTTATCTACAAATATTTTAAAATTATAATCCTTTGCTCTGATTTGCACTTTGTTCTCACTACCCTGTAATATACTATTTCCTCTTTATAATATTAATAGTACACATTATATTATTCCATCTCTATTTTAATCTACAGGGAGAGCCAAAAAACTACGAACCGGCTGCACGGTGTTTTTCCTATCCGCGTCCTCAGCGCTCGTTGCCGTCTGCCGCTATTATAGAAAAGCTCGGATGAAACCATACAACATTTTTAAAACTGCTTTTAAAGGCTTTACTTAACAACTTTATGAAAGTGTGCTTGAGTACAGAATTATTAGTATAGATTTGTGGCCCCCTCGGTCCCCGACCTGATTCCCTGCGATTTATATCTCTGGGGTAACTTAAAGTGTACAAGACAAACCCACATACTCTGGAAGAATTAAAACAAAATATCCGCCAGGAAATTGCCCGCTTTTCTGAACGTGAACTACGGCGAGTGATGGATAGTTTCCTAAAGAGGAGCCAAAAATGTATGGACAACAACGGTGGCCAGCTTCAGCATCTGCTTTCATAAAGTTGGTAAGTAAAGCCTTTAAAAGTAGTTTTAAAAATGTTGTATGGTTTCATCCGCGGATTTCTATGATAGCGGCAGACGTCAACGAGCGCCGAGGACGCGGAAAGAAAAAACACCGCGCAGCCGGTTCGTAGTTTCTTTGACTCTCTCTGTAGGTCCGATGTTTCCCCTCCCCAGTGGCTTTGGTTCGTCCCTAGGCCAACTAAAGGCAAGCGGAAACATCGGCTGGGTCTCGTTTGCTCCATTAAGAACAGTTCAGAGAAGGTTTTCATCACTTATACCTCACCAATGTGATGCACCTCGTCTCACATGGAAGCTGGTATCACCTTTCACGGCGTTATCCGTTAGTAAGCCGTAAATTTAGTCTACGCGGTGCCACTGTTGATCTTTATACACCATTCTTTCCTATACCCTCTGCACACGTAAAGCAAACTTCTGCGCGGTACATGCTCCATGGGTCGTCCGGAACGAAGAGTTCCACCGCGAGCTTGGTGTTCTCACAATACCCAGCTCTCCCTTATTACTCCGCACGTAAACAAAAGCACGTGCATCTAGTCTTCTGTCATAGGTTGCTAGGCGCAAAGCTGCCTATTGCAACAGAAATTAGTTCCATATTTAAAACAGTGATTTGTCTTCACTAAGAAAATTATATTTATTGCAAGTACATACATGAAATAGTACATTCCATGCTGACCTCTAGTTCCCGAGGTCGCGAGTTCAAACCCGGCGGAGGCCGATGGATTTTTTCGGGCGTAAAAATTCTTAGCATGGCTAAGTAAAACCGGTGGTCCCGTGTCGTAGATTTACGGCACGTAAAAGAAGCTCAAGCCTGATAAACAGGCCTTGGAGCAAAATTACCACAGCAGTTAAAGAGCGTCCATAAATAAAACTCAAGTTTTCTGTTCACTTGATACTCGATTACAGCTTTTTCTCTCCACTACGTAAGAATTTCTGCACTAACAATGACTGTTATTCACTGACGGCTGAAAGTGGCCGAATCGTATGTACCTGTAAATGCCACTCAATGGTAGAATTCGCGGGTACCTTTGACTTAAACATCTTATCGTGTAACACGTTTTTAAGGTATTTTCGGAAAGAAATCCTATACAACAAATTGAAGAGCTCGTATCTGAATTTAGGGTTTAAGTGTTAGCAGTGTAGGGAAACGCGAAAGGAAATTAAAACAAATTGTAAAGGTAACTGGAAAGTTCTTCCGAGAGTGAGCTGAATAAGACCCTGGCAGGAGAGGAATTAGCCACCATCGATTACTCCATAACTAAGTTGAACTTATTTAATTATGTTCTACAACTGCATACTTCATTTGAATGAGTATGATGTTATAACTCAATCCGGCTATAACTGTTGTTCCCATGTTAAGAAATGCGCACCGGAGCAAACAAGAAGAAACAGGGTTTAGTGAGGAGGCATATCTTCAAAACGTTCCAGGTTCGGTTTTCTGTTCACTTGATACTCGATTACAGCTTCCCACCAGGATCCGCAAGTTGCCTACGGTCATATGGTCTTTGACTTTGGAACAATTGCTCATCGGCAATGATGTTCACTCTTTTACTGTTGTGTTAACTTTGGATTTGTTTACATTGGGTTTGCTTTATACAATTAAAATCACACACACTCTCACTCATATTTATAGACTCTAGGGAGGATGTAGAATAATCATGGCTAAGAAACATTCCCATCCTCCAGCCGAGAATCGAACCCGCGACCTCTGGTTTTGAAAGCTAGCATGCTCACCACCAAGCACGAAGGCAGTATCAAAACATTTTGTCGTAAACACCTGCGAAGTGAGCTCCGGAAGATTCTGCTTTACTCCACATTCACACCACTCCTGATGCCACTGTAGGGTTGAAGGGTGTTGATATCCAAACCAGTTAGTGCCATTATGTTTTTGTTTGTTATATTGCAATTTTCTGTTTGCTGTGTTTTATTGTGTTCAGATCTGTATCGCGCAAATGGCGCTGAATCGATTTAAAATAAATAAATACAAATACGATACCATAGCACTTGCTCTGCCTGCTACATCAACAAATCCGAGCATAGTTACAAGCATACGTACAGAATTCTGTGTATATAATCATTGTTATCATTAGAGAGAGAAACAACAATGTTTTGCAGGTAAACCAATGAAATATTTCCGCTGCATGTCGCATCCAGGTGCTTCCCAGTTTTCGCCCATGTGCACAGCACACTGGTATGTGGGAAACCCGCCGCGGAGATGAACTGGACCGAATAACACATGCGGTTTCCTTCACCAGGTGTTTGTGTTTCACAGATGACGTCAGAGCTATAGGGTCCCGCAGAATCTGTTGCAGTGTACGGGATTAGTCGCTTTATAATAAGCCTCGCATTTCCATAAGCTATACCTCCCTTCACCGTCCCTAAACTTGCCAACCTTAGGTGAATATGGGATGCAGTCAAATGTGCCAAAAAATATTACTGAACATGTTTTAGGAGTTTTCCCTATGCAGAGCACTCATTTAGCTTCCTTGTCAAGAGTATCCGTCTGCCCTTACTCATGAAACAACTCGCCAACTGTTGCAGAAGTGTATATATATTATAAAGAGAAAACAATGGTATCGCATAAATTAAAAAAATTTGATGTGTTACATTCCATGACTTTCTCTACTCTTGTACAAACTATTTTTACAAACGCTTATTCTCCAACTACTTCATGTAAATCGAGATGTTAATCTTATTGCTAATTTTCTAATAGATGCAAGGGGAATATGGTAGCTTTTAAGCGATAGTCAAACATTTTAACGCTGGTTGCTATGTGGCGCATTCCATTCTCTTTGCATGCCCAGGACATAAAAAACGAAAAACGAATTCCCATTTGAGAAAAAGTATAACTATTGGAAAATTCAAACAAATAACAATGAATATCTCGGAAATGGTTCACTCAGCAAAAAAAAGTATACGACATAAATTGTGTTTTTTAACGAAATCTAATTTTTTGTGTAGTAAAATTTTATTTGTCTCTTTACAGTTTACCAGTTATGCGAAAGTCATTCAGAATGGAGGACTTTTGGGACATTCCCAGAAAATTCAAGATATACGTTTCATTTGCCATGAAAAATCTTTAATGATTTTGATTAAAATATTATACGTTTAAGTCACTTTTGAGCAATGTTCCAGATAAAGGGTAGTCTGAGGTGTGAGATATTTTTGAAAATATTGTATCCATCCTTGGAAGATAGTAAATTTAAGTACCAAGTTTGATATTTGTTAGACTTTTCGTTTTTGAGTTATGCTGTTCACAGACTGATAAGACACACGATATGTTTCCGAAAATGCTTTATTTGGATTCAAGGTAGCTCAAAACATGTATTTCCGGTGAAATCTCTTACTTTCTCTACTTACTGTACGTAGTAGAAAAAGTAAAAATAATTCAACCGATTTTGATAATCCTTTCAGCATTGAAAACCCAATTATTTCTGACGGCCAAGGTCTATAAAATATCCAATTTATTTTCATAATTTACTAAAAGATTAAAAAGCATTTACATAGTCCATGTACTTGAATAAGAACAGATTGGGTATTATAAGAGGGTTTTGATTTTTAGTTGAAAACGCCATGGAGTAGAAAATAGTTCTTACTCCACAGAATAAGCATGTAAAATAAAGCAAAAGCCGCGAATATTTCATTCCCAGCAATATAGATGGACACGATTTAGCAACTAATGCAGAATAAAACAAAAGAGAACCGAATCTGTTTATAACTGCACAGCCCACATGCGATACCAATGACAACGTATTTTAACAATCCTCAAGTAAGAATGTTTTGCCTTATTTACCTTGTATGTTATACTCAAGATTGTTAACAGGGTATGTTAAATAATTGTGTACAGAGCACACTTACAAATCAGTCACCCGATATTTTATAATTAACAACTCAGAATATTACTTTTCTGGATGGTCACATTTTCAAACGTGGTTAACTTTGTGGCCTGGAGGTGAGAAATCTTGATATTCACCAGCTTTACCTCTATTTTATTGTATATGTTAAGGGTCTATATATTATGTGAAAACTAAGTAGATTTTATGTTATTAAAGAACTATTGGACCAAAAGGAAGGTACATAGATTTAAAATGTGATTACCTGACCGATTTCCGGAAAAAGCATCTTTACTTTCTCTACTACTTACTTAAAGTAAGTGGAGAAATTATGGCATTTCATCCAAAACTTTGATACCGAGATTTCACTGCAAATACATGCTTTGGGGCACTCTGAATCCAAAAAAAAAATATTTTTAGGCAGCATAACTAAAAATCTGATGTGTTACACTCACATGACTTTCTCTACTCTTGTACAAACTATTTATACAAACGCTTATTCTCCATCTACTTCATGTTAATCGAGATAAACATTTGCAGACTCTATCTTATTGCTAATTTTCTTGTAGATGTAAGGGGAATATATATTTACACGGGTAATATAGAAATACAGTAGCCTTTAAGCACATACATATATCTTAATAGCTGGTTGCTAGGTGCAGCACCATTCTCTTTGCCACAGATTAATACTCTTTGCATATCCAAGACAAAAAAATGAATAACGAATTCCCATTTGAGAAAATAAGTATTAAACAATTTAAGGGAATAACAAGCAATATCTCGAAAATAGTTCGCTCAACAAAGAAAAAATGTATAAGACATAAATTGTGTATTTTAACGCGATCTACATTTTTTGTGTAGTAAAATTTTGTCTATCTCTTATGGTTTATCAGTTATGCAAAAGTCGTTCACAATGAAGAATACTTTTGGAGACATTCCCAGAAAATTCGAAATATACCTTTCATTTGCCATGAAAATATCTTAAACATATGATATTTTAATCAAAATCGTTAGAGCCATTTTTGAGAAAATTAAAATTTTCGAAAAATGTTCCATGTAAAGGGTAATCTGGGGTGGGTAAATTTTCTTGAAAACCTTTGTGTAGCATCTCTGGAAGATACTAAACCTAAATACCAAGTTTGGTGCTTATCCGACTGTTCGTTTCTGAGTTATGCTGTTCACAGACACACACACACACACACACACACACACACACACACACACACACACACACGGACGTTTCCAAAAATGCTTTTTTTTTGGATTCAGGGGGTCTCAAAACATATATTTCCGGTGAAATCTCGGTATCGAATTTTTGGGTGGAATACAATACTTCCCCTAGTTACTGTACGTAGCAGAGAAAGTAAAAATGAATGGTCGTTTAAATATCCAAATTGGCATTTAAGTTCAGTGTCTATCAAGAATGCCACATGAAGATTTAGGAAAATATCCCACTTCAAACTACCCTTTACATGGACAAAGCTTAGTTATTTTATCAAAAATTTCTCTAACGATTTTGATTAAAACTTCACATGTTTAAGATGTTTGCATGAAAAAATGTGTATCTTGCATTTTCTGCGAATAGCCTTCATAGGCTCCTTCATTCTTAATGACTTTTGCATTTTAGTAAACTGCAAGACATATGCAAAATCTTACACAGGTGATGTATATCTCTTTAAAGCACACAATTTATGTCAAATAGCATTTTCGTGGCGTTAACCATTTCCGACACATTCTTTGTTATTGGGTTGTATTTTCAAATACTTATATTTTTTCAAGTGGAAACCGCTATTCATTTTGTTTCCCGCGTGAGCATGGAATTTCAAAGGCATCACTCTACTTTACAAAGATCTCGTTATCGCATTAGCCTACACTAATACCTACAAATATGTAATGAAAATTTATCTGTATTAACAATAAGTAGATAGAAGAAAAAGGTTTTGTAAGAATAGTTCGTAGAAGAGTGAGTGAATAAAGCTATGTAAATGCAACATAATGTTTTTGTAAAAAAAAAAAAGTACGCGTGTGTATTTGCGGAAAAAATCCCAATTTGGAATTGTTGGGTAAAATACATTACTTCCTCTAGCTACCACAAGAAAATGGTGGTAAAGGAAATTGAAATATATAATATTGTGCAAATATCAGCTTTAGCACACACAATTGTACACATCCCTTGTCGTACAATGTTAGGCCTCGACTTAAAAAGTAACACACAATGGCAATTCAGACTCTAGTGAGAAGTTTAACGCTTGAAACAGCTGTTAAATGTGTTGAAGCAGCGAGCCACGTAGTCTTTAGTCCCAACTCAGCGTAAAGACGGAAATACACAATTCCATGTGGATAAGCGATCAATTCGTAATTTCATCGAAATCAACACAACGGTGGCCAGCTTTTACATGTAAATCCATCGTGCCAGGCGCTCGGAATTATATATTTAGGTTCAAAATTATCGCGCACCTAAAAATGTGTAATAATACTAAAACAACGCTAACGATAATAATGTCCATTACACTGTACTTACAATATCAATGAATATGCACCCTGTTTCCAGATCTGTTCATCTTCTCTTAACTGCTGTAGCGGCATGCAAATTTGTTGTTATAGAGTTAAACATTTCCTCGGTGACTTGGACTTTTCACACTGAAGAAATCAGCCAATTTACTGTATGTGTTTATTCTCCGAATTATAGTTTTTACTAAGCGCACTTCACTAGATAGCTTGTTCACAATGATAACCTATTACGTTATGTAAATTTTTAAAGCCGCGCGATGGTGTGACAATTTTGAAGCAGTGTATTACACCTGCTTCTTATTGTTATTGTTATCTCGTAGCTCGTTCTGCTGTCTCGTGTGCCAGCTGATCCGGTGGTAGAGCTATGAGTAGTTTCTCAGAATATGCGTGGGCATAGTAAAAGGATGACAATTGAGCTATTGAGACTAGTTGCCGACCGTTTGAAGATAAAGAATGAAATTGATTATAAATAGTAGCTCTTGAAACTATAATAATTGAATTATTATACCTGCTAACTTCTGCAGCATAATTTTACGTTTTGAAATAACCGTTTCCGCAATAAAGGACTATAAGCGTAACTTGCCGTGAGTCGCTAAAATGCCTACCGGCAAACCCCTTCGCAGTAGCCGCTAAATCTTACTCACACAAGCACGTCACTGAGCGCTTAAAATAACACAGGAGTCGTCACAAGTATCCAGAGTGACGAATGTGTGCACGAACTAATGTCGATCAGTACCTTTCTGATTTTGTTTGCACGCCTTTATATTAATTTAAGCTCCGCCTACATATTACTCCCCTACCAACATCCCCTCTTGCGCGGAGCCAGTCTTATAATTTTTACGTGTGCTTCTGTTAGATTGTTGCTATGGGCATACCTCCCTGAATCTCAGAATTGCCTTCTCTTCTCTTTTCCAGAATTCTGGTCTATGTGACTGTTCAAACGTACTGAACTGATCCCTTAACTGCATTCCAAGAACTTTTATACTAACGCGTTGGTTACTTCGGCTGTCCCTAATGACTTTTGCTAAACATGACTCGCTAATGACCCTTTCCTTTGACAAATATTTTCAAATCAAGATTATTACATTATACCTTGATTTAATATACGGAAATTATTTATTGCAATTATTTCTTTATCCTACTATAATTTCTTTATTTAATTATTTATATCCTCCCGTCAATAATTACCAACACGAAGCATTGCTATAGGGCAACGATATCATTACCAGTGCAAATTTCACTAGTTCTTTGAAATCATCATTTCCATCAAGGTCGCTAATGAGTTTAATAACACTCCAGAAGCTATCGGATTCAGACATGTTCTTTATTTCGCAGGGAATGTCAGTTTTCTCCAATGATCATCAATTTTCTGGACAGCAGTGCTGTGTTCATTGGAATTAACAATTCTACGCACCATGGCAATGACAGCAAAAAGGGACAAGGGAAGAAGGTTTTGTGGGATATGCGATGGATACTTTAGAAGGATGACAGACCATGACGACAAAAATTCATATTAATTATAATATTGATTTTAATATTATAATTAATTTTTGGATCCATAATTAATGATTAAAAGATTAAATTACCTTAGGGATAACAGCTCAATTTTTTTTGAAAGTTCATATTGAGAGAAAAGATTGTGACCTCTATGTTGAATTAAGGTTAGATTTGAATGTAGATGTTTAATAACTAGGTCTGTTCGACCTTAAAATTCTTACATGATCTGATTTTAAACCGGCCGGAGCCAGGTTGGTTTCTATCTTTAATTTTGTTGAATATTTTAGTACGAGAGGACCAGACATTTAAAATAATTTTTTTGAAAAGAATTTTATTAATAACTATTTTGGCAGAAGAGAGTGCAATAGATTTAGAATCTAAATAGATGATTAATAATTATTATTAAATGTTAATTAATGAATTATTTTTAATAATATTATTAGGTTTAATTTTAGTTATTCTTGTTATGTCTGGGGTTGCTTGTTTTACTTTATTAGAACCAAATGTTTTAGGTTATATCCATATTCGTAAAGGTCCCAGTAAGGTTGGGTTCACTGGAATTCTTCAACCGTTTAGTGATTGTTTTGTAAAGAATATATAAATCCTCTAGTTTCAAATTATTTATTGTATTATGTATGTCCAGTATTTTATTTATTTTTATCTTTAATTTCATGAATATTAATTCCTTATATAAGAGGTTTATTTACTTTTAATTTAGGTTTATTATTTTTTTAGCATGTACAAGAATAGGAGTTTATACTGTTATATTAGCTGGTTGATCTTCTATTTCTAACTATGCTTTATTAGGTGGTTTACGAGCTGTTGCGCAGACAATTTCTTATGAGACAAGAGTTTGGTTCCGTCATTCAATAATGCAACATCAGCATGAAGAAGAAGGTAGTGTCGTTAGATTCGTTTCATTTAGCTGATGTGACGAACACGACAGGGATGTCGTATGTTTCACCGATATCATACAACCTATTATCGTACAAACGTTCAAATTAACGTATGCCCCCATAATTATTGTGGTACGAGTTGGCAACCCTGCTGGACAGAGGGCTCCTCGCATCATCGTAACGCCACTGATACTCGGTGCGGCAGTGCAACAGGAATGAAGACCCTCTTGAGCTGGTAAGGAAACCCGTGGCTTATGCTGCCCTTTTTTTTTCTCTCCCTCCTCGGTAAGGTAGGGTGGGTGGGGGTCTAAAAGCATTTTAAACGCGGGCTTGATTGCAGAAGTTGGAGAACAAATACGATAAGAGGAAAGGACGACCAGGGAAAAAATTTCCCTCTTGGGAATTAGAGTAGAAGAATAGTAGGTCTAATTCCTTAATGAGTCTGCGCATTAAGGTCTGTATCGCAACTCGAGATCAAACCAAATACCCAATTTACTGAAGGGCGTTTCATTAACTTCATTATCTGCTTTTCTTTGTTGTCCGTTATACCAATCCTCTTGTCAATTATTTCGTTACGCTGCTTGTATTTCCAAAAGAATAATGTGACACTTAGTTACACAGGCTTGCCAACTTAACGTCGCGGCTTACTGCAGAAAGGCCTACAACCATCAGCTTTTTTCGTTTAATTTATCAACAAGTGGATTTTATTTTAATACTTACCGTCGACAACTAGAGAGGTGCATCTAACACAGAACGAATATACCTTAGCTACTTGTAGTCTTATTTCAGCGTTGCCAACTGAAGGGATATGTTACTAAATGTAAGGACGTATTACGTAAATTGGTAGAAAGCCTAGGAAATTACTTAAAATGTTTGTTGCACACCTTCGCAGCAAGTGCCAATCATATGCCAACGAAGCTGTTGGCGTGATAGAATTGTGAGATGTGCTGAAATACCATGCACTTCATTTGTAGCCAGGCCATAGTTCTCGTATATGCTATCAGTGCAGTGACCTCGGTATTTTTCCGCAGTGCATTAGCGTTCAAGGTTACGTTTATCAGCTGTTTTTTACTGTGTTAGTTACTGCCACCTTTAGTTCGAGCTGTAAAGACTAGAGTTTGTTCATTGTATGTTTCAAGGGGGAACATCATTAAAGACATCTCTGTTATGTGTGAATTAAATTAGATTATTCTTGATAGTTCGTTGAAATGCCTACCGAAAGATTCACGTTTGAACAAAGAATTTTTATGTAGATACATACGTCAAAACCGAATCATGTAGACAGCCGTGAAGAAATTCTCTGATATTCCAGTTCCAGATAGAGAAATTATTAGATGTGTGGTTAATAAGTTTAGGACAACGGGATCACTAAAAGTAAACCTAAGAAACAAGAAAGAAATGTTCTAGCACAGGAAAAAATGGACGACATTGATGCATCATTCGAACGCTCTCTAAATAAGCCTCTAAGCCGTGTTAAACAACAAGTAGATGTTTCATAAACCTCTGTTCATATAGCTGCTAAACTTTTAAAATTGGAACACTACAGGGTACTATTGTTTATGAATTCCAACTTCGTGACAACAAGCAATGCTAGAAATGTCTCAATGCAAATAAACACACTTTCAACACAATTTATAGCAGGTTAATACTCATTATAGTGCATGTTACTGTTACTATCATTGATGAGTAACTAACGCGGGAGCTTTAGAATGGAAAACCTTCCAGTGTAATACACAGTGCGTAGAGCACACAAACACGCGATCCGCGGCCTTGCAGTACAAGGATCACTTGTAAAGATCGTGGAAAGTTAGTTGTTGCAGCTGTGAATTATTATTATTATTGTTATTCTAAATCTTTGTAAACAATAGATACATACAACATTTTTAGTCTCCCTACTAAGTATAGTAAGTAGGGGAAGTATTGTATTCCACCCAAAAATTCAATACCGAGATTACACCGGAAATATATGTTTTGAGACCCCCTGAATCCAAAAAAATCTGATGTGTTACACTCACATGACTTTCTCTACTCTTGTACAATCTAATTTTACAAACACCTATTCTCCATATGCTTCATTTTAATCGAGATATCGAGATGTCAATCTTATTGGTAATTTTCTTGTAGATGCAAGGGAAATATGGTAGCTTTTAAGCGATAGTCAAATATTTTAACGCTGGTTGCTATGTGGCGCATTCCATTCTCTTTGCATGTCCAGGACATAAAAAAAATGAATAACGCATTTGAGAAAAAGTATAAGTATTGGATAATTTAAGGAAATAACAAGCAATATCTCGAAAACGGTTCACTCAACAAAAGAAATGTATATGACATAAGTTGTGTATTTTAACGCGATCTACATTTTTTGTGTAGTAAAATTTTGTCTATCTCTTATGGTTTACCAGTTATGCAAAAGTCGTTCACAATGAAGAATACTTTTGGAGACATTCCCAGAAAATTCGAGATATACATTTCATTCCTCATGACATTATCTTAAACATATGATATTTTCATCAAAATCGTTAGAGCCATTTTTGAGAAAATTAAAATTTTCGAAAAATTTTCCATGTAAAGGGTAGTCTGGGGAGGGGGGATTTTCTTGAAAACCTTCGTGTCGCATCTCTGGAAGATACTGAACCTAAATACCAAGTTTGGTGCTTATCCGACTGTTCGTTTTTGAGTTATGCTGTTCACAGACACACACACACACAGACACACACACACACACACACACACACACACAGACACACACACACGGACATGTTTCCAAAAATGCTTTTTTTGGATTCAGGAGGTCTCAAAACATGTATTTCCGGCGAAATCTCGGTATCGAATTTTTGGGTGGAATGCAATACTTCCCCTACTTACTATACGTAGTAGAGAAAGTAAAAAGCATTTTTGGACACATGTCCGTGTGTGTGTCTGTGTGTCTGTCTGTGAACAGCATAACTCAGAAACGAACAGTCGGATAAACACAAAACTTGGTATTTAGGTTCAGTATCTTCCAGAAATGCGACACGAAGGGTTTCAAGGAAATCCCCCCACCCCAGATTACCCTTTACATGGAACATTTTTTAAAAATGTTAATTTTCTCAAAAATGGCTCTAACGATTTTCATTAAAATATCATATGTTTAAGATATTTTCATTACAAATAAAATGCATATCTTGAATTTTCTGGGAATGTCTCCAAAAGTATTCTACATTGTGAACGACTTTTGCATAACTGGTAAACCATAAGAGATAGACAAAATTTTACTACACAAAAAATGTAGATCGCGTTAAAATACACAATTTAAGTCATATACATTTTTTATGTTGAGTGAACCATTTTCGAGATATTGCTTGTTATTCCCTTAAATTTTTCAATACTTTTTTTCTCAAATGGGAATTCGTTATTCATTTTTTGTCTTGGATATGCAAAGAGTATTAATCTGTGGCAAAGAGAATGGTGCTGCACCTAGCAACCAGCTATTAAGAGATATGTCTATGCTTAAAGGCTACTGTAGTTCTATATTGCCCTTGCAAATACAAAACAAGGGGAACAGTACGCCTTAAGCGATAGTCAAATATTTTTAGAACTGGTCGCTAAGTGTAAAATGTAATTCTCTTTGCATGTCAAAAGATCGTTTCTGCAAATGCTTATCTCGATTAATATGAAATAGATGAAGAATGAGAGTTTGTAAGAACAGTTTGTACAAGAATAGAGAAAGTCATGTGAGTGTAACACATCAGATTTTTTTGTGTTTGATATGCAAAGAGTATTAATCTGTGACAAAGGGAATGGTGCTGCACCTAGCAACCAGCTATTAAGAGATATGTATGTGCTTAAAGGCTACTATATTTCTATATTGCCCTTGTAAATACAAAACAAGGGGAACAGTACGCCTTAAGCGATAGTCAAATATTTTTAGAACTGGTCGCTAAGTGTAAAATGTAATTCTCTTTGCATGTCAAAAGATCGTTTCTGCAAATGCTTATCTCGATTAATATGAAATAGATGAAGAATGAGAGTTTGTAAGAACAGTTTGTACAAGAATAGAGAAAGTCATGTGAGTGTAACACATCAGATTTTTTTGTGTTTGATATGCAAAGAGTATTAATCTGTGACAAAGGGAATGGTGCTGCACCTAGCAACTAGCTATTAAGAGATATGTATGTGCTTAAAGGCTACTATATTTCTATATTGCCCTTGTAAATATAAATATATATATATATATATATATATATACCCTTTACATCTACAAGAAACTTAGCAATAAGATATGGTCTGCATATGTTTATCTCGATTAACATGAAGTAGATGGAGAATAAGCGCTTGTAAAAATAGTTTGTACAAGAGCAGAGAAAGTCATGTGAGTGTAACACATCAGATTTTTAACCAAGTAACGTTTTAAGTAACATTCATGACTGATCTTGAAAATATTACTTAATTGAATTATGTAATTTAAATCTGTGAAATAAAATCTTTTATCTCTTGAAAATCGTGATTCTATCTATTATACAGTATGCTTATCACGTCTGTACACATCTAATTCACCAAAATGTAATGTTTGTGAAATGTAAATGAAGTAATGACTCCGTGCTGAATAATTGAAAGAAATGTAAATCATAGATAAATCCTCACAAAACAATGTACAGCAATGAGTGGAGTATCGTCTTTAAATTCACCTTTATTCCTGAATACATCGATATATGTTTTATTGGGAATTTCCGGTATTTACTGCAATTAAAACTTCTCACAATATTAGCACACGGATTTTAACGTTACCTCCACTTAACATGAAGTCACTGTAAATAACAAAAACACAATTTTTACATTTTACAAGTGTAAATCAAAATGGATGGCTATAAGCATTTTGTATTTGAATGTAGATATTACCTGGCTGTTTAGCAGCATATGGAGAAAACCATGGCTAAAGTGTTGAATTTCCAATTTTTATACTAAAAATGCTAGTCAAAGTGGGAGCTAGTTCGTTCCCTACCTGAAGCCCGCAACCTTCTAATGGTGCAAGCTTTAAGAGCTTCCCAGTTAACCACTTGCGGAAATACTACTTTTCTTACGCTAGACATAGCTATACGGTATTGCGTCACCTAATGTACATTCATAAAACTTATGGACGGTACTAGTTACAGCATCGCGATAAAGCGATTCATTGTGCGCACTAACAAAACCGAAAAAAAAAAAGATGAGCAACCGCTAGAAAGACTGAGCGGGATGGCCCAGGCGGCAACGTCTGTAGCGCGCATTTGGGGGATCCCCTGCGATCATGGGTTTTTTTTTTACCCATGGGTTTTTTCGGTGGTTTCCCGGTTCGTCAGGCTAATGTTGAAGTGGTTTTCTTCAGCCCCTGAATTTCCTGTTTCTCCATTTCGTTCCATATTTCATTTCATTTCACCCTTCATTCCTTTGGATTCTTAACAGGGTTGGAAGTTCGGCGGTTGGTGTTTGTGCAGCGTACCAGGGGAAAATGATGCTCTTTCCCGCGGTTTTCGGCTAGCTGCCGGGTATTCTTTGAGGGGTGGGGTCCTCGATCTGCCTGTTCGTCTGCAGGGATGCCTATATCTGGTAACTTAGGGACCCGTCATTGCTATAACCTCCCATTTGGACCCGACCGCCCGGTGTCTCCTCTCGCTTCATCCTTCCTTCCGGGGACCCTCTTGTGGGGCGTAGGTACAATATTCACTCTTGATCGGTGGCGAGTCCCCTCCGCAACTGAAGATAAGAAATAATTTTAATTCGGAGAATGTAGGAAGCATTCGCTAGCGCCGTGTTCGCAACATGTTGATACATTATGTTCATTTTGAAGACTGCGATAAATAGGAAAATGCCCAGCATCCTGGCCACTTGCCAGAGCATATAACAGAGCGGTAGAATGCACTTGTGTGGTAATTAGATCTACCTCGGTTCGAATCTTATATCTACTTCAAAAGTATACATAATGTATAAATGTCTGATATATAGAACTAATACATATATGTATATTGACAAGGCATTTTTAAATAAGGACAATTATACTTAAATACAAGTTAAATTAATAATATTCAGTTTCAAAACAAATCCCGAGAAGAATGGGAGCAGTAATAAAATAGGAGATTTAAATACTGCATAAGAATTTGGTTTTTAATTTAGAAGGTTATTAATTTCGTAACTATTTTGAAAATGAACAGTAATAATTTACTTTTTGCGTATAATCATATTTGTTACTTAATTGGAAATTATATTGTCTTGCCTATACCCTAAAAGGTATGTTGTATTAAAGAAAGAAGAAAGAAAATAAAACGTTAACGATTTACATTCGGAACTTGGTAGATCCAATATCTTGTACATAGGATCAGGAAATGACAAATCCTAACTTTTACGTGGAAAAACATTTCTATAATTTTTATTTTCTCACAAACGGCTCCTCTTACTGTGTGGCAGTGCAAATTACATTGTTTAATATGGGTATTTTTTGCATCCCTAAATGTTAGCATATTAAAATAAAAATAATTTTCACACATGAAGATATAGCACTTCTTATTCAGAGTATTTCAGTCACGCATCAAGTCATCAATACCGGATAGAAATGTTTTGAATTGGATATAAAGTATATTAATTTAAAACCGAATGTAACCATACTTATTAGATCATTATATTTTATTTGCTACTTACATAATTATAATGCAGTATTACAGTCCATCCAAACATTAGATGCCGAGATTCTTAGGTAAATCCGGGTTTTGAAATTCTTGAACACAGATATTTTATAAAAGGTCTATGTGTATAAAGAGAAACTTAAAAACAAAAATGCATATAAATATCGAAATTTGGTAGTTAAATTCAGTATCTTGCAAGGATGTGATACAGTGATATATATTCAACGAAATTCCGCTACTCCAAACAACTTTTTACGTTATAAACATAAATTCCTTGTTGCTTTTTATTTTCCGAGAAAAAAGTATTCCTACAGATGCTAACTGAAACATAATATTCTTAAGATATTTACATGACTAACAAAATGAATACCTTAAATTTTCTGTGAATAACTTTTCAGGTTCTCTTTATTTCGAATGAATTATGTGTAAACTGGTAAACCATAGCGGAAAGTAAAAACTTTCTATATAAGCAAGATACACCTTATTGAAATATATAATAAGGTTTAACTTTTTAAAGACTTTTTCGAAATATCCGTTGTTTTTACTTTAATTTTCTCAGATTAAAGTGTTATGCAGAATCTATAATGCACAAGTTTACAATTTACAAGCCGCATAAGTTTACGCAATTGCTATTATTACGTAGATTATAGTGTTTTGTTTTCCCTATTGTGAATGTAACTAAGCTCATACTGCTTCATTTCAGATAATTTTAAGTAAAAAATGTATCGTAGGTTTATAAGGGATTATGTGAAGCTTTAATGGACAGAGTAAGCCGGATGTGTGCACGTGATATTTTTATTTCTTTAGGAATTTGTTTCAAGTCACTCACTGAGAGGGGGATTAAGGGCAGCTGGAGTCGGAAGTAAATGAAATAAATGCTGAAGTCTTACGGATGGTAAAAAATCTGATGTGTTACACTCACATAACTTTCTCTACTGTTGTCCAAACTATTTTTACAAACTCTTGTTCTCCATCTATTTCATATTAATCGAGATAAATATTTGCAGAAACGATCTTTTGACATGCAAAGATAATAACATTTTACACATAGCGACCAGTTCTAAAAATATTTGACTATGGCTTAAGGCGTACTATGTTCCCCTTGTTTTGTGTCTGCAAGGGCAATGTAGAAATACAGTGGCCTTTAAGCATCGATATATATCTTAATAACTGGTTGCTAGGTGCAGCACCACACTCTTTCCCACAGATTAATTCTCTTTGCATATCCAAGACAAAAAAATTAATAACGAATTCCCATTTGAGAAAATAATTATTGAAAATTTTAAGGGAACAACAAGCAATATCTCGAAAATCGTTCACTCAGCAAAAAAATGTATATGACATAAATTGTGTATTTTAACGCGATCTACATTTTTTTGTGTAGTAAAATTTTGTCTATCTCTTATGGTTTACCAGTTATGCAAAAGTCGTTCACAATGAAGAATACTTTTGGAGACGAAGATATACATTTTATTTGTCATGAAAATATCTTAAACATATGATATTTTAATCAAAATCGTTACAGCCATTTTTGAGAAATTTAAAATCTTCGAAAAATCTTCCATGTAAAGGGTAATCTGGGGTGGGGAAATTTTCTTGAAAACCTTTGTGTTGCATCTCTGGAAGATACTGAACCTAAATACCAAGTTTGGTGTTTATCCGACTGTTCGTTTCTGAGTTATGCTGTTCACAGACACACACACAGACACACACACGGACATGTTTCCAAAAATGCTTTTTTGGATTCAGGGGGTCTCAAAACATGTATTTCCGATGAACTCTCGGTATCAAATTTTTGGGTGGAATACAATACTTCCTCTACTTACTATACGTAGTAGAGAAGGTAATATATATATATATATATATATATATATTCCGTTGAGGAATGGGTGATATATTTTTGCTCGAATGTGTACTTTCTCTCGCTATACTTTCAAATAGCACTTTGCACAGAATTGGAGTAACACACAGCTGCACAGCTATGGATACTGTTCACAAACTCTCAGCCAGTTGGCGAGACCTAACTAATTCTCTGCAACAACATGTAGAATAGAGGTCTGCATGGGCTCGGGTGAAGACCTCGGGCCTAGGCCCACCCAGCCCACGTTCGGACTTAATTTAAAAAATGTTTGTCGGGTTCGGTCCTGAAAATAAAGACGAAAAAAGGTTAATTTATCGCACTCAACAATACGCATTTTATTTATCATGTAAATTTCTTATACATATGGCATATTTATCAAAATCATTAGCGGTAATTTTGGAAAAATAAAAAATAAGGAATGTTTTTTCCAAGTAAACGGAACCCAGAGAAAAAAATTGTTTACATTTTTTGATCTGCGTTGTTCAGATTCCGGGAATAGCACAATTATCGCAGTATGCACCGATCCATCGCAGTAGTAATAATAAATAATACTTGCTTTAGTCAATTTAGGCTAACAACTACAACAGCACGGCTCCTGCAAATTCCGCCTCCCTACGTCCATCCAGGGCCGTCCAGGGAGGAATCATGGGGCAAGTTGTGCCATCAGGAACATTTTTAGGGGTTTCAAAATTTTGAGGAATACAAAAATATTGAAGCAAATTAACGCAGTTAATATAAAGACAGTTGTTACAGTTTTTAATGAGTATTGTAACTGTTAACTCAGTTTGTACCTTTAAGTTTAATATAAATGCGCTGTATCCCCCCAAAAGTAATGTTAAGTACAGTTCATACGATTGGTATAAACGGCGTATCAAATATTAATTTTTTGGAAATTAATAAAGGAAATTATAACATTGTAGGCAGGTATATAGTTGTTCAGAACATACAGCGTTATTTCTTACTACTGTACTAGTTTATTTAGATGGATACAATAGGATACATTGAAATACCAAGTAATAAAGTACACCATCTGCCAGATATTTTTGTTTGTAATTCTTGCTGTAAATATTACGGTTTTTTTATTGATTTTAACTTTCCAATTATTTATTTAAGCTTTTATTGTGTACTGTTATCACAATAGTCACTATAGTACCTACAAGACAGCCCCTTTGCGAAGATTTTCAGCCAGATAGAAAAGCAACTGCTTCATCTTCTTCACCTGTTTGCCTCGTATGTAGGACTTACAAGCCAATACCAGGGGTGGACAAGGAACTATGTAGCTTAATTAAGCTCTAAGAAAAATGGGGGAGGGTGATTGTTTATGTTTTGGAAGCGATGCGCCATAGCCTTTGAAGGGTCAATAAGTCAGTATACCGTCAACATATCGCTTACTACAAGAGGATACCAGAACCTCAGGCGCCCTCTTTCTGTAAAGTGGGTTCTCAATTGTTCTCAGGACTTAAGTGAATTCCTTAACAGGCCTCTCAGCAAAGGAAAGAAATCCCCATGCCGGTACCATGAATTCAATCTGGATCCTTAAATTGAAATTGAGTTTTATTTATGGACGCTCTTTAACTACCTTGGTCCTTAGCGTCCCATTCTATATTGGGCGTGAAAGATCGGTAATTTTGCTCAGAGGTTCTTTTACATGCCGTAAATCTACAACACGGGACCACCGGCTTTACTTCCCTTCGGAAGGAAGCCATGCTAAGGGTTTTACGCCCGAAGAAAATCCATCATCCTTCGCTGGGTTTGAACCCTCGACCTTGGGAACTAGAGGCTAGCACGGTACCACTCGTCCACGGAGGATGACAATCTGGACCCCTTCACACTGTAGGCTGTAGCACTTCTTCGGGGTAATAATAATAATAAATAACCGCAAAATAATTTTATTTGAAACAAAATTAAGCATTGGGGCCAGACCGGGCGGTACAGTAACACCTTCTCGGACTCGGGTTCGTTTCAGATCGGGTCGAGCCGGATCTCCCCTATGGATTTGGCCCGTGTAGGCCTCTAATGAAGAAGCAAGTGGTAATGGACAGAGAAGGTGATACATGACAGATCGCTTTCCTGAAGAGCGTTGCGGTAGCTGAACGCTAAACCTTCCTCATACTCTATTTGCACATTTCACGAAACTGCGCTAATCGACACGCGCAATTAACGATTGAAACAAGGAACCATCTCCACCTTTCCAAGCTTGCTTATTTTTGTTGTTGTTGCATTGTAGTAAATCAAACGGATGCGTTCCAATCATTCATAGCACAGCGGTTTTTATAACGGCCTGCGGATGTCCGAATCGTGAATTGCGCAACATTGCATAACAATGGGAACCACGGCGCCCTCTCTACGATTTACGACGCCGAAACATTTATTACGCGGAAACCCATCTCGCAAATCGATAGCAAAATGGTCCACAGCGCGATAAATTAATTATGTACATATTCAAATCGCGGCCTCTTCCGCAGAGTAAAAACACCGCAACAACTTATAGCATTACATTCAGCTTACTCAGTTTATTATTTTTGTTTCGTTTTCTTTGATGAGGGAAAACTGATGAAATGAAATGCGAGCCTTTGAATTCTCCCAGCACATTGCTAGTAATTTCAACTAGCCGCTCCCGAACATATTAAAACCACAACGATCAAAATATTTCCATCTCTGTACATCCAGGAAAATAATAACTTTTTAAGCTAATGTAAAACTTGTGATGTGTTGCAGTCATGCGACATTCTCTATGCGCTATTTTATATTTTTATTTCAATCAAGATTAACATGGAAATGGTTTCATGACACATTTCGTTGTAGATACAGGGGGTAGAGGAGACGGAAGCGATGGTCCAATCTTTAAAACGTGGGAGGTCATATGCTGACTTTGAATTTCCATAAGTACTCTTTGCACGACATTCCGAGAAATACAAGAACTGCGATTAAGCATTTAAAAGAGTATAAAGTACTGAAAAATTCACCGAACGGGATGGATCAGTCCACAATGTCAATGGCCCAGGTTCGATTTTGAGCATGGGGTTTTCCGTGGTTTTCCCCGGATGCCTAGGCGAATGCCGAGTGGGTATTCTACCATGATATCTCCCCCGCCATTTCCTTACATTTCTTCTTCATATCATGTTTGAAGAGTGATTTCCGGTCCTGCAGTGCCAGGCAGATGGCGTGGATGCATGCGCTGAGTGAGCTGTCCCACCAGTTAGAGTTGCTGGTCGCCCTCTTGAGGATCCCTCGTTCACTGGTTCGCGGAAGTTCAAACTGGAAATATTAGGGACTTCTGAGCGTCTTTGTGGGCTTGTTTGCCTGCGGACCTAGGACTTCCTCCTCAGCTCCTTCACCTCATTCCTGCCTCCCGGGGGGGGGAAGTGTAGCCACAATAGATCCAGATGGTCACAGTGCACGAGATATCCCCCCCTCCGATAAACACATCCTATTGGAAAATTCATACCAAGAGCATCGAATACCTCTGATACGACTAATGCCACAAAACTCTTGACAAATCTATATGTTGATCTATCTCATATGGTTTAACAGTATATAACATTATAAAAAGTCATTCAGTATGAACAGGATAGCAAAGGTGTTTATAGAAAATTTAGAAAGCAATTTTACAAGTCATGCAAATGACTAATAAACTTAAGGTATTTTAATCAAAATATTTCACCCATTATTAGCTTCTCTATTACGTACTTACAGTAAGAAGAGGAGTATTGTACACCGCTAAAACATTCGATGCAGACATTTCACCGGAAATGCACATTTTGAAGTTCTTGAACCCAAAGAAAAAATTTGTAGAAAAAGGTCCGTGACTGTGAACAGCAAAACTCAAAAACGTTAAAGATTCAGCACTAAGACTATCAAGAAAATCCCCCACCCCAAACTACCCGTTACATGGAACTATTTTTCTGTATTGTTTACTTTCTCCAGAATGGCTAACGATTTTGATTAAAATACCATATATATATAAATGTATGTGTATAACATGTTTACATGACAAATGAAATGTATATCTTGAATTTTCTGCGAATAGCCTCTGAAGTCCTCTTTATTCTAATGACTTCTGTATAGTTGGTAAACCGTCACGACAAAGTCTTAACTACATAGAACATGTAGATCTTGTTAAAGCACACAATAAGTCCACTTTTTTGGAGTAAGTATTTCCGAGATTCTTTTTAACCTGAATTGGAATGTTTATACGTTTTTGAACTGGAAAGTTTCCATGCAAAGAGCATAGAAGTTAAAAGCCATCACATAGCGACACCTCTTTAAACTTCTGATTGTCGCCTTACTTACTTATCCTACATCGAAATGTGTACATGTGAATTGAAAGTGTATCTGGATTAATGAGAAGTAGGTGGTACAATAATCTTTTGTAAGAATATGTTATAGAACAGCAAAAGTCATGTGAATGCAAAGGGTCGTTTGAGATTGGGGGATTTTCTTGAAAATCTTTATGTCGCGTCTTTGGAAAATGTTTAATCTAAATAGCAAGTTTGGTAATTATCAGACAGTTCATTTTAGTTATGTCGTTCTCTCTCAGCCACACTTCTGGAACACTTTTTGTCACAATGTGTATTATCCATAAATCCACATACTTAATGTTTGTGCCAAATACAATTTCTCTTCTATCTACATAGGTATTTAGTAGGGAATGCAAATATGCAATGCAAACATTAGATGCATTTTGTAAAAATACAGGGTTATTCAAAAAGAAGGAACAGATTTTAAATATTAATTTTTAATGAACGACAATAGATAACAACACATACGACACATCATTGAATAGAGGAAAGTTCAAAGTTTTAAGCCCCCATCTATTAGTTCCATTCAGTGCCTACAGCGGCGCGGGTTTGATTACGAGAAAATGGCAACGCCAGGAAAAGTCGTTTTGTGTGCTGCAGTATGCAAAGAGTGAATCCATTGTTTCATTGCAGCATGCATTTCATTGTAAGCTCAACAAAGAGCCACCTCATAAAAAAATTTACAACTGATACAATAAATTCGTAGAAGATGCTTGCGTATGCAAACGCAAACCACTAGTCGTCCTCGCATAACATGAACTTTCCTGTATTCAGTGATGTTTCGTATCTATTGTCGTTCATTAGAAATAAATATTTAAAGTCTGTTCCTTCTTTTTGAATAACCGTGTATTATACCATGGAAATCAATTAGCATTCCTACGTATAATAGCCACATGCCTTTTTCTATTAATTCGTTAGCACTCTTTGGTTACTTTGAAAAAATTATATATTATGATCGGAAAATGCAAAAATTCAAGGGAAAAGTTTCGAAAATAGTTAATGCCAAGAAGAACATCCTCTGATGAAGTAATTCTGGTATAAAGTGCCCATCTTTTACACTCTACTTGTTATCTAAAACTAAAAAAGCGGACGTCAAACATTATTTATAAAATGTGACTCTTAAGCATTGTGATTAAGATATATACATATAAATTACTTTCATGACGTAAAGTAGCTGATGTTCTCTTAATTTTTTCAAAACTTTATGTTAAAGAAGATAGTTTCTTCGTTTTGTTATTTGCCCCACGTTTTGGGAGGCAATTTGAAGAAGGTTTTTTGCTGCTACGTATGGAAAGTCAGTTTGAAGATGTATTATATTTCGACTGTTGGGGAGCCGAACTTGAAGTAGTTGCAACCGCACGTATGGTACCCGGTAGCCTTCGTCCAAAATTTAAAAGTATGAACTTTGTAATTTGTCTGTTTCTTTAAATATTACATATTTCTGTTTACCTCGGCTGCTTCAGTATTTATTTTTAGAGACATGAATGTCTTAGCAGGGGGTGGTGCGACTGAAGAATGTAGGCTTACACAGATTTTAAGTTTTTCCTCACTCCATTTATTAATGCTTGACAAGATTTAAATAACACTTCACTGATATAGAGAGCTGTGAGATTCTTTTGTTAATTACTTGCACTTTTTAATACGTAAACTATTTTGTCTCACACAAAATACGTATTAAATTTCTCGAGGACGCATCTCGTGCCCGGTTGGAAACACTGTCTACAACCAACACGTCCAGTTATGAGCACTATCTACAAGCAAATGACTTGATTTCTACCGCCAAATTTGTAAATTTCTGTATTTCAAGTCTCTGATTGGCTATTCCTAATCCAATAGAATACTTTTACTTAACGTAAGCTTTTTTTCTGGTTGTTGATTGGCTATTTTATAAACTATCTCAAAATTTGCATTATTGCTACTCCAATAATGACTAGTAGCATTACTAAAAATTCTTACTCATTATTGTCTCAAGGTTACCTCACTGTTACAACTTTTAACCTATTATTCTCACAGCTCCTACATTATTAAATTACGTAATACATTCACATAACATTATTACATGTATACAATAATATAAACATATATAATGACTGTAATATAGATTTTTTATATATTGTTACATACACATGTTGTTTTAAGGCGGGCTGTTATTGAATTTATATATTATATGATTAGACTGAAATCCTATAAGTGTTAAAAATACTGCCTCAACGTAACCTGAAAAAACATTAATAGCCAAACAAAACCTTATAAGAAAAACTAGTTATTAAACATACAAAATTACCTAAAATAACTATTTTATAATAAAAGTTATATTCAAAGCATTAGCTGTTGCAACATTTCATTCTGCGATTCCCATTTTTCGCACGAAGTTACAACCAAAAACTTTCAATATAAAATATTTGCTCATGACAGAAGCCGATCGATATAGATAATAAAATGGGGTCTCCTTATTTTACAAATTTGATTTATAGCGTTTAATGCTAAGAGAATAGAACAGTTAGCCGGTTTTAAATTAGTAATATGCAGGATCTACTTTAAAAGACGCTACTGCTGACCACATGTCTGATTCGTATTAGCCATCGGATTGAATGACCTCGACTTGCAGTAGCCTAATCGCACCTGCGGAGTGTAACGTTGTTTGACATGGTGTAGCGGGAATAACGTTATGTGAAGCTTTGTGTATTTATCATTGTGTATACTACTGAATATCGTGTGTTTATTGCGTTAGGTTTTGCTCGAATGCTAGCTTACATGTTAGCTGTAAACTCTGCTACCGTAATTATTGACGGAGGATGTAAATAACGAAATAAAGAAATTACAGAAATAACCGCGATAAATACTTTCCGTATATTGAATCAATGTATAATGTAATAAACCTGAGTTGAAAGATATGTCCGAAAG
Source organism: Deroplatys truncata (assembly GCA_030765065.1). Classification (NCBI taxonomy): domain Eukaryota; kingdom Metazoa; phylum Arthropoda; class Insecta; order Mantodea; family Mantidae; genus Deroplatys; species Deroplatys truncata. Next base: position 93,739,545 of record CM060987.1, read on the forward strand.
AAAAGATTATTAGCAATTCATATAAGGAAGACATTAGTAACAGCCGAGTATAGAGCACATTAGGTTAAACATTCATGGAATGCAGTTATGATTTAGTTAAGTACATTTACAAAGTCATGTAGGTAGCAATTCTATAAATTAGAAAAGTGAAAGGTACTGTTGTATTCATGCCTTAACTTAATTTTTAGTATTTATTTATTTAACGTCCATCCCTCATTCGACTGCTTTTAGAATGTGAAGTGGTCGTGTAGATAGCGTTGTCTTGTCAGTATTCGACGTCTTTTGCTGCGCTGACTGAGGTTAATGTTAAGTCATCTGGTAGAATGTTAACACATTTTAATTTTATGTTTTTCTTAACTAATAAACATTATTAATCCATCATGCAATATGAAAGGTATAAATATTAATTTTCGTCAGACTTATAACTATACCTGCGAGTTGTACTTCTAATTTTCTAATTGCCAACAATGAATGCTTAAATGTATATTATTCTGTACTGCAGAAAGCTTATTTTAGTTAATAAAAATAATAAAATGATCTTAAATATTTCAGCAAGTTATAGTTTCATTTTTCTCTTTATTACTCTGTATCAGGTATCAGAGCATCCGGGCACAAGAAACCTCACAGATTTTCTTAACGCTGCTGAGTTGTTAAATGAGTCATCGTTGTAATATTGTACGCTTATAGTTTTAACTTCGAATGCTTACATTTACCACTGTCATGCATCATATCTTAAATAAAAATAAAATCATACCCAGGGGGATCTAATCTTCATCAGATTCTGTTTCCCATATCGAACACTGATTGAACGTTTCTGTATTCTTTTTCGGCTTACTCTGTTTTATATAGTTTTGCCATTGTTCTGCTGTCTCTTGATCGCAGGCATCTTTTAGTATATTTATCATTTTACTTGCTTGCTGTTTTTTTAGATTTCAAGATACTACCTTACGCTTATTTGAGACGATACCATCTCTATTGTATTAAAATGGTGGTGTGGTAGTGACCTTACCACTAAATGGTAATTTGACACAGCCATCTCTTCTATTGCACATCTTTTCTTTTTTTCGTGTACAGATAAAAAGTCATTGATTATTTGTACGAGGGGCACTATTTATATTTTGAGCCTAGTAATTAAAACAAAGTAATTTCTAATTGAAAATTGCTTTATTGTTTTTCAAAATATTCTGATTTATGATTAATACACTTTTGCATCCGTTTAAACCATTTATCAAAGCATTTATTCCAGTCTTCTTGAGACACCTCCAAAACATGGTTTTTGAAGGCATTAACGGCTTCTTCTGCCAACGAAAATCGTTGTCCACGCAATTTATTCTTGATGTTCGGAACAAAAAGAAGTCATTGGGTGCCAAATCAGGACTGTATGCCGGTGGACCCATCAATTCGATTTTTTGAGCCTTCAAATACTGGGTTGTTAGACGAGATGTGTGTGCGCTCGCATTGTGTTGATGAAGAACGATCCTACGGTTCTTGTTGGTTTTCCTTACTTCACCAAAGACTTCCGGCAAACAAATGGTTGTGTACCATTCAGCATTGACCGTTTTACGTTCCTCTAAAGACGCTGTTGCCAGATGGCCAGTTTTGCTGAAAAAGCAGACGACCATTTGCTTCGAAGTGCTTCAAATGCGAACAACTTTTGTTGGATTTGCTTCATCTTGAAATACCCATACAGTCGACTGCTGTTTACATTCCGGCTCATACGCATAGATCCATGATTCGTCACCTGTTACAACCTTATGTACGTCTTTTGAGGCACCGCCATTATATTTCTTGAGCATTTTTGTACGCCAATCGATACGAGCATCTTTATGAGATTGCGTCAAATTATGTGGGATCCAAGAGAGCAAACCTTTTTCACGGCTAAATTATCATACAATATTTTATATACGCTGGTGGGACTAACGCCTTGGTTTGCCTCACTCTCACAATATGTCGCAAGACGATCTTTCATTATTAGTTTTTGCACAGTATCAATGTTTTCTGGCACAACAACTGATTTTGGACGACCTTCACAAACTTCATCATTGAGCGAACGGCGGCCACGATTAAATTCGTTATAACAGCGTTTCACAGTGGTAAAGGATGGAGCTTCGTTGCCAAATGTGGAAGTTAGTTGAACGATGCACTCTTGTCTTGATAATCCATGTCAAAAGTCGTAATAAATCATTTCACGAACATTTTCACGAGTTAATTCCATGTTTTTGTTGACACAATTTTCAAGTTAGTGTGAAAAAACAAATGATGCTCTATTGACAAAATATTTGAAGTAGATGGTCAAAAATGTTAAACTTTCCATTGGAAACGTCAGATGGCACCTACAACATTCAGGGTTGCCAAGGTTCAAAATATAAATGGTGCCCCTCGTAGGACAGGTATAATCGGAATTGATTGAACCGGAATGCTGTGCTCTTGAATGAAATATAAAACTTGATCTTTTCTCCAAGATGCGGAAGGTCTAGGGTTTAGGATTCAGAGAGTTATCCAAAATTACAGATGGCTCTTCTGTTTTAAAATTTTGTTTTCGAAATATTTCTGCGTTTACCGACCCATGATAATCTGCAGGCGCATCCACCTGTTTTTATGAGTCACAAATAAAGCATTCTCTAGAAAGCCTGATCTTCCGCAGTAGTGAATAATAACAATTCCCTCACTTATGTTGCGCGATGTTGTTATGAAGTAATTGTCTGCATCGTCCGACCAATTTTTCATCCGCCAAGTGTTGCTGTCATACCACGTTTCATCAAGATAAGCTTCATTGTATCCTTGCTCACGAAGATTCTTGATTTCCTCCAAATACTTGTATCGCCATGCAATAACATCATTAGACTCAACTCGCTTGATTTATTTTTTAAAGTGCCGTATTTAATTTCCATTGAAACCAAACGTCTACTCACTGTACTTCTTCCATTGGAAACTGATAATCGGTCACATCTGTCTTCTCATGCATTATTTGGGTTAACATTAGTACTGTAGGAGATAACGCCATTCATATAACACTCGTATACTGTTCTACTCAACAGGTCACGCGTAAAATCATCAATGCGATCAAATGGTAATTTGTTTCTGTTTACATGTTTTTTCGTTGGGGTATGATAGCTCTCTGGGTTTGTGATATTTGAAATTATTTTAACAGTAGTAACGCCTACGTGAGTAGCATTAGCGGTTGATTGGTTGAGATTTTTTTGTGATAAAACACCATCTTTATCAACCACACATTTAAAGTAGGATTTTACATTCCATACTATTTTTACAGCTTTTTCTCCAAGATTTGGACCTCTCCCTATCACAGGTTCCCTTTTCTAGGTAGGAGTCCTTTGAACTGATGGAACAGCAAGATTAACATTCCTGTCTGAATTTTCCTCATGAGTTTCCTCGTCACCTACCTACGGACGGAAAACGAAAGACATATTTAGACACACTATAACACTCCTAAATACACATTAGAGGTATGTGCAGAAATGTTTAAAGACTTGGTAACGGCAGGTTTCTTCGGGAACAGATGTTGAGAGTACCTTTCCTATTTTGGCCATGCCATTAGTATCCGGTAATGAGTGAGGGTCAATTTTATAGCCTGTTGGAATGTGGACGTTAAGGCATGAGCGCAAGTACACGCTTAGCAACAAGAGGCACATACGTAGGATTTTAAGATTGGACCACGCGAGAAGGAACGTTGATAGGGATATTGAGATGTGGGCGGAGCTTAAGTTAAGGATAGAGCACGCATTCTAAACCAGACACACATTCGTAACTCTCCTGAAGTTCTTGACTTTCGTGTGCAATTTTTAAGTTGTGTAGCGCACATGAACGCGCCAGAGTTCTGCGACTTACGACAACTGACGCTTCGCTTAATTACTGTTATAAAAGCAATTAATTCGTAAAGTCAACAGTAGCCGACTCTTCTCAAACTGAAAATGCCGTTCAACACTAAAGTTTAATTAAACTGTGTTATCCTTTCAAAATACACTCACGCATACCCTGAGCTAAAGAACTTAGCTATATCACTAGAGTAGCTGGCGCACTAGACAACGCAGAACGAGCTACGAGATGACATCACAAAACTCAACAGAGCAAATAACGTCAAATGTTATCTAAGTTGATGCAACCACGAGATAGCAGTATAACAATTTGAAACAAAAGGTACGGTTTCAAAATTGTCGCATCACACATTTATTTATCTTTTTTTTATTTCAGAATAATTGACTGACCTGTTTGCTCTCTAGATCTAAATCCATGTTATTTTTACCTGTAGGAAATGCCTAAAAAGTAAGACTTATGCAACAAATCCTCATAAGCTCACGAATAAGAATGCAATATCGGGCGTTAGTTTTCCAATAATTCGGCTTCAGAAATTCATCGTATGTTCAATGAAGTGTAAAAAACATCATGCTAGGCTTGTATAGATGCAAAGGAGTATCATATCGAACACTTATTATAATGAAAGGTAAGAGTGACATATTGGTGTTTTACCATCGTTAACATTATCCAGAGGAAAAACGGTGGTCTGGTCAGCCGTTAATGCGCAACTGACTCACACAGCAGTGCAATGGTAGCGGCGGGCTACCAATTGCGTCATTCAAGAGAAGCCCGACACATGACTTACTAAACAGAGAATGTTTGGTGAAAACGTGTGTCTATCTCACAAGGGTTTTTATTCGGTTCACATACGATATAATCAATGTAAACATACGGTTTAACGACCGCTCTTACTGCATACGAGACCACAGGTAGTGGATACATGAAATGAAATATTATTGTATTATCGAGAAAGGAAATTTGGAAAGGTAACGTTACAAACCTAATTTGAGGTTCCTCCCCGGCTTTGGCCGGTTGTGTCTGAGGAAAACCTGAAAAAAACAGTCAGGGAGGACAGTACAGGAAGGTTTGAACCCGGATCTCCCGTTCACGAGTCCGTAACTTACGACCTCGGCTACCCGTGTCGGTCCATTGTGTATTCAAAGTATATAGTGGATGTGACGTAGCAGGTCAACAAAAACCTATGCCACATGGTAGAAGCACATAAGCGTTATAATATGCTTCCTCTTTAAAGACCCAGTTGTTTCACCCTTTTCCGTTGCTAAATTATGCGCCAAATTTTGCAAAACAATTTTCAAGCGCGCTCCCTTGCATGCGTATCATATCAAGAGATTAAGTTAAATGCATGTTTGTTGATAGGATTACACGGAAAATATGTTGCCTTAGTTCTCTGGCGCAGCGACAGGGGGAGCTCTGCTTTCTTTGACATCAGTTACCTCGTTTGGCTTATTTAATTCAGCCAGCAAAGTTTCAGGTGGCCTTCTCTTGGATATCCCTCTGCATGCAAAAAATAACCCACTAAGGGGAATTTCATCTGCAAGCTCTGTCTTGTGTACCACTACTTTTTTTCCACTTTTCTTTTGATTCTGAGACAACAGTGTACAGCAAGTAAAGGCGGGGGTGTCGCTTGCATGGTTTTGTCTATCTACTACAACTTTACATTATTCCTTGTATATAATAATATTGATATAAAACTTATTCCTCTATTCATCTTTTCCTTTATTTCTAAGCCACTTATAAACCATTTATTTTAAATAGAGTGGTAGGAGCAACTGCATAAGGCAGAGTCCGGAGGTCAAGTGTCCGATAGTGACTGCGGTGTTGTCGGACTGTTATAACTTAGTCCCGTGCTTTTGGGGGGGGGGCTCTTGACGCACGCAATGGAGTATGGACAAGAAAAGGAGCAGGATTTCAGCACCTTAGCCAAGGCTAGGCCTATTCCACTTACTAAACCTCCGGAAGGATGACGTGAGAGAATACGAAGTGCGGCCGTCATTCGACCAGATCAGATGACGGCAGATTCAGCGCAGCGAATTCCTTAACATTTCCAGACTGATCTCTACCCTATTCAACGAACAGGTTCGAATAATATCACATGCCGAAGAAGAAACAATTCTTTCAAAGCGCATACACCGTTCACTACCGTCCAGCGCGCCTAACCCTGTAGGAGGGAAGGAAAGGAAATGAGAGAAAATAAGCGTACAAACTTAGTATATAGTCCCCCCCATTTGTCTAGAAAACCACGATAAAAAACTAAGGTCAGGATGGAATCGAGGCCGGTATCTCTGAATACGAGCCTTAGACGCTACCGCCGAGCCATCCCGTTCGGTGACGCAGCTAAACACGAGATTCTAGTTCTGCAAACTTCCTATAATATTCGTATACAAAAATAGAGCCCATATCTTTCAACAAGTTTTGATTTCGAAGCTACGAGAACACAATGTAATTATTATATTCATATGGCTTTCTCCAGTAGTTATCATTTATTTTATATATCTTCTACAAACTATTCTTACAAAAACTTGTTTTTTTTTATCTGCTTCATATTAATTTAGATAAACTTAAGTAGAAATAGTTTCATTTCCTACATATACAAGAGCGATATAGGAGGTTGAAAGCGATAGTTAGATGTTTATACTTTGTCGTTGAAAATCCACACTCTTTCCATGATATTCGGTGAAAACTCAATAGTTAGTGATCACTTGAGAACAAATGCATAGTATTTAAAAGTCCAAAACTAAAACAACGAATATTTTGGACGCCAGGAAAAAATTATTTGAAAAAAAATGCTCTGTTTTAAAAAGACTTTCATTTTTTTATGAGTTTCAGTCTGTCTCTTACGGTTTACAAATCTTATTCCGAGTGAAGAGAACTCACAGGCTATTCCCAGAAAATTCCAGATATACATTTTATTTGTCCAGTAAGTATCTTAAGCATATGGAATTTTAATCCAGATCGTTTGTGCATCTTTTCAGAAAATACAAGCTCATATAAAATTCTCCGTGCAAAGGGTAGTTTGCGGTGGGAGAATTTTCTTGAAAACTTACATGTTACATTCTTGAAAATTCCGAATTGAAATTCCAAGTTTAATATTTATGCGATTTTCGTTTTGAGTTATGCTATTCACAAACATACACACGAACGTTTCTCCAAACATTTATTTTTTTACTTTCCCTACCACATACATAATAGGAAGAGAAGGTATAGCATTCTACCCAAAAATTCGATATCCAGATTTCACCAGAAATACATGTTTTGAGGCCCCGTGAATCCAAATAAAGCATTTTTGGAAACGTATGTGTGTGTGTGTGTGTGTGTGTGTGTGTGTGTGTGTGTGTGTGTGTGTCTGAACAGCATAGCTCAAAAACGAAAAGTCGGATAAGTACCAAATTTGGTATTTAAGTTCAGCATCTTACAAGATGCCACACGAAGGTTTTCAAGAAAATCCCTCCAACTATTCTTTACGTGGAAGATTTTTCAAAATATTGATTTTCTAAACAATAGCTCTAACGACTTTTAATAAAATACCATACATTAAAGATATTTAGATGGTAAAAAGTGTAAATCTTGAGGCAGTATTTTAATACCTAAATAATTTCAATTGTATTTTACAATAAGTAAATTCAATAACAGCCCGCCTTGAAACAATATGTATGTAATAATTATTTAAATTGTATGTAACAGTCATTTCAAATGCTTATGTTTATTGTAAGCATGTTTTATTAATGTTATGTGAATACATTATATACTTTAATAATGCAAGAGCTGTGATAATAATAAGTTTTGAGTTACTAACAATGAGATAATAATGAGATAACCTTTTGACTATAATGAGTTTTAGAGTTTGAAGTATTACTAGTCATGATTAAAGCAACGGTAAGGTAAATTCAGTTACAGTTTAAAATTAGCCAATCAGTAGCAAGTAAAAAGTTTAAGTAAAATGCAGATATTCTATTGGACTAGAATTAGCCAATCAGAGACTTGAAATACCGAAGCTTACGAGTTTTAACCGCTGAAAGTTGCTCAGTTGCTGGCAAGCCTTGGTAGTGAACAGATGGAAGATGTGTTCTCTACGTGTGAATCGTAAAATATGTATACGCGCTAAGTGAAAGTGTTGAAGATTCTCACAGTTCTTAAAAAGTGTAGTACTTTATAAAAATGTGCAAGAATTAATAAAAGAAGTGAATTTAAAAAATTAAATTCTGTGATGTCTACAATCTTTGTCATACCGCGCCCTGCCTAAGAACATGACTCTACAAACATTACTGACGCAGCCGAGGCAAATTCAAACATAAATAATAAATAGAATCAGCGTTAATAACAAAGTTAAATATTATAGTGTAAAACTTCGAGTGTAATAACAGTAACTATTACGTAATCAACAAATTCAACCCTACACCTAAAGCGTGTTGCAGGAACTCTTTAAATGCAACTAAAATAAATATTACGTAAAATACAATTACGTAAGCATACATCTTCTTCAAGTTTAAAAAAAGCAACAAAACATTAACTTCTTCAAGTTGGCTTCCCAAGCGTGGAGCTAAATAACGATCTTCAAGTTTAAAAAAAATATTACGTGAAGAAAAAAATTACTTCTTCAAGTTGGCTCCCATACGTGGGGCAGTTAAAATTACGTAACCAAACAAAACAAAAGCAGCATAACATAACCCTCTTCAAGTTTACGTAAACATATATACGTAAGCACAACAATCTAGTTCTTCAATCTTGAATTTTCTGGGAATAAGCTTTGAAGTCCTCTTTATTCGCAAGGAATTTTGCATAATGTTGTATAACAGGTAAACGTTAAGCGATAGACGAAAACGGACTACACACAAAATGTAGATCTCTTTAAAGCAAACAATTTAATTCAAATAAGCTTTGTGCAATAATGTTTTTAATGGCTCGAATTGCTATTCTTTTGGTCATTCTTTAAAGCCCTGTCAAAAATCGGTGGTTTCTCGCGATTGCATCGAAAAGTATGAAATTTTAAGGATAGCTTATAGCGTAAACATTTGAGTATCCTGTTCTCTGTATCTATAACGAAATGTGTAATGTAGCCATTTCTGCAAAGCTTTATTTGGATTAAAACGCAGTCGATATAAAAATAAGCTTTAGCAAGTATAGATTGTATACTCGCTAATAAACGATATTGGGTAGAAAACGTCATGAAAATGTATCACATTAGATTTTTTATTCATATGACCTCAAAACATGTGGGAATAAACGTGTTAGTGAGGCGAGTGAGTTAAATAGAACAGAAAACAATTGTGATCAAAAGCATTAGCAGAATTACATAGTACATTTACAAATACGTAATAGAGAAGCGATTACTAGCTATGTAGGGCGAACATGATTGAGATTTCAACAGTCGACAAAGAAGGTCAAAATCCTATATAATAGACATTATTGCTCAAAATATGACACGCATTTGTAACGAATACCTTACGGTAATGCTTATCAGGAAGCTCAGGATGATTAAGCGCACATGAAGAGCTGTTGAGCTTCTGGAGATCTCCGAACGGATGGGGTGAAGCGAAGGACACAGAGGGCTACCAGATCCGTGGCGGCTACTTCGGACATAGACGGGGTCCCTAACACCTCCAGATATTACGTCCTAACGCCCGACGAAGGACTACTTCTGCCCACGGAGAGATTTCTCTGAGAGTTCCTTACACACAGAATGACGGACATTTGTTCTCCTTTATGTTGGCATAAATTGTGTGTTTTAATGAGATGTACAATAATTCTATAGTAAGCTTTTCTTCATATTTATTATGTTACACCAGTTATAGACAAGTATATAAGATCAATTCAGAATGAAGAGGATTTCATAGTCTATTCGCAGAAAATTCAAGATTCCCTACAATCTAACGCACAAACGCGTCACTGGGCGCTTAAAATAACACACGAGTCGTCCCAAGTATTCAGACTGTCGAATGTGTGCACGAAAAGAGTGAACGAATGAATGTGAATCAGTACCTCTCTGATTAGATTGCACGCCTTTATATTAACTCAAGCTCCGCCTACTTTAGAACTACCCCACCAATGTCCCTTAAATCCTACGTGCGCGTCTGTTACTTGTTACTATGGAGGTTTGGCTAAACTGTCAGAAATACCTTTCACTTCTTGTAGATCATGCATGTTTTAAAGCACATGATATTTTAATTAACAGAATAAATCCTTGTGAAAGACACACACACACACACACACACGCGCGCGCGCGCACACACACACACACACACACACACGTTTTTTAAAAATGAATTATTTTATTCGGGGTACTTCAAAACGTGTATTTGAAGTGACATTTCGAACGTAATACAACACTTCCTCTACTTGCAGTAGTGGTACAGAAAGTAAAAAAAAACTACTAAATACATAAAAGGATTAAAAAAATACAGACACAGCTGTTCTGTTAGTTGTTCCGCTAATAAAGCAAGATACCGTCGACTTTGTTTCACCCGCAAGTTTCAAATTTATCTTCTTTGTATTTTCTTTTCTTACAGATAATTTTGTGCACTTTTTACGGTAGCACATAGCTGTACCGTTCCGAAATACACAAGATCACCCGATTGAATCAATGTGAAGTCATTAAAGAAACTTACCAAATCTTCATCATTCTGTGTTTGTTAAAGGGGAAGGGGGATTGTTTACACAGCTCCCCTTGTTCGTTCTGACAGGGAACCGCAGGCCAAGTTACCTTTGTGTGCGCACAAAACTTCCATTTTTCTCGGTCTGACGGACGTATCCTGTTAATCTGTGTGTTGTATCTGCTTTGACATCAGTTAGCTGTGTAACTGGATTGCCCGTTCCTTCCAGGAACAAGTTAATCCTTTAAGAAGGATTATAGACAAGCTGGGGAATCGCTTCAAGGGGGAGCGGGGAAAAAAATAAAAACATACATCGGCGCGCAGCCTTCCAGCGGCTCTACAAACCGTTTAGTGGTTAGAGGAGCTTTACAGAAAACATGGATATCCAGGTTCGATTCCGCTCTACTTCACTTACGAGCTTCAGCACTGCGGATAAAACTATTAAAGCCAGAGAGATTCCAAAACTTTATTTGTGTTACAACTGTAATGATAAAACCATTCAGAGCTGGTATACTTTGGACAAAAAGCACAATAGGGTTGTTTTCTAAGATAAGGTTTGAGGCAGTATTTTTAACACTTGAATATTTTCAGTCTAATTATATAAATATGTAAATTCAATAACAGCCCGCCTTAAAACAATATGGGTATGCAATAAGTTGTAAAATGTATGTAACAGTCATTGCGTATGCTTATATTATTGTATTCATGTGCAATAATGTTATATGAATGCATTGCGTAATTTAATAATGTAGGAGCTGTGAGAATAATAAGTTTAAAGTTGCTAACAATGAGGTAACATTGAGGCAATAATGAGTAAGGAAGTTTAAATGCTACTAGCTATTATTAGAGCAGCAATAATGTAATTTTGAGAAGGTTTAAAAATAGCCAATCAACAACCAGAAAGAGCTTTAGTTAAATGCAGGTATTCTATTGGAGTAGGATTAGCCAATCAGAGACTTGAAATACAGAAATTTACAAGTTTAGACGGTTGAAATCAATTCAGTTGCCTCCACACAGTGCTCATAACCAGATGCGAGGTGTGTCCTCGAGAAATTAATTACGTATTCGTGTGAGACGAAAATAGTATACATGTTAAAAAGTGCAAGTATTAAATAAAAGAATCTCATAGCTCTCTATATCAGTGAAATGCTATTTAATTTGTGTCAAGGATTAATAAAAATAAGTAAATTAAAACTTAAAATCTGTGTAAGCCTACGTTCTTAGTCGTACCAAACCCCTGCCAAGAGAAACGTGTCTCTAACAAATACTGACGCAGCCGAGGCAAACATGAATATATAATATTTAAAGAAACACTTTAATTACAAAGTTAATTTTTTTTAAAACTTGGGGCGAAGACTACCGGAAACTGTTTACCATACGTGCGGTTGCAACTACTACAAGTTCGGCTCCCCAACAGTTGAAATATAATACAACTCCTTCAATACAAATTACTTAAAATTGACGCCCAAAGCGTGGTGCTAATAAATAACATAACAAAAACATCCTCTTCAAACTGGCTTCCATACGTGTTGCAAATAACAATTATAACAAAACACATCCCTCAGGTTTCCATTTTAACATAAGACTCCACTCAGTCCTTAACTTTAGAACAGGTCTACAACATGTGAAATTGAAAAAAAAAATTGAGTTTTATTTATGGACGCTCTTTAACTACTATGGTTCTTAGCGTCCCATTCTATATTGGGCGTGAAACACCTGTAATTTTGCTCAGAGGCCTCTTTATCAGGCTTGAGGTTCTTTTACGTGCCGTAAATCTACGACACGGGACCACCGGCTTTACTTCCCTTCCGAAGGAAGCCGTGCTAACGATTTTTACGCCCGAAAAAATCCATCGCCCTCCGCCGGGTTTGAACCCGCGACCTTGGGAACTAGAGGCTAGCACGGTACCACTAGTCCACGGAAGACGACTACAACATGTGACGCGAGATGTATGTGGCATATTGTTTCGAAGTACAGCTTCACATTATTTGGTGTAATATGTATTTAGAATTACTTATTTGGATGATTTATTGTTGGAAAACGTTTTATTAACATAATTTAAGCCTTATATTTATTTATTTATTTATTTATTTATTTACTTATTGCACTATAGCCATATAGAAGTATGCCGGGCAGCCAAATTCTCCATCTTGCATCACTCAAAGTAATGCAGTCAACACTCTTTTTACTTTCTCCCCTACGTATAGTGAGTAGGGGAAGTATTGTATTCCACCCAAAAATTTGATACAGAGATTTCACCGGAAATATATGTTTTGAGACCCCCTGAATCCAAAAAAAGCTTTTTTGGAAACATGTCCGTGTGTGCGTCTGTGTGACTGTGTGTGACTGTGACTCTGTGTGTGACTCAGAAACGAACAGTCGGATAAACACCAAACTTGGTATTTAGGTTCAGTATCTTCCAGAGATGCGACACGAAGGTTTTCAAGAAAATCCCCCCACCCCAGATTACCCTTCACATGGAAGATATTTCGAAAATTTTAATTTTCTCACAAATGGCTCTAACGATTTTGATTAAAATATATGTTTAAGATATTTTTATGCTAAATAAAATGTATATCTTGAATTTTCTGGGAATATCTCCAAAAGTATTCTTCATTGTGAACGACTTTTGCATAACTGGTAAACCATAAGAGATAGACAAAATTTTACTACACAAAAAATGTAGATCGCGTTAAAATACACTTTTATGTCATATAGAGTTTTGGTGTTCACTGAAGCATTTTCGAGATATTGCTTGTTATTCCCTTAAATTTTTCAATACTTATTTTCTCAAATGGGAATTCGTTATTCATTTTTTTGTCTTGGATATGCAAAGAGTATTAATCTGTGGGAAAGGGAATGGTGCTGCACATAGCAACCAGCTATTAAGAGATATGTGTATGCTTAAAGGCTACTGTATTTCCAAATTGCCCTTGTAAATATATATTCCCCTTACATCTACAAGAAAATTAGCAATAAGATAGAGTCTGCAAATGTTTATCTCGATTAACATGAAGTAGATGGAGAATAAGCGTTTATAAAAATAGTTTGTACAAGAGTAGAGAAAGTCATGTGAGTGTAACACATCAGATTTTTGTCATTAAATTACACTAACTACGTAATTATACGCATTGTCCCTAAATTATGCTGACTATCTATGCACACTAAACACTAACTCATTAATTTAACTAAACCTAATCACTACACCACAGGTTAGACCTACCTAATGTCTTCCATTAGTTCCTGGAAAGGGTCTGCTGAACGGTTCTTGGTGTCAAGACGCCACAAATACAGACACATGTGAGCATCTAGACGCTCTCTGCATCATTGAGGTAAACCGACAGATCCGGCTTATTAATCAGATGAGGAATTTCTAATAGTTTTCTTATTTGCAAGAATATCACCAAGAACACACAAACTTTGCTTCTCACACTACAATAAACTCTACTTCACTGCATGACCAAACAATAAAACCCGAGAGAAAGCATGGTCAGGGCTTTTCAAAAGTAACCGGTTGCTAATCGCTTCCAGAGTGTTGTGCGCATGTATGAGACTTTCTTCATGGTTGGCTACGGTTGTTGCAAAAGAAGCACATGTTGGCTGTATGCGAGAAGCAATAAAAGCAATCATCATCGGTCCTTTCAGTCTGCTTGCGCATGAGCATTGGAGAACCTTCGGACATTTCTTGCATCTCTCGCGTCACATGTTCGAAAGTAATTCCATTTGTTCTTTTAAGATGACGGGTGTATATGATAATGAATTATAACGATGGCATTCCAGGGCAGAAATCATACAAGATGTAAAACAGTGCTCAACAATAAAATCATAGATTATGTCAATAATTCCAATTATCTGGGTTTCAGTGTTTTGTATGGACATAGGAAAGACAAACACAAAATTAAATAAATTTCGAGTGACTGCGGCACCATCAGAAGAATACTAAAGTATAAACAAGAAGAGCTACAAAATTGAAGCTATGCAAAACAATGGCTGTATCAGTCCTTTATTACGGAACTGAAAACTGGACCGTAAGCAGACACGGGACCGAAGAACTAAAAGTTCTGAAATGAAATTCCTCAGACCACTGGCCGGATATAGATTAATAGATCAGAAAACAAGTATAGTAATAGGAGAGGAACTACAAATTTGTAGCCTAAACGAGCATATAGATAAATTAAGAACTGACTGGTGTCAATATATAACGAGAATGCCAGATCGCAGATACCCGAATATCATATTCAGTTATAAGTCTCAAGGTTACAGAAACAGAAGTAGAGTTCTAAGATGGAAAGACCAATTTCTGAAGTCGGAACAGGCCTGATGGTCTAATCCTTGTTGAAGAAGAGAAGAAGAAGAATTATAACATTTAATCTGCACTCAAAAATGAACTATCAATCTCCTTAAAGTAAGAAGTCAACTACTTTTAACCAACTTCGACCTGATTACGTATTAATAAGGAATGGAAACAATCGACGTTAAACCAAAACTAGAGTTTACAAAGAGAAAAAGTGGCCCGTATAGGAATGAGGGGATATAAGCATAGCTCCGTCCTCTCCTAGCCTCATCAACGCTGTCTCCCCTCTTGCATAATTCTAGCCACTTAGTTGACAATTTGCTTACACCATTCAAAAAGATGTGAGAAGCATAACACTGCAAATGCTTTTGCTAGTCAAGGAGAGTTAAGTTAATAATAACAACATGACCATTCATTTAACGTTTTACTAGGCACACGTGATAATTATTAATTATTATATTATTATTACTAATCTGTAGTCTTAATATAAAAATTCCACGTTTCCAAAGATTCTATTTTCACACCAGGCAAGGACTGTAGGGACAGAGGAGGACAATTATCCAAACCTGGCAGGACTATACTATTTTGAACATGTTTAGGAACAGGCTTGTTGAGTAATTAACTAAATAAAAAACCTATTATTGTAACTTACTCATAGCTCAAGTTGACTATTAAATTAATATCTTTTTGACGACAATAACTCGATGGAAGCAACATTTTAGACTTGGTTCTCGTGTCTACTTTAGGTAAGTTTATACATAAGTATTATGGCTGCTGTACATTTCAACACTGCAGGAAACTCATTTCTCACCATCCTTCCCGCTACAAGACCGAATTATTTATCACTTTGCAATCGTCTAGTCACCAAACATAACATCGCTCGTTGGTTCATATTTGTTTCTTAGGAGTTCAGTCCAGTCATAGAAAAATTGTAAAGGCTTGTTAGAGAAACTATATAATGTTGGTTAGCTAAATGTGGACATTTTAAGGAAGAAAATAGAGAGTAGTGATCTGGAGGAACAGGCCACTTTTTGGTAGGGGGCGCTCCCAGGTATATTACGGGAGCTGATGAGTGATAAGTTGTTCAAAGCAGGGGGGACACCTCGACACCCAACCTACAGAGGTCTATTGTACCTACTCCTCCAGAAGGAAGAAATGAAGTGAAGGAACCACACAGGAGGCTACTAACCGCAGGCAGATAAGTCACAGAGACGCGCGGAAGTCCCTAGCATTTCCAAGCTTGCAGATCCGTGCATGGGCGCCGGAACCACAGAGAGAGAGAGAGAGAGAGAGAGAGAGAGAGAGAGAGCGATGAACGACCACCAGTCGAGCAGCACTCTTAGTGTCCGCGGGGAGTAATGTTTCCAGTGAGCATGCATCGCGCTATCTGTCCGGCACCGCCATACACCTGAAAGATGAGAAGGAAACCAAACGAAAGGAAAATGATGGAAAGTAAATCGTGGTAGCGAAAAGAAAACACCCAGCAAACGTGGGCGAACGTCGGGCATCGAACCCGGGTCACAGATGTTGCCGCCTGAACCAACTAGCTCGGCGAGTTGACGAGTTAGTCGTGGTACATATAACTGCCACTCCAGAGATACAATTTGCGCTTATGTGTGTGCTAACTTGTAAATAACTGTATACTTAAAGGTAAATGTTTCAGAAATCTGCGCTGAAAAATCTGTAAACATGTTTGGCCGAGTTTATTGTTACTCGATTGACCAATAACAATCAAGTTACTGATAATCAAGAATACGCTTCTTAAAAACTAGTAAGTCATTATTGTTTCCCCTATGTTCATTTGCTTTATTACCGTTGTCTTTTGATTCGATCATGCAGCAAGAATGCCCGCACTGACTGTTCGTATGCTGTTACAACCTCGAATGTCCAGTTAATGTAGTTTTAACACCACGTATAAACTAGTTTGCTTGGAATAAAAACTAATGAAAGTATGTTTTCCAAAGAAAGGTGAAATAGATAAAACACTGTAGTGATAATCACGATTGGTGATTAAGGTTAAGTCAGGGAGTAACTTCAGTCCATATTTTATACCTAGGTTGATGCTTAGACACATCAGAATAACGAACACTGTTTTACTGATGAGCATTTATTTTATTACTTTCTTTACAGCTTACGTATTAAGTAGGGGAGTATTGTAGCTTAAAAACTGATACAGAGTTACATAAGAAATAAATGTTTCGAGGTCCTGAAGTCAAAAACACCACCAGTTTTTCGAAAAGGGACAGTATATGTGGCTGTATGTCTGAATAGTATAACTCAAAAATGGTATATCGGATACACACCCAACTCTGTATTAAGGGACACTCAGGAGTTAAAAGTCGGATTTTTTGAGACTTTTATGTGAGAATATACATATTTTAATTTTAGATTTATTAACCTGGTATGGATTAAATTAATGGGACAAAGAATTTCACTGAATTCTGCTTCTAAATTTAATAAAATTGAACATATTTAAATGCCTACGGAAGCTCAAGAGGGAGAGTGGGAGTGTTGCTCTCTTGTTTTTGTAGTAAATATTATTCAATATATCTTATTTTCTACATTATATTTGGGTCACTTGTGCGAATACCTCTAAATATTACTTTTTAAAAGAAACTAATTAGAGACAGAATTAGGAAGTATGATATTTTAGTTAACATAAATTTATCAAAAGTTTCTAATTGATATTTTGAAAGAGCTAATTGGATTTATTTCCATTACATTTATGCGTATGTCAAAAGCATACGAACTTCGGTTAATATTGGCTTAAAACTCTGATATGTTACACTCATATGACTTTCTCTACTCTTGTACAAACTATTTATACAAACGCTTATTCTCCATATGCTTCATGTTAATCGAGATGTTAATCTTATTACTAATTTTCTTGTAGGTGCAAGGGAAAATGGTAGGCTTTAAGCGATAGTCAAATATTTTAAGAGCTGGTTGTTATGTGGAGTATTCCATTCTCTTGGTATGTCCAGGACATAAAAAGAATGAATAACGAATTCCTATTTGAGAAAATAAGTATTGAAAAATTTAAGGGAATAACAAGAAACATCTCGAAAATGGCTCACTCAACAAAAAAAATGTACGATATATGACATAAATTGTGTATTTTAACGCGATCTACATTTTTTGTGTAGTAAAATTTTGTCTATCTCTTATGGTTTATCAGTTATGCAAAAGTCGTTCACAATGAAGAATACTTTTGGAGACATTCCCAGAAAATTCGAGATATATATTTCATTTGTCATAAAAATATCTTAAACATATCACAGTTTAATCAAAATCGTTGGAACCATTTTTGAGAAAATTAAAATTTTCGAAAAATCTCCTATGTAAAGCGTAATCTGGGGTGGGGGATATTCTTGAAAACCTTCGTGTCGCATCTCTGGAAGATACTGAACCTAAATACCAAGTTTGCTGTTTATTCGACTGTTCGTTTCTGAGTTATGCTATTCACAGACACACAGACAGACACACCCACACGCGCGGACATGTTTCCAAAAATGTTTTTTTTATTCTGGGGGTCTCAAAACATGTATTTCCAGTGAAATCTCGGTATCGAATTTTTGGGTGGAATACAATATCTCCCCTACTTACTATACACAGTAGAGAAAGTAAAAATACTGGTCAAATGTAGAACGGAAACCATTAAACGCTTTATTAAAAGAATATCTCGGAGGTGCATCGGGGAAGATTTGTGGGTATTGAGAAGCCAATTTTCCATTTGAAGACTTTGCTAGGACAATTTCATACATTGCATGGACAGCTATACGTTTGCATGGACAGATTATAAAAATACTGCCTAATAAATGTTTCCTCTTTGAAAGTAAAAAGGTATCACTTACTTCAGTTTCACATTATATTGTCATTTAAAATACTTTTTCCAGAGAAATTGTGCAAAACTGTGTTTTATTTATTGTATATTGGGATTGGACAGATGATTCCAACAATTTTAGTAAATGTGTCCTGTTTGAGAGTAAAACATACGAGTATAATACATTTCAGTTTTACATTAAGTTTCCATTAAAAATATTTTTTCGTGAAGATATTGTGCAAAACAGGGTTTTATTTAGTTATATATAATTTAAGCATGGTTATTAATATGGCTATTGCTCAAAGTTATATATTCATATATGAATAATCTAGAACTGTGCACGTAAAACAGGACGCTACTGCTTGAGCTAAAAGTAAACAGATGCACTTTGATATACATGTGAAGAACAGTATAATGCCTCCTAAAGCTGCCATGACGGCAAGATGGAAGCAAGTGTACCAATTTCTAGAGCAAAACTTCTCCTAAAAGATGGGATAAGGTTTACCACAGTATACCAAAGTGTATGAATTTTCTCTGTGGAGTGCAGAATTCACATTGCAAAATGGCAGACGCATTATTTTTAAAAACTTAAGTACTGTGTGCCTACAACGATAATATATCAAATTAAAACAGGAAAATGCAATTAATAAGACTGTACAAAAAATTAAAGATATGTAATTTTTGGCAATTTTGCCATTCAATCATCTCCCCTTAAAAAGTGCTTTTATTGTTGATTTTGTAAAGATACCATACCCAGATGCTTTGAACCATCTCTCTTATTACTTTAGGGGATGGATATCTTAAGCAGAGTACAAGATATCCTAATTTATTTAACGTTTCCAATATTTTTGACAGTTTTTGTTCCAAAAGGTTTGGAGCGATTCTAATGCCATGACGTCGTTTGAAACATAGCAGTCTGCAGGGAACGTTGTTGTTGATTGGTTCAGCAAACAGGTTAAGCAACATACCAGTTTATTAGGCACTGTTCTGAGGTTAATTAACAACCCACAGCATTAAGGAATTTTTAGACTAATCCAGTTAACACGATGGTCTCGTCGTCAAAAGGATTTCGTAGCCGATGTAATCTAGTTAGTCCCCTTATTGCCAACTTTCCCGAATTAAATTATCCGTGAGTTCGGTTGCATGGCATCGTTCGTGTTGCACACACAACTCTGCGTTCAGGACCGCCCTAAGCTCTGGGCTCCATAGGGATTCATTGGTAATGCGGTCTATGATTTTAAAACGTTTGATATTCAGGTTAAACGTCAGCTATAGGCGTTCTTGTTACGTAGTACAGCAGGCTTGAGAAAGCTTACCTTACTCATTTGCATCGTTTCAAATATGTAGACCAATCAGTGTAAAAACTGATCGTCATGTGACGATCCTTTCTTTTGTTTCGCCAAAAAATGTTCTTACCAAAGCTTATCTTTCTGTCTACATCATTTTAATGGAGATAAACGTTTGTAGAAACCGTTTCAATACACATTTCGTTGTAGGTGCTAGAGGGAGGTCCGCGGTTCAAATCCTGCTAGGACTGTCCTCCCTATCTGAGGTGCTTCTAGGTTTTCCTCAGTCCTCAAATGACGTGGAGGTTTCCTATGCTTAAGTCTGCAACATTCCCCACCCCGAAAAAAGAAATTCTTTGCGCAAACATCATTTCACTGCATCAGTGTCAACCGCCTGTGATGCCGTATGTAGTAAGAACGGGCGTTAAACACTATTACACTCGTATGACTTTCTCTACTCTTTTGCAAACTATTTTTACAAACGCTTATTCTCCATATACTTCATGTTAATCGAGATATCGAGATGTTAATCTTATTGTTAATTTTCTTGTAGATGTAAGTGGAATATGGTAGGTTTTAAGCAATAGTCAAATATTTTAAGAGCTGGTTGCTATGTCGAATATTCAATTCTCATTGCATTACCAGGACAAAAAAATGAATAACGAATTCCCATTTGAGAAAAAGTATAAGTATTGGAAAATTTAAGGGAATAACAAGCAATATCTCGAATATGGTTCACTCAGCAAAGAAAATGTATATGACATAAATTGTGTATTTTAACGCGATCTACATTTTTGTGGTAAAATTTTGTGTATCTCTTATGATTTACCAATTATGTAAAAGTCGTTCACAATGAAGAATACTTTTGGAGACATTCCCAGAAAATTCAAGATATACATTTTATTTGTCATGAAAGTATTTTAAATATATATTTTAATCAAAATCGTTAGAGCCATTTCTGAGAAAATTAAAATTTCCGAAAAATATTCCGTGTGAAAGGTAATCTGGGGTGGGGGGATTTTCTTGAAAACCTTCATGTCGCATCTCTGGAAGATACTGAACCTAAATACCAAGTTTGGTGTTTATCCGACTGTTCGTTTCTGAGTTATGCTGTTCACAGACACACACACACACACATACACACACACATACACATACACACACACACACAGACACACACAACGACATGTTTCCAAAAATGCTTTTTTTGGATTCAGGGGGTCTCAAAACATGTATTTCCGGTGAAATCTCGGTATCGAATTTTTGGATGGAATACAATACTTCCCCTACTTACTATACTAGTAGAGAAAGTAAAAATTCAGGACGTAGGAGGTTGAAGCTTTAGCAAAATCTTTAAAAAGTGAGTCGCTATGTGCTGGTCTTGTTTTACCATATTCTTTGCATGACATCGCGAGAAATAAATGAATTGTTACTTAGGACTTCAAAAAGCGTATAATGTTTTGCAACCTTTAAACCGGTACAACGAGTAACTTCAAATGGATAATGCTATGAAAAGAATTTTCAGCTAATGAAATGTGTATTTTTAACGAAATGTAGATTTTTGTGTAAAATTTGGTCCATGTATGATGGTTTACCAGTAATATAAAATTTTACAAAAGCCATTCTGAATTAAAAGCGTTTATATTATTCAAATAAATAAAATTTTAACACTTACTCAAAATTTTCGTTCGTATCTTTGGAACATGATGAACTTGAATTCCTAGTTATTTTCCCAGACATTTAATTTTTGAGCTATGCTGCTGTCTCTCGCCCTCCCAAGCACGTACTGTGTATAAATGCGATTTCTGGCTATTTATGTGTAAATGAATAAACCTAAACCAAGATGTCATATCTATCAATCTGCCAGATAGAGCAACTTCGTTACGTTGGAGCATTACAAAGAGAAGGTAAGACAGGAATAAAGGGAACGAGTTGGAGGTAGAAATGAGTGTGTGAGAGATAGAGAGGGGGGATAAAGTCATGAGAGAGAGAGAGAGAGAGACACCGTGAGTCGGAGAGAGAGAGAGGATGACAGTGAGAGAGTAGGAGGAGAGGGACAAGCGGCGGTGAGAGCGAGAAGCAGTGAGCGATACGCGAGGAGAGAGCAGGAGAAAGTCGAAGAGGGAGGTAGAGAGAAAACGTACTACAGAGGGCAAGTCGAGATGTAGTTGCTGAAAAAAACGGTAGTGATAGTTCGAGAAAGATGGAGAGGGAGGGAGAGAGAGTGAGAGAGCGCGAAACCCCCCCTAAAAAAAGAGACAGACTGGGGGCAAGAGCGGTTCAAAAGAGAAGGAAAGGATGATGACAGAAGGCGCCAGCCAGAAAGAGAAAAGGAGAGAAAGAGGGCTCATTTATTGACAGGATTATGCAAACGCTGTTACGGTTTCTACAAGTTTTAACGTATTTTTTTGAAAAGGCAAAAAATCAGCATATAATAACATGGAGGAATTTAAAGTGTTAAACCTGAATTACAAAAAATACTTTCAAGTATTTTATTCATTATATTAAAACTGGCAGTGGCAGAGTATCACTTTATTTCATATTTACGAGGCATGCAAGCTGAAGCAGGAATGAAACAAATGCCTGTCTCGTTTCTCGTTCAGCGTGTAAATTATACCTCAAGTATCGTAAAACATTTCGCTGTTTGTCGTCAGAGTGGCAAATTACTAGGAACGGTTCTGTTTTGCTTTAATGATAATTTTTATCTTTGTTTTCCTCTGTGGAAAGGCGAGGTGTAGATGGCAGCACTAAACTAGCGAACTGCGCTGCCAACAGTGATTTATGTGTCGCGGTAAAACTCTTGATACCGCACTCCGAGTTCTTTTCCTTGTAAATGTTTTTCTTCTGCTGTCACCGGTTTACGTGTGGACGCCCTCTACTGGCTCAGGTTTTCATGTCGGTGTGGGCGCGAGAAGATGCTAAAACTGCTTCACATCCACCCACTCACTCCAGAAGTATAGGCTCTTTCAAAACTCACTTTAAATTTAAAATCACAGTAAATCTAATGAAATTCAAGTGGCAGAGAAGGTAATTTTATTCCACCAAAAAATTCGATATCGAGATTTCTCGGAAACACTTGTTTTGAAACACAACGAATAAAAAACATTTTTAGTAAAAGGCCTCTTTGTGTGTTTGTATGTGTGTGTCTGTGAATAGCGTAACTAAAAAAATCTGATGTGTTACACTCACATGACCTTCTCTACTCTATACAAACTGTTTTTACAAATGCTTATTCTCCATATGCTTCATGTTAATCGAGATATCGAGATGTTAATCTTATTGCCAATTTTCTTGTAGATGCAAGGGGAATTGGTAAGCTTTAAGCAATAGTCAAATATTTTAAGAGCCGGTTGCTATGTGGAGTATTCGATTCTCTTTGCATTACTAGGACAAAAAAATGAATAACGAATTTGAGAAAAAGTATATATTGGAAAATTTAAGGGAATAACAAGCAATATCTTGAAAATGGTTCACCCAACAAAAAAATGTATATGACATAAATTGTGTATTTTAACGCGATCTACGTTTTTTGTGTAGTAAAATTTTGTCTATCTCTTATGGTTTACCAGTTATGCAAAAGTCGTTCACAATGAAGAATACTTTTTGGAGACATTCCCAGAAAATTCGAGATATACATTTCATTTGTCATGAAAATATCTTAAACATATGATATTTTAATCAAAATCGCTAGCCATTTTTGAGAAAATTAAAATTTTCGAAAAAAATGTCCCACGTAAGGGGTAATCTGTGGTGGAGGATTTTATTGAAAATCTTCGTGTCGCATCTCTGGAAGATACTGAACCTAAATCCCAAGTTTGTTGTTTATCCGACTGTTCGTTTCTGAGTTATGCTGTTCACAGACACACACACACTGACATGTTTCCAAAAATGCTTTTTTTGGATTCAGGGGGTCTCAAAACATGTATTTCCGGTGAAATCTCGGTAGAGATTTTGGGTAGAATACAATACTTCCCCTACTTACTATACGTAGTAGAGAAACTAATAACAATTCAAAAAAATATCAAAGTTGCTATTTCACTTCAGCTTTTTCCAAAGATCCACCTAGAAACTTATCAACAAAATCTCTCACCCCAAACGGTCCTTTACATGTAACATTTTTACAAACTTTTTATCTTCTCAAAAAAGGTTCTAACGATATTGATTAAAATGCCATATCAGTATATTTAAGATATTTACATGGCAAATAAGACGTGTATCTTGAATTTTTTGTGAACAGCCTGCGAAGTCCACATCACTCGGGGGGAGTTTTGTATAATTCCGCACAACTGGTAAACGTTAAGCGATAGACAACGTACTACACAGAATATGCAAAAATGTAGAAAATACTTCAAAGACCACAATTTATTTAAAATGAATTTCTCTGTGGCAAGAGCCATTTCCGAGATATCCGTTATTGTTGGTTTTGAAGTTTTCATACTTTTGTCATTTTCATTTTCTCTACCACGTACGTAGCAGGTAGAGAAGGTACGCATTCCACCCAAAAATTGGACACCGAGATTTCAACGGAAGTATATGTTTTGAGACACCCTGAATCCAAATAGAGCATTTTTACTTTCTCTACTACGTATATAAGTAGGGGAAGTATTGATTTTCACCCAAAAATTTGATACCGAGATTTCACCGGAAATACATGTTTTGAGACCCCCTGAATTCAAAAAAAGCATTTTTGGAAACATGTGTGTGTGTGTGTGTGTGTGTCTGTGAGCAGCATAACTCAGAAACGAACAGTTGGATAAACACCAAACTTGGTATTTAGGTACAGTATCTTTCAGAGATGCGACACGAAGGTTTTCAATAAAATCCCCCACCCCAGATTACCCTTTACATGGAACATTTTTCAAAAAATTTAATTTTCTAAAAATGGCTCTAACGATTTTGATTAAAATATCATATATTTAAGATAGATTTTTGACAAACAAAATGTATATCTTGAATTTTCTGAGAATGTCTCCAAAAATATTCTTCATTGTGAACGACTTTTGCTTAACTGGTAAACCATAAGGGATAGACCAAATTTTACTACACAAATGTGTCGATCGCGTTAAAATACACAATTTATGTTATATACATTTTTTTTGGATGAGTGAACCATTTTCGAGATATTGCTTGTTATTCCCTTACATTTTCCAATACTTATACTTGTTCTCAAATGGAAAATCGTTATTCATTTTTTTGTCCTTGTAATGCAAAGAGAATGGAATACTTCACATAGCAACCAGCTCTTAAAATAATTGACTATCGCTGAAAGCCTACCAATTCCCCTTGCATCTACAAGAAAATAAGCAATAAGATTAGCATCTCGATTAATATGAAGCATATGGAGAATAAGCGTTTGTAAAAATAGTTTGTATAAGAGTAGAGAAAGTCATGTGGGTGTAACACATCAGATCTTTTATTTTCTGAACAATGGCTGTAACGAGTTTGATTACAATACCATATAATAAAGATATTTACATGTCAAATAAAATGTATGCCTTGAATTTTCTGGGAATAGACTATAAAGTCCCCTTCATTCGGAAGGAATTTTGCATAATCTTACATAAGTGGTATCGTTTAAGGTATAAACGAAAATGTACTTTATAAAAAAGGAGATCGCTTTAAAGCATACATTTTACTTCAAATAAGCTTTTTGTGGCATAAGCCATTTCTGAGATACCCGTTATTAATGGTACTTGGACATTGTTTTGAAGCCCTGTCAACATTCAGTTGTTTCTCGCAATTGCATA
This sequence comes from Deroplatys truncata, assembly GCA_030765065.1. Classification (NCBI taxonomy): domain Eukaryota; kingdom Metazoa; phylum Arthropoda; class Insecta; order Mantodea; family Mantidae; genus Deroplatys; species Deroplatys truncata. The sequence goes on from CM060987.1 coordinate 93,765,116, forward strand.
GAAACAATATGGAATTTTAAGACCAGCATATAGCTTCCAGTTCTTAAACATTTGACTATCGCTTATCTCTTTTGTATCTATAACGAAATGCGTAATGTAAGTATTTCTGCAAATATTTATTTGGATTAAAATATTGAAAATAAGGTTTAGTAAGAGTAGTTTACCCAATAATAAAGATAGAGGGTAAAGAAGGTCATATGAATGTATCACATCCTATTCTTTTTACACTGCTCCCGTTATTCGGTTGTTTCTCGCGATGTTATGGAAAGAGTATGGGATAGAGGCGCAGCCTTTAAACATCCTACTATCGATTGGCTATCGGCTGGTTCGTAAGAACATCTTACAGAACTTATATAAAAATAAATGTTAATGGGTACAGAATGTCATGTGAATAACACACATCAGATTTCTATTTTTTTTTTTTTTTCCATCACAAGCGTTTATTATCACGAGTTGTATCTGCATGTTGTAAGTAAGCTACCTCTTTCTTCACTTGAAATCATTCTTAGGTATAACTATATTGTGTATAATGTATCGACATCTTTGTACACGAAAATGTCATAGCTTTTCTAAAGATAGAGGGTGGGTATTACATTGCATATAAAATAATATATCTATGAGGAGGTATTAATACAAATTAATTTTGAGCAATTGGATACTTAGCGGCGGCTGATCTAATGGGATGAAACAGTTGAACCGTTAGACACTTCCATTGTGTTACGTCATGTTACAGAACCAGCTTAGCACTTCCGTGCCACACTGGCTGGCAGAGCGACCATGTTTAAAATATTTACAGCTATGATACAGCGAAACTCCCAAATAGGATGTCACATATCCGGATATTCAGAAACCTAAGAATTATTAAAACGTCCGGCATTTCACGTGCAACAACGGATGCGTCTGCATAGACCAAAAGGTGCCAAGGTAACCGAAACACGTCGATAATAGCAACTTGTTTCACGTTGAAGATAGCAGTCCACATATACAAGTATTTGCGTATATGGTATTTTAATAGGTACCGTTATAAGCAGATTCTATTCGCTCTTGTTTTTACGAGTCTTCTGTTTTCTTAATTGCTAAATCGTGAACATTTATATAATGAACTTTAGAATGAAATATCCTCGGCATTTGTCTTATTTTACATGCATGTTCTGTAGAGTAACAACTATTTATACCCCAATGGCATTCTCACCTAAAAGTCAAAAGGCTTCTTTGCAAGTTTGCTCTTTCATAACTTCTACTTCATGATTTAACACGCTCGCATACATCGCATGCCAACAAATCACATTGCGGGAATAACCGGGGTGCTTATGCGGGACCCAACTAACTTGCGTACTATGAACAATACTTCCTGCATGTATGATTTCTAATTGCGCGAAGGAAGCAATGTAGTTGCACGGTCTGCATGTCCAACGATCACCACCATCGATGGACGGATGGGGCCCATACTATGCTTCCTTAGGGGGGGGCAATTAAAAAGACTCCAATGAGTTCGTATACTTTAACACGCTCTAATTCGTTTTTATTCTTTTAATAAATTATGAATTTAAATTACAAGGTGTTTTATAGCCTATGTCCGTCAGTAAGAATATTTTTTTTTCAATTCTGGAAAAACTATTAAAATCGGTTGTGTTGTTTGATAAAACACACACACGCACACACAGTGGCTCCACAAATACTTGCATTTTAAAAATTCTGGTGTGTTATATTCTCTTCTATTGTTTATTACCTTTTTCTAACACGTACATAGTAGACAGAGAACATATTGCATTCCACCTAACAATTCCATACCAAGATTCCACTGGAAATACATGTTTTGAGGTTCCATGAATAAAAAAAGCATTTTTAGAAAAAATATCTATGTGCCTGCGTGTGTCTGTGAACAGCATAACTCAAAAACGAAAAGTCGGATAAATACCAAACTTGGTATTTAGGTTCAGTACCTTCCAAATATGCGACACGAAGATCCTTAAGAGATCCTTAAGATCCTCCTCCCCAAACTACCCTATACATGAAACATTATTCGAATTTTTTTATTTTTTTAAAATAGGCTGTAACAATTTTGATTAAAATACCGTATAAAAGATACTTAAATACAAATAAAATTTATATTTCTGAGAATAGCCTGTGAAGTTCTCTTCATTCGGAAGGGATTTTGTACATCCTGGCCATAAGTATTCACACACTCCTTCAAAGATTCTAGCAGTGAAATTAATGGAGAAAAAAAATTATAATTTTTTTTATAGAAAGTTCAAATAGTAACACAGTTTACATGTTTTGCAGATGTTCTAGATCGTTGATTTTGCCAGTTTTATAAATGTTTGGTTTATAAATAGCTTTTTAGTACATGGTCTTTACAAAATTATCTTTTAAATTTATCACATCAGATTTATTAATATAGTTTCCACAAACTATTGTTACAAAGGCTTATATTTCCATTTACTTCCTTTAATCGAGATAAGCGTTTAAATAAATATCTTTATTACACATTTCATTTAGATACAAGAGGGTTAGATAAATCAGAAACTATAGGTAAATGTTTAAAGGGGGTCGTTATATACTGGCCTGGCTATTTCACAAAATCCTTGGCATCGCGAGAAAAAAATTAATGTTGAAAGCACTTCAAAATGAGACTACATATTCAAAATTTCAAACCAATAACCACCGTTATTTTATGCCATAAAATAAATTGTGTGTTTTAAGTAGATGGGCAATTTGTTTCTGTCTGTCTCTTATGGTTTACCAGTATACAAAATTATACGAAATCCCTTTCTGAATGAAGATGATTTCAGGGGCTAGCTCCAGAAAATTCCAGATACACATTTTCTTTTGCCATATAAATATCATAAGTATATGGTACATTAATTAAAATCGTTTGAATCATTTTTGAGTAAACAAAAGAGAACCAAAATCTTTCCATGTGAAGGTAGGAGGATTTTCTTAAAAAAAATCTGCTATCAAATGTTTGAAAGATGTTGAATTTAACTACTAAGTTTGGTATTTATCCCACATTTTGTTTTGAGTTATGATATTGTGTTATTCCAGGCGCTCAGGGATATTTTCCTTAAAATATTGAATTTTATTTCAGGAGACCTAAAAAACGTGTATTGCCTGTGACATTTTGATTATCGAATTTTTGGATGCAATACAATACTTCATTTGCCTACCGTAGTTATGTAGTAAAGTTTTAATTCGCAAAAACAACAAACGATATGAGTGTTTACATGTTTGTATATTTTATCCAAAATTTTCCTTTTATAAGTTTAATATTTTGTGTAAATTGACTGATTTTTCATCTTTTCCATTTGTGTGATTTAAAAAAATTAATTTATATGCATTTAAGAGTGAATTTCTACTGTCTCTACCAATTACCTATAGTAATTAGACGAAAACTTCTATTCCGCTCAAATTAAAATATATATTGTTAGAAAAAAAGTTCGTTTGTGTGTTCGTGTGCGTTTGCGTGCATGCATGCGCGCGCTGTATATCTCAAAAACGAAATGTTGACTATCAAATTTTTGTTTTTAAGTTCAGTATCTTAAAAGGTTGCTACACGAAGACTTTTAAGAACCCCCCTTGTCTTTCGCTTCACATGGAAATGTTCTCTTACCTTTTATTTTATAAAAGATGTCTCAAACGATTTTGACCAAAATACATGTTTAAGATATTTGCGTGACAAATATTTATTGTGAATGTTTTGCGAACAGTTTGTGAAGCCCTCTTCAGAACAAATTTACCGGTAAACTATAAAGAGATAGACAGAAATTTATTACAGAAAAAATACGATCTCGTATAAGACATAATGTGACTTTTTTTAGGACAAGAATCTCAAGATATCGGTTATTATTATTGGTGTGAATTTTACAATACTTTGTACGCTTTTATTAAATGCTAAGTCGCCATTCTTAAGATTTCAGCATTGCTTTGACCTCCAGTGTTCCGCTTGTGCGTACATTTCTGCAAGCCCATATCTCGATAAACATAAGATAGAAAAATAAAGGGGAGAGGTCGGTAGCGAAAGTTATGTATTCAAGGACGCTGAAGATGACTGCTGAATTATTTATACTTTACTTTTGTGGTCTGATAATCCTATTTTTCACACTTATTTTTAATTTAACTGAGTTTTTCTATTGTACCTAATTATCGTTATTGAGAGTAGAAAGAGTGACTTAATACTTGTTGAAATTGGACGCTTTTTGTGATGAAAAATGTAAAAAATCATATCCCATAAAAGGTTTCAAAATTGAGTTAACCTTAAAAGCAACCAAACTTAAATTAAATGGCTGGCTTATGAGGTGTTAAAGAGTGAGAAAACCGCTGAAAATAATTTTATCATGTTTGTAATACTGCAAGTAACAATTGAGAGAGAGAAAGATATTTTCTTTTTTTAAACCTATGCATTTTGGAGTTCAGCCATTTATTAAGGCGAAATTAGAAGCCCTATCCCGCCAATGTTAATCTGCTAAACTGATGAGACATTATCTCGAAACTATTTAAGAAATTAGACTGAAATGTTTACAGGATGTAGATGCATGTCTTTCGAGTTCACTGATCTACTTTTATAGTATAATTTGATTTATTAAGGATGATGTGATTTTCTTCTTAATACTTTGATTAACATGTATCAACAATTATGTTTTAATAACCAAAACTTTTATTAACAGCTAAGTAGCTCTACAACAACATTTCAGGAGTTTATTTTTGCACCTAAAATTTAATCTATCCATTTTTAGTAGCTTCTGAAAAAACTGATCATTCATACCAGAAAATTTCGATCACAAAGCAAAAATGGAGAAAACAAACTCGCATATATCTGAATAGAAAAAAAACCACATGACCTTAAGCAGACAGAAGCGAGTATGGCAGTACTTGAGCATAGTATCTACCAATCAATAGGGCAAACCTTCCCCAAAAGATGGGCTAGAGTTTACCTCTCTATTCCAAAATGTGTATAAGTTATGATTTGGTTTTTCTATGAAATGAAGTAGAATTTACAGCAAACAAAGCAGATGTAGTAGTGTATTTAAATATACATGCATTTAAAATATAATTATTGGTATACAGTGATTAAATATGTATAAAATTAAAGAGAAAATCCCAACAAATAATACCGCACAGAAAACTAAAAATTAATGTTATAGGTGACTTTCGCCTACCCTTAACCTAACAAGCAATTTAGAAAGGAGTTAGTCCAGTAACGAAGTCGCATAGATAGATGGAGGCCGTCACACCTTCCTAGCTGACTTATGGAGAAACTGAATGGTGACAATATCGAGACAGAAGAATGCTCCTTTCTCAGCCCAATCGACATTCCAGACGTTAACGACGCCAAAACCCAAACACAGGGGAAGAAATAACCAAAGAAGCACGATCACGCGCAAACCCCCCCCTCTACCCTCAATTTGTCATGCCGTTCCAGTTCGCACAATTTCCCTGCGCTCTATGGACTACAAATGAGGGAATTTAAAGGGACTATTAATGAAATCGCCGCGTGATGGCGTGCTTGTAGCAGCAGCCGGCACCTTGAGGGAGTTGCGCCCTCTGTCCACCTCAGTTTTAAAATTAATGGGGGGGGGTGCGGGCGCCCTTCATGGGTAATTAAAAGCTTGGAGACTTTGTGCACCATCTCTGGGTTTCCCTCATTGTGGCTTCCTGCCTATTAATTAAGAACATGTTGAGGACTGCCTTGTGCGGCTGCGCAACAACTGAGAAACAATTACTGCGTTCCCCTTATCCTTTTTTGTACTTATAATCGACCATGGAAGTAAATCACCGGAACAATTCACAGTGTCTTTGGTAGATACTCATACTTTCTACTGCTTACCTGAACTAAAAATGACTGCTTTCGTAAGAAAAAGTAGGTTATTTAGCACTCATCGGGAATGCACGTTTTGAGCCACCTGAACAAAAAATGTTTGTAGCAGACTCGTCTGCTTCTCTATGAATTTCAGACTACAATAAACAAAACGTAAAATTTTTTACTAAGAAAATGTTCCACTGAAATTTAGTGAAAATCTCGAGAAAACGGACATGTGCACGACCAAAAATACTCCAAGACAATACTTTCAAGGTAATCTGTATTCAAAATTATTGCATTTTAAAATTTTAGTTTTCTGCTTATCTTTTCCTCAACACTATTCAAAATGCCCTACATCAGGAAGGTTATATCCAATTCTTATAAAATATCCATATATATCCCAATTAAAATATAAACATAATTGTTCTGTGCTGCAAAGGGTTTAGACTTACTGTTTACACCTAAAACGAAATGTAAAAAAAAGAATAGAAATTCAAAATAATGCTATCCTTAAAAAAGAATAAAACTTTTGAGTTAAAATTGGCAAAGGGGAAATAGTGACAGTTTTTTTGCACTATGATCAGACGAAAAACACAGATACTCATAAGAAATATTATTCTTAAACTTTTATCGTGGAGAACGTTTGGCACAGAACAACAAAAATTTTTTTTTGAAACCGAGTTACTCGAAAGCCAAAAGATAAAGGAAAGAAATTAAAATTGGTGCAATGTTTATGTAAGAAACATAAGAACACATTTTCAGCCAAATATTTTTCAATGGTTATACCCTTAAAGAGAGTGGGACGAAATGATGCAGGAAATTCCTGCATCCCCCCAAAAACTATCCACACAAAGTATATTTCCATTTTCTTGAGAAAAAAACAAGCAATTTTGTGAACAACCTTCTTCATTAGTGTTACATTTTACAGCTGGAGAAACGTAAAGGACAAAATGTAGATCTCAATATAGCTTACGTCAAGAAGGTCGTTCTTTATAATCTAATCGTGCTAATCGGTCTGCTTTCAGCTGACAATTTTCTCACCCTCATTTGCACGTACATCTTTCATTTCAAGAAAAGGTAAAGGTACATATCACGGAAGGGTCCCCGAAACCGGGCAGAGCACCGCCCGTAGGCCATTGTGTCCCTTTGTGCTTCAAACAGACCTCTGGGAGGAGGAGTAGTGAGGGAGAGACTCGGCCAGATCCAGGAGACTACGTACGCAAGCGTGAACGGGCCCCTAACGACTCCAGATTAAATGCATCCGACGCCGTTCAAGCCTGCCCACAAGCCCTAAGTCTCCTCCTTAAGGAAACCGTTCACAGAAAGCGAGTCTGCATTATTCCGAGCGACGCTAGGAGAAAAGTTCACAAAGCGCAACACGACCGCCCAGCCGCAACAAGCCGAACACCGTCACCTGGTCCTTCAATTATGGGTACAGGATGTGGAAAGTCGTGGTAGAAGAAGTACCACCCCAGTATTCGCCTACCAACCCGGGAAAATCACGAAAAAAACCCATGATTACAGTGGGCGGTCGCCGGGAATGGAACCCTGGACCTCCCGAATGCGAGCCACACGCGCTACCGCAGAACCATCGCGCTCGGCACATATGCTGAGAAACTCAACAAACTGAGCAAAAATTACGAAGGAATAGACAGACTAGTGCAAAGTGCGGAATTTTGCAATCGCTGGAATTATCAACTGGAATTCACTGGAAATTATCAACCATAACAGTTTTATAACAATATTATCTGTGCTTCTAGATTTGAGAATACTTTAAGTAATATTGTTACATGCTGGGATGAGGGCCAAAAGGTTTCCAACAAATTATTAAATTTTGATCACCCCAACATGCACATGAAGGAAGCGTAGCTCAGTAATTGCAAGAGGACCGGGACCTTGGCGTCTACATTCAGATTAAGGCGTGAGGTTTTCTGACAAAATACACAAATATTACATCACACACATTACCTGTAATTTATTGATAACACATTTGGCGAATCTACATTGCACTCAAAGGAACAAAGGAGAGAGGAGATGCCTCGCAGTCGAGGACTGGCCACACGCGACTTATTTTTTTCACTACTCACACACAAAAGTGACGCTCACGCATTCAAGTAACGCAAACAATATATCCCTTTCTCCAACCCTGTCTAGGCACGCCAGCCAGCCAGGGTCGGTGTCATACCAGACGGGAACTTCAAAACAAAGCCTTCCCTCTCTGGCGGGTTCCGCACCAAAGGAGAAGGCTCGTTCAGCCGAAAGAAATAATCAAAATCACCCAATGATGCTGTCGACAATGTGACACAATAATACGTCTGGTATGACAACACTTACTAATACGCCACAATATGCTTGTATGTTGTAAAGAAAACTATTATTTTATTCATTGTAATTGATTCAAACAATCATAACATTGTGGTTACAACTTTATTGCAGTGCAAGTGCGCTGAGTGAAAAGGGTATATATGTCATCCGTTTAGGTAATCCTATACAAAGACAATGAAAAATTGCAGTAGTATTTTGTATTTCAGGATAACATAAGTTTTGTGCAGACTTTTAGCATCGTAAATACGAATACGGATACATTCGTGCAGTTCTTGGAATAAAATTGAATCAGACTTGAAAAATTAAATCCCAAGGCCAAGAGTCGAACAACGGATATTCGGCTTTCCGTGCCGATGTTCTTACCACTTAAGCTAGGCGTTATGAACCTTCGCATCTGATTCAATCTGGCAGTGGCATTGAATTCTTTTTAAGTCTGCTTCTTCAATTTTCCATCTTAGAGTTTACACGTGGTCAGTGTGGCAGAAAAATTAATCAGAACTTTCACTATGTGAGAAGACTAGCTACTTTAGATTTTGTATATATTTATATTCTTTCTGAGGTGCTAATTTAGTACTTGTGTTCTTAATAAATGCTAAATTACCGTGGTGACAAGATACTGCAACTATGCAAGTTTGAACTTGAAGGTCTAATCTCACAAACTCCGACATCTATAAACAGCTTTGCAAACACTTGTATGCTTTTCTTTTACTGAATGTTTAAATGAAGTTATTTTTTCATTTGTATTCCTCTAAATATTTATGTACAAGTCTAAGAATGCTTTAGGAAATGTTTAAATTAAAATAAAGTACTTAATTTCATTGTTTTATTCAAAGTATATTACAGTTTCACATTCTTTCAGTAAACACTTCAAATTTTGCTGTGAATATACCATAATACTGTTTCAGGAATTAAAACAATACTACCAGTAGCTGGCTCCGTAGTCCAGTCAGAGCAGCTGCCTGCTGTGCGAGGAGTCCTGGGTTCGATTCCCGGCTGGAAACTTTTCTCTAGCCAAGATGAATCCCTATCCTCCCCAGAGTCTAATGATTATACCAAAAGTGCAAGAAACCCAACGACAAGAGTTACACGACTTAACATCATTGCCAATAGGCAATAAGTTCCAAAGGAAAGGCCGCCGATAAGATCAATGTAGTTAAAGGCAGGATATAAATGGAATTTAAAAAAAATCTACTACCAAATCAGTCACAATAACGAATATTTTTAGACTTCACTGTTACGCGCCCAAGAACTGGACATAACCCTTTACTCTTGGCCATCTATTAGCTGAAGAAATCCATTTTGAACCCATTGTCACGCTCCAGAAGTCATACTGCCATACTGCCAGAAGTTAATATTCTTCCCGAAATGGCAGAAGGGAAATTCGGTTCGCGTTCTACTCTGAGGCAGACGTCATCTTATCCCTCAAGCACGAGTTTTCTCACCTGTTTCTCTCTTCCAAAGCGTTTTGTGACTGACACAAGAAAAGTGCTCAAATATTTTCAACGTGTACGTCCAAATATGTCTGTGGTTTATAAAACGGATATTTTAAGCTGCAGCATTAATGAACTGAGCAGTCGTTTTAATCGCCCAAGGTACCATAGTGCAAAGAACGCAGACAACAGCGCGAGAGCACGTCTCGTTTCCCAAAATCACATTTTCATCCTTAGCTCCCTCCTTTTATATAAATTCACCATCTCTCTCTCCCTCTTGTGCATTATTTAAAACTGTATGTTGTGTTCCCCCTCCAGCTGTGGCAGGGATGTTGCTTTAATCGCATTAACTGAAGAGAAGCAACCCCCAGTTCCAGAAGCTGCGGTATTGCATTGTCATTACTGGCGTCCAGAACCGGGCTCAAGGTACATATAAGGAATACCTTGCTCCATCAAAGTGTTTATTAGCGTTTAAAATATTCCTGCATAGCGATGCTTCTTTCTTCTCTCTCTCTCTCTCATTTTCTGTTACCTGGATCGATGTAGTGTTTCAAGATAGCCGCTGCCTAACAAACTCGTATACAAAACTTTCGTTAGCTTTCACTCTTAAGTGAAATACATTTCCATTTTAATCGATAAAGCAATTCCAGAATTAGTCGTCCTCCATGGTGTAGTGGTCATCATGCTAGCCTCTAGTTTCCTAGGTCACAGGTTCAAAACCGGCGGAGGGCGATGGATGTTTTCGGGCGTAAAAATCCTGAGCATAGCTTCCTTCGGAAGGGAAGTAAAGCCGGTGGTCCCGTGTCGAGGATTTACGGCACATAAAAGAACCTCAAGCCTGATAAAGAGGCCTCTGAGCAAAATTACCAGTTTTCACTCCCAATATAGAATGGGACGCTAAGGACCATAGCCATAAAAAACTAAATTTCTAAATTCCATAATTAAGGGTACTCGGTATTAAAATTGACAATTTTTAAAAAGTTTAACCAATTTACTAAAACTCAGTATTTATTTAACATAATTATGACAAAAAACTAAATGTTATACCTTGTGTAGCAACATTTCTAAGAAAATTAAAATCGAGTGTCATATGAAATGCTCCAAGACTTTATGATGTAAGATTAACACCAAGGAATCTTAGGACTGAATTTACCAACCCATGTTACTTGCTTTCAAATCTGTACACATGTTTATTGTGATAAAAGAGCAACTCAGCTGCATATTTTCAACTATTGATATAATCAATTTCTAAAATATGAAGTATATTTTAAAAATTTTATGCAAAATATTCAGAAAAGTGTAAGTCCCCTAACAAAGTTTGAAGTATTCTGAAGGAATTTTTACTTGTTTTCTATGCTCGAAAGAATATGGTTAGTTAATTTTTACTTTCTCTACCATCTACCTAATAGGTAGAAGAGGTATTCCAACCAAAATAATATCGATATTTCACCGAAAATACATGTTTTAAGGCCCTTGAATCCAAACAAAGCATTTTTAGAAAAATGTCCGACAGTGTGTGTGCGGTTGTGTGTGAACTGAATAACTCAAAAACGAGAAGTCGGAAAATTATCAAATTTGGTATTTACGTTCAGCATCTTCCAAAGACATGACACAAAGGTTTTCAAGAAAATCCCCCACCCCAAACTATACTTTACATGGAATATTTTTTAATTTTTTTTATTTTATAAAAATAACTAGCGATTTTTATTAAAATGCCATACATTAAAGATATATACATGCTAAATTAAATGTCTATCTTAAATTTTCTGGGAATAGTATATGAACTCTTCATTGGAAGGAATTTTATCTTGCATAACTGGCAAATGTTAAGCGATATATGAAAACGTATTACACAAGCAATACAGGCCTCTTTAAAACACACAATTTATTTGAAATAAGTTTTCTGTGGCATAACCATTTCTGATATATTCATTATTAAAGGTTCAATTGTTCATTGCTTGGTCATTTTTAAAGTCCTTTTAACATTCAATTGTTTCTCGCGATTGCATGGAAACAGTATAGAATTTTAAGACCAGCGTATAGCGCCCAGTTTCTTAAAACATTTGACTATCGCTGTTCCCTTTGTATCAATAGCGAAGTGTGTAATGTAGCTATTTCCGCAAAGATTTATTTGAATTAAAATGTAGTAGAAAGAGAAATAAGCTTTACTAAGAATAATTTGTATACCCACTAATAAACTATAGAGGGTAGAAAAGGTCATGTGAATGAATCAAAGCATATTTTTAAATCATGTATTAATAACAATGTTTCTTTTATTTTGGAGTAGAGGAATTATTATTGATTCCACACAAAATTTCTATATCGAGATTTCACCGAAAATATACGATGGGTAGTTGTAGGAAAAGTTAATGTTACATTCACATGACTTTCTCCATCTACTATTCTACAAATTATTCTAAGAAAGCTTATTCTTTTACCTGCTTCATGCTAATCCAGATGAACATTAAATCAGAAATAGCTTTACTACACACTTTGTTGTTGGTTCAAGGAGAATGCAATGGGTTAAAGCGAGAGTCAATTTTTTTAAAATGCGAGTCACTGTATGATGGCTTTGAAATTCTGAATCTCTTTGCATAACCACGAAAAAAACGAATGGAGACTTAGCAAGAAAAAGAATCTTATGGGTTTCATTTACATGACTTTCCCTACTCATTCATTTACAGTCTATTCTCTTCTCTCTATTTTTTGTTAATCAAAATAAACAATCATTATGTATATTTCGTTGTAAGTACGTGCAGGATACAGTAAGCTCAAGCGATAGTCAAGCTTTTTAAAATACTCAAGTAGATGGTACCAGAAGTCCACGCAAATGAGGCCCTCATAGTTCAGGAAGGAGACTATGCCGCTAATACCATCTCTCCGGCCCGCACTGAATCTAGAACCTATGGTTGATGCTAAATAAACAAATGAAATAGGTATAGAGCTACAAAGACCTCACACTAAACCAGGATTCCAGTTGAATCCTAATTAATTATAAGAAGATTAAAAGAAAATAAGTTAGGTCTGCGTGCCATAATAGGGCTACCGTTTAATAAGCTGCAAGTACGCTGATCAACAAAGTTTGGTATTAAAGGGGCCCCTAGAGAAATGAAATTGTCACACACAGACCTAGAAATTCCTACTTAACGTTTATTTACAGTAGCTGTAAAGTGTACACGGCCTCACGGCACGCAAACAAACGGGCTGTACCACCAGGTTGCCCGTCTTCACGATAACGCCAGTAAGTCGTAAATCTGACGTTATATTGGACAAACTTATTTATTTTTACTGCCCTCTGTCGCCATGCTTGTTTAGCAAACGACTTTATGTTCCTACCTGGAAGAAGTTGCGGTTACACGCAGCCTTAAACATACTCTCCAAGATCGAAGTGTCATGCACTAAATCACCCACAACTGTTCACTGCAGATTATACACATCCTTTGAGTCAGTCAACGCAGAAGGGTACAGACCAATTCCTGCAGTTAATACTGACAATAGTGTTCATCTGAGGTGCAAATTCACACATATAATATTTACTTTCTCTACTACGTACAGTAAGTTGGGGAAGTATTGCATTCCACTAAAAAATTCGATATCGAGATTTCACCGAAAATACATGTTTTGAGGCCTCCTGAATTAAAAAAAAAGTATTTTTGGAAACATTTCTGTGTGTGTGTGTGTCTGTCTGTCTGTCTGTGAACAGCATAACTCAGAAACGAACAGTCGGATAAACACCAAACTGGGTATTTAGAGTCAGTATCTTCCAGAGATGCGACGCGAAGGTTTTCAAGAAAATCCCCCCACCCCAGATTACGCTTTAGATGGAACATTTTTCGAAAATTTTTATTTTCTCAAAAACGTCTCTAACGACTTTGATTAAAGTATCATATGTTTAAGACATTTTTATGGCAAATAAAATGTATATCTTGAATTTTCTGGGAAAACCTCCAAAAGTATTCTTCATTGTGAACGACTTTTGCATAACTGGTAAACCATAAGAGATAGACAAAATGTTACTACACAAAAACTGTAGATCGCGTTAAAATACACAATTTATGTCAAATACAATTTTTTTTGTGGAGTGGATCATTTTCGACATATTGCTTGTTATTCCCTTAAATTTTCCAATACTTATACTTTTTCTCAAATGGGAATTCGTTATTCCTTTTTTTTTGGCTTGGATATGCAAAGAGTATTAATGTGGCAAAGAGAATGGTGCTGCACATAGCAACCAGCTATTAAGAGATATGTCTATGCTTAAAGGCTACTGTATTTCTATATTGTCCTTGCAAATAAAAAACAAGGGGAACATAGTAGGCCTTAAGCGATAGTCAAATATTTTTTAGAACTGGTCGCTATGTGTAAAATATAATTCCCTTTGCATGTCAAAGGATCGTTTCTGCAAATGTTTATCTCGATTAATATGAAGCATATGGAGAATAAGCATTTGCAAAAATAGTTTGTACAAGAGTAGAGAAAGTCATGTGAGGTAACACATAAGATTTTCATAATGTAATAGATTTCGAATTAATAACTGATTCGGCTGATTTCTGATAAAGTACTTCTTTGGGGGGAGGGGCACATGGGTTCGTTTACCAAAATAAAATTTTTGATGTTGCACTCCATTACTTTTTCTACCCCTTATTGTTTGTTTTTATCTCTTATACACACTAATTTTTCAAAAGTTTATTTTTCTATCTAGTTCATGTTAATGGAGATAAATTTGCAGAAATGGGTCCATTATACATTTCATTGCAGTACAAGAGATTCGCTGGCTTTGAAATTCCATGATAACGAAAAACAAAGGAATGGCAACTTATAACTTTCAAAATTGTTTAAAATATTGGATAATTCAAACCAATAGCAACAAATATATCAGAAACGGTTAATGACACAATATAATTTGACGTCATTTTTGACGCCATATAGTGTATCGTGTGACGTCCAAATCCATACAAATATTATACAGATAAAACTTTTGTATGTGTACTAATATGGTAGCTTCAAAGTCGTCCTCCGTGGTGTAGTGGTTACCTTTAGTTCCCGAGGTCGTGAGTTCAAACCCAGCAGAGGGCAATGGATTTTTTCTAGCGTAAAAATCCTTAGCACGGCTTCCTTCGGAAGGGAAGTAAAACCGGTGGTCCCGTGTCGTACATTTACGACACATGAAAGAACCTCAAGCCTGATAAAGAGGCCTCTGGGTAAAATTACCGGTCTTTCGCGCCCAATATACATTTGAACGCCAAGGGCCTAAGCAGTTAGAGAGCGTCCATAAATAAAATCAATTTAATTTCTTTTTCAAAACACTCTTAAGAAATATTGATTATTCTTACACCATTGAAGAGCCCTGTTCTTTCCCGATGTACAGAGACTACAAAACAGCTTCTAATTTCAGTTCCTAAATGAATAAAATACTTGAAAGTCTTAGAAGACTTAATATTAGGGTGGAAACATGCTGTGTTATAATACTAGACACTTATCAAAATGGCTTTGACTTTGCATTGTTAACATTCAGCAGCAACAGTATAACCACGATAGCAAAGATGCTTATAAACCTCGGATAAGATTAAAGTATAGTAACTTGCCTCTCTCCTTCACTCCTTGCAGACCTTATACCAAAGATGCAATTTTATGACACTCGGTGTCATTCTCCTCCTTTCTCCTTTTGAATTGTGTGTTGGGAGCGGACATTACGGTGACGCAGTGTTAATAGAATAGACTCCTTGGACATAGGCAAACCGAAAAACAAAACAAAGGCTGTGTAAAGCTGTCTCCTCTCCAGTGGCAACCCTGCGGCTTAGGCTGATGGACTAAAGAAAATGGCCACGATATCATAAGCTTTGGAGGAATGCTAAACAAACATAAGACAGTGAAATACACCGTTGAAACTGTTTATACTCCTACGATTCATGTGTTACATTTTCTTTCTATAATATACACTTTATCAAATATTGAAAAGGGCTGCAGCGAAATCAGTATCACAATCCCTAAGTAACCTTTATTCTAATTTTAGAGATGTATGTAGTGAAGTTATCTGTCGCCAATTATTTTCTAATAACTCTAAAGTAAGTTAGGTTTGCTATGTCGTAATCAGCCATCCAAATTACAATTCAGAAGATTATTTTCTTTTTTGAGAATAATAGATTATATACTAAGTCTACCAGTCCTTTTGGTCACGGTCGCTAGAGTGTTCGACTTTTCCGCCTTAGGCGTAGGTGTTTCGTCCTGTAAATGTATGTGTGGGTAAACTAAAAACAGAAAAAGCAACCAGAATCATAGTAAAACAAAACGAAAAAATCTGATGTGTTACACTCACATGACTTTTTTCTACTCTTGTACAAACTATTTTCACAAACGCTTATTCTCCCTATGTCATGTTAATCGAGATGTTAATCTTATTGCTGCTTTTCTTGTAGATGCAAGGGGAATATGGTAGTATTTAAGCGATAGTCAAATCTTTTAAGCCCTGGTTGCTATGTGGCGCATTCCATTCTCTTTGCATGTCCAGGACATAAAAAGTGAATAACGAATTCCCATTTGAGAAAAAGTATTGGAAAAATTAAGGGAATAACAAGCAATATCTCGAAAATGGTTCACTCAACAACAAAATGTATATAACATAAATTGTGTATTATAACGCGATCTACATTTTTTGTGTAGTAAAATTTTGTCTATCTCTTATGGTTTGCCAGTTATGCAAAAGTCGTTCACATTGAAGAATACTTTGGAGACATTTCCAGAAAATTCAAGATATACATTTTATTTGTCATGAAAGTATCTTAAATATATGATATTTTAATCAAAATCGTTAGAGCCAGTTTTGAGAAAATTAAAATTTTCGAAAAATCTTCCATGTAAAGGGTAATCTGGAGTGGGGGGATTTTCTTGAAAACCTTCGTGTCGCATCTCTGGAAGATACTGAACCTAATACCAAGTTTGGTGTTTATCCGACTGTTCGTTTCTGAGTTATGCTGTTCACAGACAGACACACACGGACATGTTTCCAGAAATGCTTTTTTTGGATTCAGGGGTTCTCAAAACATGTATTTCCGGTGAAATCTCGGTATCGAATTTTTTGGTGGAATACAATACTTCCCCTACTTACTATACGTAGTAGAGAAAGTAAAAAAAATCCAAAAGGTTTTAATTACTAGTATGGAGAGGAGGGGTTTGGGGTCTTCATATTAGCGAGTTTTGTCTCTACTTCGTTGAACATTGATAAGAGGGTTATGTGCTTCCTTAATTTTAAAATTGAAAAACCTTTGATGTTATTAAATAACTATGGGACCTAAGAGAAGGTACAAAAGTTTAAATCTGTTGTGGGTAACTAAAGATTATTCTAGGAAGTAAGGTCGTAGACGTTCATGGGTAATGTCAAATAAGCATTCTTCGGGTACGTTGACGTGGTCGAAGTTTAAAAACCAGTGAACTTGGCAGTGGCAGACATATTAAGATGAGTTTACAGCCTTCTGTAAATATTCGGCACAGACGCGGACGAAACTTTCACTTCACATGTTTTTAATTTTAGAACTTTGCATCCCAGGTCTCTGAAAACATTCTCTTCCTCTACGCTTCAAGATATAAACGACACATTCCCTCTTCCGTCTTGAAACACTATGCAGTTCATCTCCTTCTGGTCTGCCATAGATCTTCTACTTGTTGGATTGTACCTTCAATATGTGTTTAAGTGGCCTTTTATCTGACATTCTTTGTAGGTGTTCCTTCTACTATCACTTAAGAGTTTTTAGTTTTTGCAATTGTTCACTTTTATGTGATCTAATTTTGTGCATCTCTTAACTCCTCTTAGCTTTCTGAAGCTTGTCTTTTACTCTGTTTCTTAGTTAATGTGCTCGTCAGACTTTTTACTCTATTTTTGTTGGTTAGAGAAATACTACATAAAACAAACAATAACACTAATTCTAGCACCAATCCTGAATGAGAAAAAGCTCGACCTGGGGGGGAGGGGTTCTTACAGACACATACACACAAAAGGCATATTATAAGTCAGTAATTAGTATTATAAAAGCAATTTGACATGGTAGCGTTAATTTTAAGTTATAATAGATGATTTTATAAGAATTATACAAATTCTTTACTAATTAACACTCAAGTGTAAACGAGAAGAAGGTATAACGTGCTAAAGTAGTACTTAAAATAACAAAGGATAAAAATAACGCTACTACAATTAAAATTAAAAAAAATAATTTTAATACGAAAATTCTTTCCTAATAATGCTCCCAATTTAAAAAATGCTTTAGTGTTGCAATTTGGAATTTTTACAAGTAACTACTAGGGCCTGAAGTTTTAGGTTTTTAGATACCCTTAATATAGGCTTTATTAGGTTTTCTTTGCGTATCATCATTGCTAACACCAATAATTTTCTATTTTTCTTAATTTAGACTACACTTTAGGATTTTACACGAGGATCCTTTTTATTAAACGCTAACACCAAATTTTACCATTCTTTTTATTTTAGTAACATTTATTTATAACCTATTTCACAGAAGCACATCTTATTAATCACAATCATAACATATACAGAATGTACGGAGTATTTTAATATGTCTTTTGTCTATATTTGTTAACAACAGTAGATAGCTATAGGCAAATCCAAATAATTATCTGGAGTGAACGATTAGCTATTATCCTTTGTTTTTTCTTATTTTAGTAGGATTTATTTAAAATGTACACATTTCAAGAGAGTTAACCCTATCAGAAATTACTCAAGGAAAGAAGTTCATAATAGACCACTGTTTCTATTTCTTTTTGGTGGGGGGCGTTCAGCATATAACTACATACATGCCAAATTTTCTGACACAAACGATTTTTTATTATAACGTAGCACTTTGCTACGTTAAAGAAACGGTTCTCTCCACACAACATGACGTCATAGATGCTAATGCTGCAGGTTTTAAGGTCAATTTTGCTGTATATTTTTCTTCGTGCTGAAAAAATCAGCTTTGTTTCTTAAAAGCCAGGATTGCGTTTAATAATTCTCTGCAGCTTCGATGAACTTGCAACTCCCACTGATCTTAGTACTTCTTTGCTGGAAACAGTGCTATTGTTATCCAAAACCTATTTGAGTGCCAGGGTCGCTCTTTCCATGCAGAGAATAGCTTCTAGTATATATTTATAATGCGACTTAATATATACAAGGGAGGCAACGATAGCGCGTGCCTTGGGTAAACACGTATTTATCACTGCAAAACTGAAAACAGCGACTTAGAAGAGTTTGGGTACCAGCCCCAATTTAGGCATTTTAGGTCATCTTAAATTCATATATATAGACCCGAAAAGTGTGAAATATATTAATAATGAAAAGGGTTCATCAAGTACCAAGGGAAAAAGGAGTTAAAACCTAAGAATCTGGGCACCAGTAATTATATTTTAACATTTGAATCAAGTGCATTTAAACAAGACCACAATACAAAGTCAGATCGTTTAATATATACGACTTTGCTGCTAAAAGACGCAGTTTATACATCATTTCATACATTTTAAGTGTGGTAGGTGAAAAGTTGTTAATGAGTTTAGAAATACAGCATCCGTCGGTATTTCGTTCCTATTTCTGATATACCAAAGGATTTTGTCTATTATTACGAATATCATGAGCATTATGTAATTACAGCTGCAAGGAACAAAAAGTTCTTCTATATCACTGTGCAGCAATTTCATATAGAACGGGTAGTGAGGGGGTTAAATGAAATTAATAATATCGTAGAAATTGTCATTCCAGACTGAAAAAGCCACCTTTGAAGCACTGGTAAACTTTGTTCCCTATATATTTGCCCGTATCTCTTAACTATCATGTGCACTAGTCATCTATCATTTTCTACTGTCCTAGAATAGTTTGTTTCCCGATTCAAACTAATTACTTATTTAACATTACCATTTATCCTATACCGGGTAAAAGGGAAGTCATTATATTAATTTAAACCAGGTGCCGATCTCATTATTTGGAACATATTTTGTATCTTTCAGTTTTTTCTATTTCCATTTTCTGAGGAAACGTTTTGGGTTTCTCGAGAACATAAAATGCACACGCTGGCAACGTTGCGGCGCCAGGCGATCGTAGCAGGGAGCGGGGTGGCACTATTACTTTCAAAACCAGAAGTAGGACAGCGCTTAAACATGTTTCACTTTCACTGCATGGCGCGTGGTGATTATACATTAAACACACTTGGGATTCTTTTATCACTAAAGCTGTGAGTTTCAATGCGTCGTAGCACGTTAGTCTAATAACGACACAACTTGTAGTGGATTTGACATAAACGTGGTATCCTTTTCAGTCAGCGACCACGAAACGCTTATTGCACAATGAAGGCATTGCTTCCATTTTGTTAGTGTAGGCCAACAGCCACCAAGTTGTACCTGTAATTTCGCCAAAACATTACACCACCATTTCGTTGTGTTTGTTTGAATTAATGGTCGTGTGGAAAACAAAACCGCTATTACCTCCACTTCCCAGTTCAGGTATATTGTTTTGTTTACGTCCGGGAGACGGTTCTCAACTGACCTACCTTGCCCTGGCAACTTGCCTATGCCTCCGATCACATTAAGTTTGCAAAACGGTGTTAGGAAAATGGTTAATTATTAGAAAACCTTAGTTACTATCGAAACTAAGTCAGAAATAGGTCACGCTACCCATCTTACAAGTAACAAACTAGTATCTTCATACATCCTCGTGGAATAAACCATCTAATTTGGAAAAACAACTATTATGCTCGAAAACGGCTGATTACAGGACAAATGCATTACTTTTTTGTTTGTAATACCTCTATGAAGTACACATTAGAAGGATATATATTCTGTATGTTCGAAGAGAATTGTCAAACGTACAATTTCATAACCGTATCGAAGATATTAGGTAAGAGAGTTAATGCGTCAATACATGTAAATTCTTATCAACAAATCTGTCCTTTTAAAACTGCTTCTCAGAATGATGAACGCACGGGCATTTATTATAACAAAACACTTTTATAGCTTTTATATATGACCTTGGATTGCACAGGGCTTGTTTATCTTACAACGCAATTCAAAGCTGCACATTAGTCAATCAGGGAAAGGGAGGGCGGAAGAATACATGCGGGGCTAGGTTTATGGAACAGCATTTAGTTATTGTCTTACGTTTACAACTTGGGCCTGTCATACTAGCCCGCCGCTCAAGCTCATACCGCGGGCTGGTCCAGCTGCAGTTAGATCTCAAGTTAGAGGAGTTTCTGCCCCGTGCGTGACAATATCCCCTATAGCCGTGACGGAGACGCAACTGACTCGCAGCTTGATGTGGCCAGTATAAATAAACAAAGTAAACATTTACTGTGTGAAAGAATGCAGCAGGAGCACGGGATTGTGGTCGATGTGTTGGACCAGGGCTGTAGCAAGGGCATTCCTTTATTGATTGCTCACTCACGCCAACTGTGTTGACTCTCCGGCTCTCCACGTTACTTCTGCTTCTGACCCTAAACAGCGTCTGCTCTAACTGAGCAAGAAAGCGCAGAAATGTTTGCACAGCCAGCTGTAATCCTCAACAGATTGCCCTTCACATCTCCGCTCGATCACAGTTCGATCCTACAGAAAATATCTCATGTCTTATATTCGCATATATTTCTCTACCCACTATCTCTATTTATACGTCTCTTCTACAAACTATTTTTAAAAATTCTTATTTTTCTATGTACTTCATGTTAATCCAGGTAAACGTTTGCAGAGATGATTTCATTATACATTTCGCTGTAAACAAGAGGTATAAGAGGCCGTTTAAAAAGTGGGTCACAATATTCTAGCTTTCAAATTCCACACTCCTTCTACGACAACGCGAGAAACAAAAAAAATGTTATTTACTGTAAAATTCAAACTAAGAAAAACGAAAATCTTGGAAATAGTTTATGCCATAAAAAATATAAGCTGGTCATACATTGTGAGAGTAACTTTTCGTATATCTCTTACAGTTTATGAAGTAACAGAAAGGTACAAAATTAACTCAAAATGAAGAGGACCCACATGCTATATGCAGAAAATTCAGGATACATTTTATTAATCTAGCATTTTATGGAAATCTTTAGGTCGCATCTTCTGAACGGGAATTCTTGGTCCAAGTTAATGTAATGATAAAAAATATATCCAAATTTGCACCAATACAGCATTTTTAAACTAAAAATCTGATGTGTTACACTCACATGACTTTCTCTACTCTTGTACAATCTATTTTTACAAACGCCTATTCTCCATATGCTTTATGTTAATCGAGATATCGAGATGTCAATCTTATTGGTAATTTTCTTGTAGATGCAAAGGGAATATGGTAGCTTTTAAGCGATGGTCAAATATTTTAACGCTGGTTGCTATGCGGCGCATTCCATTCTCCTTGCAAGTCCGGGACAAAAAAATCTGATGTGTTACACTCACATGACTTTCCCTACTCTTGTACAAACTATTTTTGCAAACGTTTATTCTCCATATGCTTCATGTTAAGCGAGATATCGAGACGTCAATCTTATTGATAATTTTCTTGTAGATGCAAGGGAAATATGGTAGGTTTTAAGCGATAGTCAAATATTTTAACGCTGGTTGCTATGTAGCGCATTCCATTCTCTTTGCATGTCCACGACATAAAACAATGAATAACGAATTTGAGAAAAAGTGTAAGTATTGGAAAATTTAAGGGAATAACAAGCAATATCTCGAAAACGGTTCACTCAACAAAAGAAATGTATATGACATAAATTGTGTATTTTAACGCGATCTACATTTTTTATGTAGTAAAACTTTGTCTATCTCTTATGGTTTATCAGTTATGCAAAAGTCGTTCATAATGAAGAATACTTTTGGAGACATTCCCAGAAAATTCGAGATATACATTTCATTTCTCATGACATTATCTTAAACATGATATTTTAATCAAAATCGTTAGAGCCATTTTTGAGAAAATTAAAATTTTCGAAAAATGTTCCATGTAAAGGGTAGTCTGGGGTGGGGGATTTTCTTGAAAAGCTTCGTGTCGCATCTCTGGAAGATACTGAACCTAAATACCAAGTTTGGTGTTTATCCGACTGTTCGTTTTTTAGTTATGCTGTTCACAGACACACACACAGACACACACACACACACACACACAGACACACACACGGACATGTTTCCAAAAACGCTTTTTTTGGATTTAGGAGGTCTCAAAACATGTATTTCCGGTGAAATCTCGGTATCGTATTTTTGGGTGGAATGCAATACTTCCCCTACTTACTATACGTAGTAGAGAAGGTAAAAAATGAATAACGAATTTGAGAAAAAGTGTTAAGTATTGGAAACTTTAAGGAAATAACAAGCAATATCACGAAAAAGATTCACTCAACAAAAGAAATGTATATGACATAAGTTGTGTATTTTAACGCGATCTACATTTTTTGTGCAGTAAAATTTTGTCTACCTCTTATGGTTTACCAGTTATGCAAAAGTCGTTCACAATGAAGAATACGTTTGGAGACATTGCCAGAAAATTCGAGATATACATTTCATTTCTCATGACATTATCTTAAACATATGATATTTTAATCAAAATCGTTAGAGCCATTTTTGAGAAAATTAAAATTTTCGAAAAATGTTCCATGTAAAGGGTAGTCTGGGGTGGGGGATTTTCTTGAAAAGCTTCGTGTCGCATCTCTGGAAGATACTGAACCTAAATACCAAGTTTGGTGTTTATCCGACTGTTCGTTTTTTAGTTATGCTGTTCACAGACACACACACAGACACACACACACACACACACACACACACAGACACACACACGGACATGTTTCCAAAAACGCTTTTTTTGGATTTAGGAGGTCTCAAAACATGTATTTCCGGTGAAATCTCGGTATCGTATTTTTGGGTGGAATGCAATACTTCCCCTACTTACTATACGTAGTAGAGAAGGTAAAAAATGAATAACGAATTTGAGAAAAAGTGTTAAGTATTGGAAACTTTAAGGAAATAACAAGCAATATCACGAAAAAGATTCACTCAACAAAAGAAATGTATATGACATAAGTTGTGTATTTTAACGCGATCTACATTTTTTGTGCAGTAAAATTTTGTCTACCTCTTATGGTTTACCAGTTATGCAAAAGTCGTTCACAATGAAGAATACGTTTGGAGACATTGCCAGAAAATTCGAGATATACATTTCATTTCTCATGACATTATCTTAAACATATGATATTTTCATCAAAATCGTTAGAGCCATTTTTGAGAAAATTAAAATTTTCGAAAAATCTTCCATGTAAAGGGTAGTCTGGAGTGGGGGGAGTTTCTTGAAAACCTTCGTGTCGCATCTCTGGAAGATACTGAACCTAAATACCAAGTTTGGTGCTTATCCGACTGTTCGTTTTTGAGTTATGCTGTTCACAGACACACAGACAGACACACAGACAGACACAGACACACAGACAGACACACACACGGACATGTTTCCAAAAATGCTTTTTTGGATTCAGGAGGTCTCAAAACATGTATTTCCGGTGAAATCTCGGTATCGAATTTTTGGGTGGAATGCAATACTTCCCCTACTTACTATACGTAGTAGAGAAAGTAAAAATCTGATGTGTTACACTCACTTGACTTTCTCTACTCTTGTACAATCTATTTTTACAAACGCCTATTCTCCATATGCTTCATGTTAATCGAGATATCGAGATGTCAATCTTATTGGTAATTTTCTTGTAGATGCAAGGGGAATATGGTAGCTTTTATGCGATAGTCAAGTATTTTAACGCTGGTTGCTATGTGGCGCATTCCATTCTCTTTGCATGTCCAGGACATAAAAAAATCTGATGTGTTACACTCACATGACTTTCTCTACTCCTGTACAATCTAATTTTACAAACGCTTATTCTCCATATGCTTCATGTTAATCGAGATATCGAGATGTCAATTTTATTGGTAATATATGGTAGCTTTTAAGCGATAGACAAATATTTTAACGCTGGTTGCTATGTGGCGCATTCCATTCTCTTTGCATGTCCAGGACATAAAAAAATGAATAACGAATTTGAGAAAAAGTATAAGTATTGTAAAATTTAAGGAAATAACAAGCAATATCTCGAAAACGGTTCACTCAACAAAAGAAATGTATATTACATAAGTTGTATATTTTAACGCGATCTACATTTTTTGTGTAGTAGAATTTTGTCTATCTCTTATGGTTTACCAGTTATGCAAAAGTCGTTCACAATGAAGAATACTTTTGGAGACATTCCCAGAAAATTCGAGATATACATTTCATTTCGCATGACATTATCTTAAACATATGATATTTTCATCAAAATCGTTAGAGCCATTTTTGAGAAAATTAAAATTTTCGATAAATCTTCCATGTAAAGGGTAGTCTGGGGTGGGGGGATTTTCTTGAAAACCTTCGTGTCTCATCTCTGGAAGATACTGAACCTAAATACCAAGTTTGGTGCTTATCCGACTGTTTGTTTTTAAGTTATGCTGTTCACAGACACACACACACACACAGACACACAGACACACACACACACACACACAGACACACACACGGACATGTTTCCAAAAATGCTTTTTTTTTGATTCAGGAGGTCTCAAAACATGTATTTCCGTGAAATCTCGGTATCGAATTTTTGGGTGGAATGCAAAAATGAATAATGAATTTGAGAAAAAGTATAAGTATTGGAAAATTTAAAGAAATAACAAGCATTAGTTATGCTGTTCACAGACACACAGACAAACACACACACAGACACACACAGACACACACACGGACATGTTTCCAAAAATGCTTTTACTTTCTCTACTACGTATAGTAAGTAGGGGAAGTATTGCATTCCACCCAAAAATTCGATACCGAGATTTCACTGGAAATACAAGTTTTGAGACCTCCGGAATCCAAAAAAAGCATTTTTAGAAACATATCCGTGTGTGTGTCTGTGTGTGTGTGTGTCTGTGTGTGTGTGTGTGTGTCTGTGAACAGCATAACTCAAAAACGAACAGTCGGATAAACACCAAACTTGGTATTTAGGTTCAGTATCTTCCAGAGATGCGACACGAAGGTTTTCAAGAAAATCCCCCCCACCCCAGACTACCCTTTACATGGAACATTTTTCGAAAATTTTAATTTTCTCAAAAATGGCTCTAACGATTTTGATGAAAATGTTTAAGATAAAGTCATGAGAAATGAAATGTATATCTCGAATTTTCTGGGAATGTCTCCAAAAGTATTCTTCATTGTGAACGACTTTTGCATAACTGGTAAACCATAAGAGATAGACAAAATTTTACTACACAAAAAATGTAGATCGCATTGAAATACACAACTTATGTCATATACATTTCTTTTGTTGAGTGAACCGTTTTCGAGATATTGCTTGTTATTTCCTTAAATTTTCCAATACTTATACTTTTTCTCAAATTCGTTATTCATTTTTTACTTTCTTTACTACGTATAGTAAGTAGGGGAAGTATTGCATTCCACCCAAAAATTCGATACCGAGATTTCACCGGAAATACATGTTTTGAGACCTCCTGAATCCAAAAAAAGCATTTTTGGAAACATGTCCGTGTGTGTGTCTGTGTGTGTTTGTGTGTGTGTCTGTGTGTGCGTGTGTGTCTGTGAACAGCATAACTCAAAAACGCCCATTCTCCATATGCTTTATGTTAATCGAGATATCGAGATGTCAATCTTATTGCTAATTTTCTTGTAGATGCAAGGGGAATATGGTAGCTTTTAAGCGATGGTCAAATATTTTAACGCTGGTTGCTATGCGGCGCATTCCATTCTCTTTGCAAGTCCAGGACATAAAAAAATGAATAACGAATTTTGAGAAAAAGTATGATTGGAAAATTTAAGGGAATAACAAGCAATATCCTGAAAACGGTTCACTCAACAAAAGAAATGTATATGACATAAGTTGTGTATTTTAACGAGATCTAAATTGTTTGTGTTGTAAAATTTTGTCTATCTCTTATGGTTTACCAGTTATGCAAAAGTCGTTCATAATGAAGAATACTTTTGGAGACATTCCCAGAAAATTCGAGATATACATTTCATTTCTCATGACATTATCTTAAACATATGATATTTTCATCAAAATCGTTAGAGCCATTTTTGAGAAAATTAAAATTTTCGAAAAATGTTCCATGTAAAGGGTAGTATGGGGTGGGGGAATTTTCTTGAAAACCTTCGTGTCGCATCTCTGGAAGATACTGAACCTAAATACCAAGTTTGGTGTTTATACGACTGTTCGTTTTTGAGTTTTGCTGTTCACAGACACACACACACACACACACACAGACACACACACGGACATGTTTCCAAAAATGCTTTTTTTGGATTCAGGAGGTCTCAAAACATGTATTTCCGGTGAAATCTCGGTATCGAATTTTTGGGTGGAATGCAATACTTCCCCTACTTACTATACGTAGTAGAGAAAGTAAAAAGAGAGTGGAATTCAAAACATTACTAGGAAAGGATTTCCCATAACAAAAATTATTTGCATACTTTAATAAATTGCATTAGCTCATTGCTTAACATTTGTTATTTTAAGTGTTACTTTGACACAATGTTCTCTCTTGTCTTTTAAATTTGAATTAAATTACTGAAGAATTTGTATAATAAAATTAGATTTTTAAAACTTAAGGCATGTTATAGGTGTCTGAATGCTTTTCTCGCCACAAACAATAATTTATTTCATTATTGTTTAATACCATTTTCTATGTATTTTCTGTGCGTTAATTTCCAAGGAATTCCATCCCCCTAGATTTTTAGTTCAGGTATTGTGGTGGAAATTAGCTATTATTGTTTAAATATTCTGTAGTATTTCTATGGAAACCTAAACAAATATCTAAATGCCAAACATTGTATACGAATTCAACACATTTTAAAGATGCGAGAAGAAAATTATCACGAAATTCTCCTACCCTAATCCACACGTAAATATTTTAGTTATTGTTTTATATTCTTCTGAACGATTCTACATAAATTTATCAACATACCATATGTTTGACATATTGACAAAAGGATTGAAATGTATATCTTGAATTTTCTGTGAATCTGTAAAGTACTGCTCATTCTGAATAAATTTTTGTAACTACAAAATTGTAAGAGATAAACAAGAACTCACTTCAGTAAAAATAAAGAGACCTTACGTCGTTTATTTTGAAGTGTTTTTCGGTTTATAAACAATCCATGTTGCATGATTGCATTTCCTGAAATGCAAGTACGTCATCTGAATGAAGATGCTTGAGTGTTTTATATTCTTCTCTTTCGTTCTCTTCGCCAGAGCTTTTTAATATGATTATATAGGTATAATTTATTTCTCTATGATGACATGAATTCGTTACTTATCCATAGTTACTTATAAATTCATTGTTTAGTTCTTCCGATAAGGATTTGAGCGTTGTTTCTGTATATTATACAGGTAGTAACTATTCATTGCTTAATTTGAAACCATTTCTAGGCAAAGTAAATCGTGGATAATGTAACGTGTATAAAATAATCATTTATAATAAATGCTGTAATACATGGGCATAACGTTCCCCAGCATTTTGGGGCAAAATAAGTGAAAGCTGCGTAATAAAAGAAAGTTTCAAATACGTTTAAAGTTAGTTTCCAGTCACTTTTCAGGGAAATAATACATTGTTTTTGATTGATTAGTGGTAGTAGTGGTAAGTAATGGTGAAACAACACGTTAAACATGTTTATTTCGATTATCAAGCCCATTTCCTTAATTCTATCAATTAGCATCCTTAATAAAAAAATTATTGTCTATCAGTCGTACAATTTACTTTAGTTTTATTTTCATAGTGAGTCTACAAGCTATTCCTACGAAATTTTATAATTATTTCTGTTGATCATTATAAATATTTGCAAGAACTGATTTCAAATAACTGATACGACAGTTTGTCCGCTGAACCTGTAAAGACCAAGTAGATGTAATTAGTTAGCCATTATGTTACAAACACCTTGCTTGAGCAAATGAGAAACAAAGGAAGTAAACACTGACAGTCGGTGCAACCCTACTTACCTCCACTACGACATTAACGCACCAGAACATGTTAATAGTAATTTGATGCAGTAATTTGTATCACAAATTACTTAAATGTAAATAATGATTGTAATATGAATATGCATTTTTATGTGACATTGATTTCAGATGTTTATTGATTGTAAATATTGTTGGGAAGTAAATTTATAATGCCTTACTGAAACTGTCAATAATAGCGCGCAATAATGCAGAGAGGGGGGGTGAGCTATTTATCATTATTGGAAACAAGGAAGTTACGTAATATTGACGCGTTTTCGGTAGAAACTTCTGGAATGTTTCCTCCCTAGAGCATATGTATTCATAATTTTCATTGGATATTAAAATTGACGCTAATGTTGGCGCGTTTTATTAGCCAATTGCAGTTCAGTTATAATCTTTAGGCGTATCTGGATGAAGGATATAAATAACCCAAGTCAGAGGTAGATCGCGGGCAGTTCATCAAAAATCTGTGTACACTACACGTCATCTTCAGTCAGTCAGCTCGTCGAAAGTATTAATTCGTCATACATCGGATATAGATTCACAAGTTACGCGCAGCAGAATTATGAAAGATCTAAAATATGGTAAAGTTAATTATACAAAAGTTTGAAGTACGTTGATTAAAAGTGATCAGTAAGAAGTTATTATAACAGTTTCAGTTTGACGAGTATCTAGATCAATATGTAAAAGTGATAGTGAACGTGTTCGACAATAAAAATTATAAAACAAATTTCTTCATCAGTGATCTTTTTGGATAAAAGATTCCTTTCCGTTTACACAACCCTGATCAAGACACATGTTCGACCCAAGATAAGATAATAGCTAGCCGGAGGACAATAAACAAAACTTAAAATTCTTTCAAACACTGATACTAGGTACCACAAATTGCTAACACTAGATGGAGCTACAAACCGAACAAATGAATGTCACAAGATGGCTTCAACACACGTGATGTAAACAAACATTATAAGTAATACCGTCGCAAATTGTCTACCACAACGTGGGGCTACAATAATGTTACTACAAATTGGCTCCCATACGTGGGGCAGTTAAAATTATGTAACCAAACAAAACAAAAGCAACACAACATAAGATCTTCAAGTTCTAATAATTTACGTAAAAACATATTACGTAATCATTAAACTATCGCAAATTAATTCAACAAGTGGATAATCTTGATGATTATAACATGAGTGAATGTTTGTTCAGATCATACTAATTTACTCAGCAAGTGGATAATCTTGATTATGACACGAGTGAATGTTTGTCCAGATCATGTTAATAGTAAATTTACTCATAAATGGATAATCTTGATGCTTATGAACGAGAGAATGTTTGTCCAGATCATGTTAATAGTAATTTACGCAATAAATGGATAATCTTTATGATTATGGCACGAATGAATGTTTGTTCAGATCATGTTAATAGTAATTTATTCAACAAGTGGATAATCCTGATGATTACGACAGGGGTGAATGTTTGTCGAGATTATGTTAGCGATTTATTCACAAGTGGATAATCTTGATGATTACGACAGGGGTGAATGTTTGTCCAGATTATGTTAGCGATTTATTCACAAGTGGATAATATTGATGATTACGATAGGGGTGAATGTTTGTCCAGATTATGTTAGCGATTTATTCACAAGTGGATAATATTGATGATTACGACAGGGGTGAATGTTTGTCGAGAACATGTTAATAGCAATTTATTCAACAATTGGTTAATCTTGATGTTTATGAACGTGTGAATGTTTGTCCAATCATATTAATATTAATTTACTCAATAAATGGATAATCTTGATTATGACAGGAATGAATGTTTGTTCATATCATGTTAATAGTAATTTATTCAACGAGTGGTTGATCTTTATGATTATAACACGAGTGAATATTTATAAATATTTATACTATTTGTGAGACGATTTTCACGAGTGTAATATTAAGAACATCCACGAGTTGGAAATAGTATTGCGTGTAATCTTAGCATTATAAATTATAGGAAATAAATCATCGAGTAACTTAGCATCCTTAGCTTCATATGTTCGTAAATGAGCTTCTCTCCCAGCAATTAATTTGTTATTACCTGGCGTGCTGAACCGTTAAAAAAACAGCTACTTGCACGTATTTCCTTCCTGAGAGAGAAGTAGGTTTCACGGACTACGATACGAAATGGAGTATTATCAGCACAGCATGGTAAGTAATTATACATTCAGATCCTAATTATTCCATATTTAGTAATGTACAGAGATTTTTGCGTTATCACAAAATGGTTTCATCTTCTCTCTATACGACACTCAACTTGGAATACCGTGTTGCGTTATTAAGGAAATAACGTCATTGCTATTACTGGCACCTGTGTCATAATGCGCCAATTATGCATAATACTGAAGAGAGTAGCAACATATTAATAATTGTTAATTTATATTATGATAGTAGGAATGCGTAAAACATATTAATACACGGCAAAAAGCAGCGATGATCTTTACATCACTCCCGGTTTAATCATTGAGAAATATAAGTATAAACACACACTAGCACTGAAGGTCAGTGCGCCTCATTCCTTTGTCATTATAGGGTAACTGTGATAAAAGGTTTATAATGCACAGATATTTTAATCGAATGCTACTCTATTAGTTTAAATATGAAATATAATTTGATACCTTTACGTTAAATAAACCAAAATAAAATGCTAAGTTACGCCTGTGTTGGACTGCTACCATTTATAAAAACGCGCATGCCTAGAAGACACTGCGTGATCAGGACAATACCAACAGAAAACAGACTTTTTTAATCCTGGATTTCGGGTAGTGTTTGCAATATTTACAACCCCATCACGAACGTAATCAATGTAATGCTTTAATAACATTTCCGTCTAGCCGTGAGTAAACTATCAGTATTCAAACACGTTTCTTCCAACAAAACGAAGAAAAACTATGTGCATTATGGAGAGATTATCGATTCTGCTGTCTCGCACAGATCACGCGAAACAAAGGTTGGGATTTTATATGAAAATTGGAAATTGTGCATTACTGTCCGCTTGTGACTCCGAATCATTAAACAAATCCATGTTCTATATTATCTGGAAGCTAAAATGTTTTCAGCAAATGCAAATCCCAGTTTTTGCTAAGCATATCAGTAGTATTGTTTTAGTTTATTAGATGTTCGACTTTTTGCTAGTCCAAACAAAGTTAATCTCTTCCGCTGGCCTGTGGTAGACGATGTATTGCATTCGACCTAAAACATACAAAGATTTCTGGAAACATTTGTTTTGAGGAGTAGTATATAGGTAATATTTATATAAAATCTGATATGTTTCACTCACATGACGTTTTCTACTCTTGAGCAAACTATTTTTACAAACACTTATTCTCCATGTGTTTCATGCTAGTCGATATATCGAGATTTAATCGAAATTGCTAATTTTCTTGTAAGTGCAAGGGGAATATGGTAGGTTTTAAGCGATAGTCAAATCTTTAAGAGCTGGTTGCTATGTTGAGCATTCCATTCTCTTTGCATGTCCAGGACATAAAAAAATCTACTCTTGTACAAACTATTTTTATAAACGCTTATTCCCCATATGCTTCATGTTAATCGAGATCAAGATGATAATCTTATTGCTAATTTTCTTGTAGATGCAAGGGGAATTGCTAGGCTTTAAGCTATAGTCAAATATTTTAAGAGCTGGTTGCTATGAGGAGTATTCCATTCTCTTTGCATTACCAGGACAAAAAAACTGAATAACGAATTTGAGAAAAAGTATAAGTATTGGAAAATTTAAGGGAATAACAAGCAATATCTCGAAAATGGTTCACTCAACAACAAAAATGTATATGACATAATCTGTGTATTTTAATGCGATCTACATTTTTTGTGTAGTAAACTTTTGTCTCTCTCTTATGGTTTACCAGTTATGCAAAAGTCGTTTACAATGATGAATACTTTTGGAGACATTCCCAGAAAATTCGAGATATACATTTCATTTGTCATAAAAATATCTTAAACATACGATATTTGAATCAAAATTGTTACAGCCGTTTTTGAGAAAATTAAAATTTTCGAAAAATGTTCCATGTAAAGGGTAATCTGGGGTGGGGAGTTTTCTTTAAAACCTTCGTGTCGCATCTCTGGAAGATACTGAACCTAAATACCAAGTTTGATGTTTATCCGACTGTTCGTTTCCGAGTTATGATGTTCACAGACACACACACACACACACACACACACACACACACACACACGGACATGTTTCCAAAAATGCTTTTCTTGGATTCAGGGTGCCTCAAAATATGTATTTCCGGTGAAATCTCGGTATCGAATTTTTGGGTGGATTACAATACTTCCCCTACTTACTATACGTAGTAGAGAAAGTAAACAGTGAATATCCGTTATGTTTCTTAAGATACACTTTATCCAATAATTAATGCAAATTAAGCAAGAGGTGCTTAGTTACAACACGCGGAAACAGTATTCAAATGCGTATCCTTGGTAACAAGCTCTTACGATGGAAAGAAAACAAGAAACATCTTTCAGACGACGAATGCACAATAGAGAAGATTGCAACATGAGATATTTTGAAAAATGTTATAGATTCTGTAGTTTAATGAACTCTACATTTTTTGTTAATAGTAATTTTTCGTCCATCTATTATTGGTTCCCAGGTATGCAAAATAATACATCGTTCAAAGTAAGGCCAGCTGACCTGTTATTCACAGAAAAATATTCGTTATATATTTTATTTTTCATGTCAAATGCATGATATTTTAATCAAACAGGGAATTTTTTCGAGAAACTTAAAGGATAAGAAACATTTTACATGTAATCATAGTTAGAGGAATTTCTCAAAAACCTCTGTGTTGGATAATTGGAAGATGGACATAAATACAAATATTTACCGCACTTTTCTTGTTTGAGTTATGCTGTTCTCTCTCCCCCTATTTTACACACAGAAAAACACACACACACACACACACACACACACACACACACACACACACACACACACACACCTCGTATATAGCAGACATGACACTCGTAAAGACATACTTCCAGCATTATTACTTACTCTAATATGTACTTACAATACACAGAGGAAGTTGTATTCTACCCAGTAATTCGATGTCGAAATTTCACCGGACATACATGTTTTGAGGCCCCCAGAATCCAAAAAAACGCATTTTTATCGAATATTTTGAGGAAAATCCGCAATTCTGAAACAACCTTTAACTCAAAGTTTTTTCGAAATATTTTGGTTTCTCAAAAGTGACTAACAATTTTGATTAATATATAGTATATTTAAGCTACTTTCATGCCAAATAACGTATATCTTGAATTTTCTGGAATAACCTATGAAGCACTCTTCATTCGGGAAGGATTTTGTGTAATACTGTATAATTGGTTAGCGTTGTGATGTACACAGTAACATGCTGAACAAAAAATGTAGAATTCTTTAAACCACACAATTTATTTTCAAGATGTCTCTTTTGTGGCACTAAATACTTCCAATATATACCTTATTATTGATTTGAAATGTTCAATACTTCGTCACTTTTAAAGTACTCATCCTCTTCAGTTGTTTTCCCGATGTCATGGAAACAGTATGTATATTCAAAGCCAGTATATGGCACCCCGCCTTTAAACACCTGACCATTGTTTCGGCTTGCTCTATTCCCCTTGTATCTACAACGAATGTGTAATGAAATTATTTATACAAATATTTATCTCTATTAATGAGAAGTAAATAGAAATATAGGCTTTTGTAAGCATAGTTTGTAGAAACTATATAAAAATAAACATAATAGGCACAGAAAGCTATGTGAATGTAACACATCGAAAATTGTTTTAACTTTCTCAATTACGTATAATAGTTGAAATTTCACCGAAAATAAATGTTTTGGTGGCTCCATTTTTAGAAAAACGTCTATGTATGTGGGTGTAAGTCAAAAACGAAAAGTCTGATAAATAAGCTTTCCATTTAAGTTCTATAGCTTCGAAGTATACGACACAAGATTTTCAAGAAGATTTCACCACCCCAAACCACCCTTTATATTGAAAACGTTTCGTTGTTTTTTTTTATTTTCGCAAAAATGGCTATATTGATTAAAATACTTTATGTTTTAAGACATTTGCATGACAAATGAAATGTACGTATATCTTGAATTTTCTGGGAATAGCCTCTGAAGTTCTCTTAATTATGAATGACCTTTTATAATCGTTAAACTGTAAGAGATAGACAAAGTCTTAGTACAAAAAAGACCCAGAAGCAAAAAAAAAAAAGAATGTAGATCTCGTTAAAGCACTCAAGGTATTAAAAAAAACTTTGGGTAATTAAAGATTTCTGAGATATTCTTTTTTATTGAACTGAATTTTGAAGTTTTCTCAAGTGAGATATTGCAATTCTTGATTTTTTTTTGTAGTCATGCAAGGAACGCCACCAGATAGCGACCCACTTTTTAAAAACCATCGCTCTATTTTATGCATCTTAGAAGTAATAGCGTGTCAATGTGAATTCAAAGTTATCTATATTAACAAGATACAGATAGAATAACAAGCCTTCGTAACAATAGTTCGCATAGTGAGTAGAGAAAGTCATCAGATTTTATGCAAGAGACCTCAAGCCGTGTATTTACTATGAAATCTTCATGTAGAGCTTTTATGGATTATAATAACCATCTATTTAGCATGGGTAAAGGTACACATAGTAAAAATAGGCAGTTAAATATGTGCGACCTTGTAACATTTAGTATTGCAGTATCACTGAACACAATGTTAAAGATTGCCTCTGCCACTTAGGCACTATCTCACGTTTATAATAGACATTTGATGACCTCGTGCTCAGTCGACGTAAAGCCAAGTTTTATTGACCGGGACATACATGCATACATGAGCAGCTGGTATAAGAGTTTCCCTTCTCTTTAAGCCCCAGTGCTATGAATGTTTTAACACCTGCCTTCCTCCTCTTCCGTCATATTTCTTGTCGGGTTTGAATCCTAGCTGCCATGCCGATTCCACAACTCCATTGGTTTGAACGCGTGCTAAACTAAACCTTTATGGGGCTGGAGTATTTCTGTTGTATTGGAATGATAGGTTTCGTTTGAAGTTATTTTAAGTTATTTTTGACCGATCAGTAGGCCATTGAGAACAATTACAACGTATATTAAAATTGTATGTTGAGGTAGACCTATTTATAAGGCTCTTCAATCATAAATTTATTCCGATTATGTAAATAATACCTTTGTAAACTGATATCCTGAATAATATTTATAAGCAATAATTCATAGTGAACAGAAAATTATAAAATGTATTACAATAGTGGCATTAAAATTCGTGGTGACAAAATAAATGAAAATAAACACTATGCAAAATATATCTATCTGCATTTATGAATGGTTTCGAATAATGATGTGTTGCACTCACATATCTTTCTATACTCTCTGCACAAACTATTTTTACAAACCTTATTCTCCACCTACTTTATGTTAATCCAGATAAATATTTGAAGAAACTATTTACTGCTAATTTTCTTATAGGTGCAAGGGGAATATGGTAGGCTTTAAGCGATAGTGAAATCATTTAAGAACTGGTTGCTATGGGGACCATTCCATCTTCTTTAAATGTCCAGGACATAAAAAAAGTATAACGAATTTCCATTTGAGAAAAACTATAAGTATTGGAAAATTCAAACAAATAACGAGGAATATCTCGGAAATGGTTCACTCCACGCAAAAAATGTATGCCACATAAAATGTGTATTTTAACGAAATCTACATTTTTGTGTCGTAAACTTTTGTCCATCTCTTACGGTTTACCAGTTATACAAAAGTCATTCAGAAGGAAGACTATTGGGGACATTCCCAGAAAATTCAAGATATACATTTCATTTACCATGAAAATATTTTAAATATATGACATTTTAATTAAAATGATTAGAGCTATTTTTTGAAAAAATAAAAATCTTTGAAAAATTTCCTTTTTAAAGGGTATTCTGGAATAGGGAATTTTCTTGAAAATCTTTATGTCGCGTCCTTGGAAGATACTAAACTCAAATACCCAATTTGGTATTTATCCAAACTTGATGTTTTATTTGGTATTTTGAACTTTTCGCTTTTGAGCTATGCTGTTCATAGATAGACACATACACACATGGACATGTTTCCAAAAATGCTTTATTTGGATTCAGGATACCTCAAAACATGTATTTCCGGTGAAACCTCGGTATCGAATTTTTGGGTGGAATGCAAATCTTCTACACTGTACCTACGTATTATGGTAAAAATAAATAATAAAAAATATCCGATGTGTTATATTTCTCTAGCCACTATCCTTTATTTCCAAAACATTCTTACAAAAGGGTGTGTGTGTGTGTGTGTGTGTGTGTGTGTGTGTGTGTGTGTGTGTGTGTGTGTGCGCGCGAGAGAGAGAGTGAGAGAGAGAGAGAACAGCATTACTCATAAACGAGAAGTCGATTAAATACCATATTTGTTATTTAAGTGCAGCATCTTTTAGAATGCGGCCGGGCATTTTCAAGAAAATCCTCCACCCCATAGTACACTTTGCAGAAAATAACGATTTTTATTAAAATGTCACATATGTAGGTAATATTGACTCAGAAATATGTACCAAACAAAAGGTGTATATACTTTTATGTAAATAGCCAGTGAAGTCATTTTAATGTTTAATATATTTTGTATAATTTTGTGTTACTAGTAAACCATAAGTGATAGATTAAAACTTAAAACATACAAAAAATGTCCATCTTTTTAAAATTTGCCATTTATATAAAATACATTTTTGTAACACCAACTATTTCTGAAACAGTTGTTGCTATTGCTTTAAATTTTTCAATAGTTTTATGAAGGCTAAGGTATCATTTGTTTATTTTTCGTGACATAACATAAATAGTGTGAAATTTAAATGCCAACATTAACAGAACCCCTTTTTAAGGATTCAATCTCCTGTATATTTCTTGTTCTTGCAACGAAATGAAAACATTTCTTTAACCGTTTCTCTCAGTTTACATTAATTAGATATAAAGTAAGATTTTGTAAGAATAGCTTCCAGAGGTACGAAGATGGTGCATACATAAAGCCTTGTGAATATAAGATCGCGCGCGCGTTTGTGTGCGCCTTCAGGATGGAGGGGTAAGGTGAGGCGAGACAAGAGGGCGGCCGAATCAGGAGGCGCGACATGGCAAAGGGCAGAGTCCCTACATTTTCCAGGTTGAAACACCCGGGATGGCAGCTGGTAAAATTGGCTTCCCCCTGTAGGTTTGCGCATCCCACTAGCGGATCAGGGACTCGGAGATCGCCCTCATTCCGAGGCAAAAAGTATTACAGAGAGCATCCTTTTCCCCTGCCATGCAACGTCGAGACTCGCAACCTTAAACAGCCAAGCAGATGAAAAGTGATGTGAAATGGAGAGACAGGAAATTCGAGGGATGTAATTAGCCCTCCTAGCATTCTCGTAGAGACCCGGAGAAATTCCCCCTTAAAAACCCATGGGTCAGGTAGGTCGGCCGTGTGAATCGAACCCACGACCTGCGGAATGCGAGTCCGTGCGCTTCCGCCTGCGCCACCTCGCTCGGTAAAATGTTATATATTCTCCTTACCATTATTTGTATACATAAACTGGCTACCACGAGAAATTATGTAGTACAGATTGCATTGTAAGTATAAGGAAGAAGTTGTGTTGTACTTTTTATTAACACCGCAGAAAAAGCAGTTTCACTATTTGTTTTGAAAATATCAACATGACAAATAAGTTATAATAAAACTGAAACCAAGGCTTTTGTCGTAACTTTAAATTGTTAATGAATGATTGGTACTAACATACTTTGTATTATTTTTTTATAGTTATTACAGATTCTTTTGTATGCAAGTTTGACGTCTTTTAACCGGAAAGGACATATCGGACGTGAATTAACGAAATGGTTGAAGTGATGCTCAAAAGTGCCCGGAGTCCCTATGAGCTTTAGGGTTACCCTATGTCTTCAAGTAAGAGAAAATCCCCTAATAAAAAATCTGATGTCTTACACTCTCATGGCTTTCTCTACAAACTACTTTTACAAACGCTTATTCTCCATATGCTTCATGTTAATCGAGATATCGAGATGTCAATCTTATTGCTAATTTTTATGTAGATGCAAGGGGAATATGGTAGGTTTTAAGCTATAGTCAAATGTTTTAAGCGCTGGTTGCTATGTGGCGCATTCCATTCTCTTTGCATGTCCAGGACATGAAAAAAATGAATAACGAATTTGAGAAAAAGTATAAGTATTGGAAAATTTAAGGGAATAACAAGCAATATCTCGAAAATGGTTCACTCAACAAAAAAATCTACATTTTTTGTGTAGTAAAATTTTGTCTATCTTTTATGGTTTACAAGTTATGCAAAAGTCGTTCATAATGAAGAATACTTTTGGAGATATTCACGGAAAATTCAAGATATACATTTCATTTGTCATGAAAATATCTTAAACATATGATATTTTAATCAAAATCGTTAGAGCCATTTTTGAGAAAATTAAAAGTTTCGAAAAATGTTCCATGTAAAGGGTAATCTGGGGTGGGGGGATTTTCTTGAAAACCTTCGTATCGCATCTCTGGAAGATACTGAACCTAAATACCAAGTTTGGTGTTTATCCGACTATTCGTTTCTGAGTTATGGTGTTCACAGACACACACACACAGACAGACACACAGACACACACACGGACATGTTTCTAAAAAAATGCTGTTTCTGGATTCAGGGGGTCCCAAAACATGTATTTCCGGTGAAATCTCGGTATTGAATTTTTGGGTGGAATACAATACTTCCCCTACTTACTATACCTATTAGAGAAAGTAAAGATGAAATAAAAGATTAAAAAAAGCCTTATTCAAGTAACTCACCTTAACTGGCATTCGAACTCTCGGGACCTCCTGGATATGGGGCAGATACGCTACTTTCGCACATTAACATTTTCCCCATCGTTGCAATTCCTGCGTGATTTGTGGAATTTTATATTTAATGTTGGGTTGGTTACTCGGAAGGATATCTGCACTTTCAATGAGAACAATCAATAAAGAAAATGCAATGCGCCATGCAAATGTAGCGCTAATATACCTAGTTTATATCGACCGCAGCGCCGCGTCTCGTCTACTCAAATAGTGGGTGTTGTTTTATGTAGTTACGCCATCATTGAAAGCCATTATGACACTCCACAGCTGCTGCGCAGTAACACTCGGCTAAGGATTATGTTTTACGATGCACAATCTTGTTACGAGTCAGCCACATTTATACACAAAATTAAGTAACCAGTCGTTAGGGAAGTCGTCAATAATAATACAAGGAACACTAACGCATACGAGGGCTGTCCCAGAAGTACCCGAACTAACAAAGAAAACAGAAATTTTGGGTAAAAACATCTTTATTTCTCTAACTAGGCTCCTTTCAGCTCTTTTCCCAGGGATGTCCAATAGCTTCGATACCCTGTTTATA
Organism: Deroplatys truncata; assembly: GCA_030765065.1. Lineage (NCBI taxonomy): Eukaryota > Metazoa > Arthropoda > Insecta > Mantodea > Mantidae > Deroplatys > Deroplatys truncata. The sequence continues at coordinate 93,805,161 of CM060987.1, forward strand.
GTGAGAACCGTCAAGTTCTGCAAAATATCATCGACTGCAAACTCCACCTCTTCATTGTTGGCAAATCTTTTACCACCAAGCCATTTATTTAACTTTGGAAACGGAAAATAATCAAGAGGGGGCTAAGTCTGGCGAATAGGCTGCATGAGGAACCAATTCGAACTTTAACTCATTGATTTTAGCCATGGCGATAATGGATGTGTGAACTGGTGCCTTGTCTTGATGAAACAGAACTTTATTTTTCTCTAAATGCGGCCGTTTTTGCTTGATTTCATCATTCAAAACTCTGCAATAAGTTTGCATAATACTCGCCATTGATTGATTTTCCTTTTTGAAGATAATGAAAACTATATCATGCGCATTTCAAAAAAACTGATGCCATGACCTTGCCTGCAGATGTAACTGTCTTCGCCTTCTTTGGAGCCGATTCTCCCCTTTCAATCCACTGTTTTGACTGTTCCTTCGTCTCAGGTGTGAAGTGATGGACCTATGTTTCATCCATGGTTATGAATCTACGCAAGACTCGGCATTATTGTAGCAAAATATCGCTGCTTTTGCTCCATCGTGAGTAAACGCTGCACCAATCTTGCGCATAGCTTTCTCATATCTAAATTTTCAGTTATTGTGCGATGTACAGCGCTTTTTGAAACGTCTATGATGTCTACTAGCTCGCGCATTTTCAGTCTACGGTCATCCAATACCATTTAGTGGAGTTTCTTCACAATATCTGCCGTGGTCACCTCATTTGTTCGACCACTGCGATGTATGTCTTGGCAGCTCGTATGGCCTCGCTTAAACTCTGCCACCCAATGTTTTACTGTTGTAAACGAAGGAGCAGACTCCCCCAGAGTAGAATCTAGCTCAGCTTTAATATTAGTTGCACTAAGATCTTTCAAATGAAAGCATTGTATCACATAACGATGGCCAGTTTTATCCATGTTTACAAATTCGCTGAGAGCGTTCACTATTGATGGCTGCCAAACAACTACTAAACAACGTAGCATCATAAAACTTCAAACTTTAGCTTTATAAGGGTGGTACGTTCTATCATAGTCATTTGTTCTGGGACTGCCCTCGTACATCTGATGTAAAGCGATGCTTCTTAACCTGCTATTGCTGTGCAACCATTGAAGGGGAATATGTGCGTTATTTTTGGTGAAAACATTGTCATCAACTGTTCTTCACATGCTTCCGCTATTTTCAAGGCCCTAACATACATACAGCTTTAATTAATGTTACCATATTTAGATGCAATAATATTATAAAGTTACAATTAAGTTTTCTGCAACACTATTTGTAACACTCCTTTTTTGTTACATTCATAAGTTATCTCCTCCTACAAATTTCATACACCTTGAAATTTTTAGTATATGTTCCACATAGAATGATTAATGAAATTGCCTGAATAGTCAGCTTTGTTATATACTGCATATTTCTTCTTATATAATAAATAAAACAGCTTCAATAAATTGATGAGGAGTATTTTATAAGTCTTATTTACTTTTGGTAGGTGGAGGAAGTATTATATTCCACCCAAAAATCTGATATTAACACTTCATGGGAAAACGCATTTTGAGGTGTACTGTATCTCTGTCCGTGTGTACGTATGTACGGCGTAACTCAAAAGAAAAATCGGCTAAATATTAGCATTAATCTGCAGCAACTTACAAGTATGCGACACACAGATTTTCTCAATATTCCCACTGCACTGTAAACTACCGTTTACCTTGACAAATGTTCGGTATTAGTATCACTATTATTATTTCATTTTATAAAAAAGGATTCTAACGATTTTTAAATGTAATAGATTTGCTCCACTGAAAAGGAGAATAAAATGAACATCTTGAATTTTCTGCGAATAGCTTGGATTTTAGATAACCAGAGAAGAAACCATAAAAGATAAAAATAACTATCTACGTACGTTTTTACTTTCTCTAGCACGTATCTAGTAGGTAGAGAAAGTATTGAATATACCAAAAAATTCGATACCGAGATTTCACCGAAAATATATGTTTTGGACCCCCTGTTTCCAAAAAAAGCAAAAAACATTTTTGGAAACTTGTCCGTGTGTGTGTGTGTGTGTGTGTGTGTCTGTGAGCAGCATAACTCAGAAACGAACAGTCGGATAAACACCAAACTTGGTATTTAGGTTCAGTATCTTCCAGAGAGGCGACACGAAGGTTTTCAAGAAAATCCCCCCACCCCAGATTACCCTTTACATGGAACATTTTTCGGAAATTTTAATTTTCTCAAAAACGGCTCTAACGATTTTGATTAAAATATCACATATTTAAGATACTTTCATGACAAATAAAATGTATATCTTGAATTTTCCGTGAATATCTCCAAGAGTATTCTTCATTGTGAACGACTTTTGCATACTGGTAAACCATAAGAGATAGATAAAATTTTACTGCACAAAAATGTAGATTGCGTTAAAATACACAATTTATGTGATATACATTTGTTTTGTTGAGTGAACCATTTTCGAGATATTGCTTGTTATTACCTTAAATTTTCCAATACTTTTTCTCAAATGGAAATTCGTTATTCATTTTTTTGGGTAATGCAAAGAGAATGGAATACTCCACATAGCAACCAGCTCTTAAAATGTTTGTCTACAGCTTAAAGCCTACCAATTCCCCTTGCATCTACAAGAAAATTAGCAATAAGATTAACATCTCGATATCTCGATTAACATGAAGCATATGGGGAATAAACGTTTGTAAAAATAATTTGTACAAGAGTAGAGAAAGTCATGTGAGTATAACACATCAGAGGTTTTTGGATTCAGGGGGTCTCCAAACATATATTTCCGGTGAAATTTCGGTATGGAATTTTTGGGTGGAATACAATACTTCCCCTACTTACTATATGTGGTAGAGAAAGTAAAAATGTATGCCATGTACACCTTTCTTGTGGAGTGAAACATTTCCGAGATATTCCTTGTTATTTGTTTGTGTTTTGCAATACTTTAAACTTTATCTCAAATGGGAATTCGTTATGTTTTCTTATGTCCTGGACATGCATAGAGAATGGAATGCTCCACATAGCAATCAGCTCTTAAAAGATTTGACTATCGCTTAAAGCCTACCATATTCCTCTTTTATCTACAAGAAAATCAGCAATAAGATTAACATCTCGATATTTCGATTAACATAACGTAGATGGAGAATAAGCGTTTGTAAAAATAGATTGTATAAGAGTAGAGAAAGTCATGTGAGTGCAACACATCAGATTTTGAAACTTAATGATGCGTGTGTAAAACACAATATGAAAATTTCGACCGAAAAAACAAAGGAAATGGCGTTCATAGGGAAAGAGTCAATTAGAACATAAATAATTATTAATAATCGCTGAACTGGGGAGCCACTTTAACTACTTAAGAAGTGATATTGGATATGATAGAGACTGTGATACAGACAATCAAACATGCAAATTCCAGAGAATGCGTGGAGCAATTAGTCAAACAGAAATAAAATACGCAAAGAAACAATTGTAAAGTTATGGGTGCACCTGTGTTGGCACATGGAAGGGAAGCTGGATACTAATTAAAAACAAAAAGTAAAATACTAACTTCAGAAATTACATTTTTAAGGAATATAGGGTAATACACAAAGCAAGAACATATAATAAGTGAAAGTATAGAAGAAGAACTAGGAATTTTTAGTATCCATAATAGATTGAAGGATCTTGAACAACAATGGAAAGAATTCCTTTTCCGTTTGTGGGAATAGCGTTATCTGCCTCACATTCAAGAGGTTCCCAAGCTCGAATCCCAATTAGGGTGCTTACTGGGATAATGTTTTCCGGGGTTTTCCCTTATCCTGAAAATATAAATGTCAGGTAACTTTAAGCTGTGGGACACCGGGCTCATTTTAGCATCATTTCACTCATTGATAGTCATATGGCCTATCCGGTTAACGGACGTTAAACTATTATAAACAAAACAAAAAAGAAAGAACAAACAAGATTCACAAAACAAATAATGAAATATAATCCTAAAGAAAGACATCTGTGGCCAGATCCAGGAAATGCCTGAATGACCATGAAGGCGGAATAGGCACTTTTTGTCATGAAATGATGACGACGGTGATTCTAAAATCGAAGGATTCTAAAATCAGGTGATACCTGGTAATGTATTTCTTTAGCCAAGATTGTGAAGAGGTTATTAGCTATATTTCTATGTGCAGAAGTATTTGAAGTTAATCAAGTAATATGGACAAAGTAAGTAAGCGGAGAATTCGCGTGACATGGGGCTAGGAACTTGGCTTGACTCTCCGAGGACCTGACCTTGTGTGTCATGCGTTTGCATACTGCGGCAGTTAGTTCCAGCACCGTCATTTCTCGCGGCCAATAAACGGACAGATAATGTCCTTGGTCTAATTAGGGGACTCCACGTTTAAGGGATGGTTTATGTACTGTCCCTTAGGACACGTCACTGTCATCAGCGAGTCACACAAAAATGTACGGAGCCATTACCGCCATAGTAGAGACACAAAGGCTCATACAGGGGTATACAGAATCTTCCAGTGTCTTACAAAAATTAACTGTAGCAATAACCACCATAGTAGAGGCACAAGGTTCTTGCAGCGGTTTACAGAATCTTCCGGAATCTTAAAAGTTAACTGAAGCAATTACTACCATAGTAGAGGCACAAAGGCTCATGCAGGGGTGTACATTGAAGCGGAAATTATAAAGGCAATAATTATCATAATATTCTAAAAAGGACAGCGATATAAAATAAGTAATAATATATTTAAAATCAGTGTATGTATAAAAAGGAGAAGCATTGTGAAAATTGTTGACTGTAAAAGCGACAGAAAGACAAGACAGGCACAGTTTTGTTAATTAGGGACCACCCTCAGGTAGAAAGGGTAAACACCATTGAAGCAAGTTTTTCCTGGTACCAGCCGATGGTGAAGGCTACTCTAAGCATCATGACGCTAAGTTTGGTAACGAGCGTTTGAGGGGAGAGAGGGGAAGTTTAGGTGTTGCTTTTCCTTGTGCAGCGTGGGTAAACTCAGTCTGCCTGAGTGCCTGGTGAGTGCAGGACGACTTTCTCGTCGTGTGGAGAAGATTGGCGGCGAACAGCTAGAGGGTAGAACGCTTAGCTGTAGTTAATATTTTTCGGTCTTGGTAAACACAAAGTAACGTCGTATGCATTTAATAGTGATCGGCAAACCTAAAGTATTATTTCAAATAGTGAATAAAAGTGTTCCAAGACAGCGTTTGTGTGTTTCTCTGTACACACCCACGCATACCCCGAGGTTAAGGTTTCATGCTGGAGCAGCCGTGGCAAAAGAAGAACCAACTGAGAGGAGACAAGCAACAACCGTGAGGCAAAGGTATTGCTTCATTGTTGGAGGCGTAGCGTGGCTGCGTCATATTGCGCCTAAACGTGGGGCAGAAAGAATTACCTGCGTCAACATATTGATGCAGTGTCTCACAAAAATATATGATGAATTTGCCATCATAGCAGAGACACAACAGTAAGGTTGTATCGAGTTTTGCTGTTTCTCAAAAGAATGCACTGATGGGTACCCTATGGAAAAATTATCGTCATGGTAGAGGCACAAAGACCCACAGAATGCACTGGAATACATTGCCATAGTAGAGGTATACGACGCGTGCAGGGGTATACAGAATCTTCCAGTGCCTCACAAAAATTAACTGGAGCAATTACCTCCATAGTAGAGGCACTAAGTTCATGCAGGAGTGTACAGAATCGTTTATAATCTTGCAAAAATGAACTGAAGCAATTAATACCATAGTAGAGGCACAAAGGCTCATGCAGGGGTGTACAGAGTCTTCCAGAATCTTGCAAAAATGAACTGAAGCAATTACTACCATAGTAGAGGCACAAAGGCTCATGCAGGGGTGTACAGAGTCTTCCAGAATCTTGCAAAAATGAACTGAAGCAATTACTACCATAGTAGAGGCACAAAGGCTCATGCAGAGGTGTATAGAATCTTGTAATGTCCCATAAGAAAGAATTGGAATAATTATCATCAATGGCAAAGGCACATAAGACTCATTCAAGGGTGTACATAACATATTGATGCAGTGCCTCACAAAAATATATGGTTAATTTGCTGCTATAGCAGTAAGGGTGTATCGAGTTTTGCAGTTTCTCAAAAGAATGCATTGGAACACTTGCCATAGTAGGTACGACTCGTGCAGGGTTGTACAGAATCTTTCATTGTCTCACAAAATCTCACTGCAGCAACCACAAACATAGTAAGAGCACAACGGCTTGTAGCATATTGCACATAATATTACAGTGCCTCAAATATATAGTGGATGAAGCTCGCGGAGCAGTGTCACAGTCCCACTGATTTAGCTCGTAGGGGCACTTTTGGCCTTTACGAATTTTGACATTCCTTCAAATAAATGTTTATGGATTAATGGTTAAAGACCACTTTTGAATTCGTGTAGTTGTAGGATGAATTAATATGTAAATATTTTCCAAATTTATGTAAATATTTACAAACTATCAATAGGTAGGTCAATTTCCGCATTGGTACTTTCATCAATATAGTCGAACTTATTTTTAAGATCCAGTGGTATGAGATGGAGTAAACGTGGATAAAATATATGCTTATTATATGGCCAAAGGGTTACGTCTGCTGCATTAGTTCGAAAGACAGCATGAAAAATATCGCTTCAATAAGATGGAGGGGTTGTCTGATATTTTAGTACCTACTTAAACCAGCGCAAGTTTTGTATACGTACAACTGTACACACGAACAACATAGGATTTCTCATTTTGGTGTCAGATATTACACAATAATGAAATAAGGCGATGTTCAGAATTCATAGTTGTGACCTGGCACGAGATACCGCATACCCAGGCAGTTTATTCCAGCCGGGGATCGAGCTCAGACCCTCCAGTTAACAAAAACATAATTACGTCGGGCAGGTAGCTCTCGTTAAATAAGCTGCAGCAATTAGAACACTATACGCTAGCTTATTACGTGCTTCAGCTGCCAATTTGTAAGTTCTTAGCGGTCATTAAACGCACAGCAGTCTCAAAAACCAGCTTTCCAGCTCCAATTATAAATTCAAAACGCGCAGAAAACAAAGCATGAACAGCATCATTTGTACGAATCAGCGTTTTCATAAAACTTCCGATGATTCCAACGGGTTGGTAATTGATAAAACCGCAAATGGTGTGTTTCAAAAAATTGAAAAAATGTCCAGAGGGAAATATGCAAACACCAGCAGCCCTGCATCATTAGTATCATAGTCTGGAACAGCCGTGTTAATGGGCAGAAAACATATATGTGCCGCTATGCATTTGTAAATCCCTCCCTAAATGTATTAAAGAATAGGATGATAAAAAAATTCCGGTCGCCATGAAAAAGCCGTTTGAATCATTTTACGCTAGAAAACCCGCTTTACAAATTATTGCAGTTTATTATTTTTAACCCATTTAAACCTCCTGCAGCACCAAGAACGTTATTTAGTAGCATTTTAAATAAAGTGAGTTTTGCTTTTTACTGCCATGCCATCCACAATTCACAAATTCTTCAGAACTGCATCAATACTGGGAGTTATACACGCAAAGGCGTGTTCAACTCTGTGATAGCCACCATTTTTAGGCACCCTGTACGCCAAATCTGACTCTCTTCCAGGCATTATTTCTCAGCTCCTACAGCAGTATTATTATGCAAAGCGCAGCCTCATAAATGGTATACTGTGCCACAAAAATAGTAGTTGTTTGTGAAACAAGTATATACTCCCTTTAGATTAAATATTAAGCCCTTAAGCGATTACGAATACCTTAGATTTCAACGTTGGCACAAAACAAAATCCTAAATGTAAATATAATAATAATAACAATAATAATAACAATAATAATATTTATTCAGTGCTAAGTCCAATAATTAATGGAATCTATGGAAACTGCCCTGGCCATTTACCCTACTGCAGTTTAACTTACAGTTTTCTCTTCAATTACCTCCTGTTTACAGTAATGAGATTCACAAATTAACATTTGTCAACAGACCATTTCTTTTTTAATTACATACATAATAATTAAAACAAAAACCTTAAGAAATCCATAAACACCCAGTATCAAAGTACTTGTGATGCCAGGTCGCCATTGAGATCGTCATCTCAGTGAGATGCCTTGGTGGTCAATCTGGGAAGCAACTTGAGTCAATTGGGGAATTAAATGTCCCGCCGGCATGTTGTCACAGTAGCTCAATGGCTAGAGCAACCTCAAGGTACTCCTAATATATTAATACCCTTTTAAATATATAAGATCTTATCAAGGAAGATTTCTTACTTATATTATTAATTTGGTTTGCATTCAAAAAGTATTGAAATATCAATTTATTAGGAGTACCCTGCACGGAGAGCGGGAGTGCCGTGTTCAAATCCCGGCTGTAGTATTGAATTTTTCATTTGACTCTACATTTAAATTAAAAAAGAAAAAGGTCATTTCCATTTCAACCTAGCACTTCAAAGAAATTCTCCTAATTTCCATATCTGAGATTGATCTGTGAACATTTTCCTAATCACTACAGCTTTATTACACCTCAGTCAATTTTCTTTAATTGTTTTTTTTTCCTCCACTCAATTGGTTCCTCTACATTCCATCAAAATATGTACTTCATCTTCATTATCCCCACAAATTTGGCATATACCTTTCATAGCGTTTCCCCTTTGCCCTTTCATTTTTTCACATCCCTAGCCGGAACCATACAATGGCTTGCCGCTTCTTTTTATTATATATTAATAATTTTTTTTCTTTGTTTGGTTCTCTCTTGATCATTTTATAAAGGACTAATGACCTCTTCTGATTCATCTGAGCCCAAATGTTTTACTACGCATATCTTCTAGATCGGGCGTATTTCCAAAACCCCTGTACTATTCCATACCTTTGCCTCCATACATCTCTTAAACCATTCAACTGGCCCTTAATTTTACTCAGTCAGTTATCAGTAATCTGGTGCTTTTACTCGTAATTAAGACAGCACTTTCTTCTGTAAATGTAAATATAATTTCGCAACATGCTGTGTCTTGTGTTCTGTTATTTGCATTCCCAAAAATTTTTCTGCTCACTCCTCTAAAAATTGATTACAAAAGCTTATTATTGTATCCTTTGCTTGTTAATTCAGGTAACTTTCAATTCAAATTTACGCATTTCGTTGTAGGATACAACAGATAAAGCAGTAGTCAAATGATTAAAACGTCAATCGGTTTATGATGACTTTGGAATTCCAAGATCTTTGCATGACCACAAGAAGAAGAAAACAATTTAATAACTACTTCCAACCTGAGAAAAACACAAGTACAAAAAGTACAATTCAAACCATTAAAGAAAGAATACCTTGAAAATGGTCGACTCCCCCAAAAAAGATTATTTCACATAAATTGAGTTTTAACGATGTTATTTTTTGTAAGATTTTGTCTATATCTTACAGTTTACCAATTATACAAAGGTAATTCAGAATCAAGAGAACTTTCTAAGGATATTCTCATAAAATTAAAGATATATATTTCATTTGTCACGTAAATATCTTTATATATGTGCTATTCTAATCAAAATCATTAAATATTTTTTGAGAAAATCAAAATGGATGAAAGAATATCTCAGTACAGCATAGTTAGGGTTTGGGGCATTTTCTTGAAAACCTTTGTAATGTACCTTTGAAAGACACTGAACTTAAAGACCAAGTTTAGTATTCAACAGAGATATAGTATTTGAGTTATGCTGTTCACACACACACATATACACACACAAAAATGGACCTTCTTTTAAAGCTGCTTTTTTTTTAGGATTCAGGGACCTCAAATATGTACTTCAAGTGAAATCTCGATGTTGAATTTTTGGGTGGAATACATTAATACTTGTTACCTACTATAGGTAGGTAGCAGAGAAAGTAAAAATCTAACATTTTTGGATTAAACTCCAATCCAAATTCATTCCTTCACAATATTTTTAGGAGCTAACGTAAACGCCTTCCCTCAATATTTCTACTATGTATAGAAAGATACTCTTAAATTTCTATCAGTTTCAAACAACTTATATTCCTGAATATTCGCTTAGTGTTTGTTAAAATTCTTAAAACCTCCAACTTTTTCTACCGTCATTTAAATATATTAATATAGCAGACCGTATCAAGCAGTTTACATTTTTCAAGTCTACGTACATCTGCGGGAGTGCTTCATTAGGTGTTTCAGGAAGGTGTTTTTTATTAAAAAAAATCTTGTGTTGCATTCACATGACTTTCCCCACTCTTCCACAAAGTATTATCACAAAAGCTTACTTTCTCTCTACTTCATGTTAATACAGACAAATCTGTATTTCTCGTTTACACTTTCGTTGTAGGTATAAGAAGAATACAGTAAGCTAAAGCGGTAGTTAAATATTTTGTTTCATGGTATCAGCTGTTTCATATTTTTTCCATCTCCAAACGAGTACGTATGAACATAAAAATACATAATGATAAATGTATTAGGAGACTAACTTTTCATAAGCATTTTTATGTATTGTATTATTTCACGTTTCTACAATAAGTTGAAAATTTGAATACTACTTAAGTGATTTACTTACAGAGATATTTCTTTTTACAATGCTTCTAAACTCCTCCAGTCCCGTACTCAACAATAAGTTGAAATAGACAACAGCACCACTGCACGACAAGCTCCAAGGTTACCAACATCAACTACAATGAGCATGTTATGAAATTTATGACTGCGACCATGTCCACATAATATGCAGTGCAATATTCAACAATGTATGAAGTATTTAGACATAGAATGAAACAAAATATTGTACGTAACTGCGGAAGTGTTTTTTTCAGGACTCTTTTCGATAAGTCTAATTTCTCCTAAAAAAATCATCTTTCTATACAGTTACGTAAATAAGTATTCGCTACGTGATGGCTTTGAAATTCCGTTCTCTACGCATGAACACGAAAAATAAAGGAAGAAAAATCTTATATGCTACACGCATATGATTTTCTGTACCCTCTGTTGTTTAAATGAGTGTACTAAATATTCTTACGAAAGTTTATTTTTCCATCTACTTCATTTTAATTGAGATAAACATTTGCAGAAATAGCTACATTATAGATTCCGTTACAGGTAAAAAGAGAAGAGTGACAGTAAAATGTTTAAGAGTTGAAAGCTATACGCTGGCCTTAAAAGTCTGTACTCTTTCCATGACATAGAGAGAAACAACTGAATATCGAAATGACTTTAAAATAATAACAAAATATTGAAAAGTTCGAACCTTAATCACGGATATCTGGGAAATTGCGCGCAAAAAGGTTATTTGTAAGAAATTTTGTGTTGAGATCTACACCTTTTGTGTCTTATGTTTTCGTCTATCACTTAACATTTACCAATTATACAAGGTTATACAAGATTCCTTCCGAATGAACAAGATTTCACAGGATATTCTCATAAAATTCAAGATATACAATTCATTTGTCATGTAAGTATATTAAATATTTCGCATTTTAATCAAACTCCTTAGCACCATTTTTTAGAAAATCGAATATTTCGAAAAAAGTTACATGTAAAGGGCAATTTGGAGTGTGAGGATTTCCTTGAAAATCTATCTTTAAAGACACCGACTTTTTGGTTTTGAGTTATATTTTTCATAAACAAACAGACACACACATAGAACTTTTTTTAGTTTCAGTGAGTCTCAAAACGTTTATTTCCGGTGAAAGCTTGGTGTCGAATTTTTGGTTAGGGTGCAATACTTCCTTTAATTACTATGTGTAAGCAGTAGAGAAAGTAAATAAATCTTTATATGTTACATTCACATTACTTTCTCTATCCACTATTTTATTTTTAAAAACCTACAAAATATACTTCCAAAAGCTTATTCCTGCATGTTTAAAGTTAATTGCTATAAACGTTTGTATAAATAGCATCAATTAAACATTTCATTATAGACATAAAGAGAATACCAAAGTCAAAATGTTTAAACGCTGGTCGCTATCTACTGGCCTTAAATTTCCATGCTCTTTACAGGACATCGCGAAAAACAGCTGAACGTTGGTACTACCTCAAAAATGACAAAGGTACTGAAAAACTCCAAACAATAACAACGGATATCGCGGAAATGACAGACCATAAAAAACGTCATTTGGAATAAATTGTGTGTTTTAAAGAGTTCGATATATTTTATGTAGTACGTTTTTGTCTCTTATAGTTCACCAGTTAAAATTATGCACAATTCCTTTCGAATGAAAAGGACTTTTCAGAATACTTCCAGAAAATTAAGCATATATTTTATTTATCATTTAAATGTCTTAATATAATGCATGTTTATCAAAATGAGTCATTTTTTAGAAAGTAGCATATTTCGGAAAATGTACCATGTGCAGGATGATATGGTATGGGGAATTTTCTTGAAAATCTTTGTGTCGGATCTTTGGAACATACTGAGCTGAACTACCAACTTTGGTATTTATTCGACTTTTCGTTTCTTAATTATGCTGTTCACACACACAGCCATACACAGGAATACTTTTCTAAAAATGTTTTTTGTTAAATTCAGGAGGCCCCAAAACATGTAGGTATTTCCGGTGAAATCTCGACATCGACTTTTTGGGTGGATTATAATACTTCTTCTTACCTATTATAGATGAGGTAGCAGAGAAAGTAGAAAGAAAGAATTATGTGACGTAAGAGGTGAAGGACGCCCTGGCATCTGCACTGGATGTCATGAAGGTTGTGACGACGCCATCGGCAAGTTCACCATTATAAAAAAGCACTTATAACTATGTTGATCCTACCAAACCATATATAATGCTAGAATTGTATAAATATATTTTACATTTTCGTTATATTTATTCACGAAAGTCCGTTAACAACGAACTTCTTTTGCTTTTCTGTATTCTCTTTCTCCTTGCTGACTGTTTTGACCTACATCTTGAAACAGATATTAGTTAAAGCATTAAAAATAGTTTCTAAAGCTTTCTAAGGAATGTTAAAACGAAAGTTCAATTAAATTCATATTTATACATGCATTGTGTATCACGATTATTATTATATTATTATTTTAAAACATCAGTTGTGTCATAAACCTTGCTTTGAGCATTTATATATTTTAAAATGTTGATTAAAACTGTATCCATTGCTAAATGAGAGAGAAAAAGTTGCATAACGTTAAAAATACGTTAAAATGAAAAAAAATAACTTCGCAATAAAATAAATATTGTAATACAAATGTGTAATAAGCAAGAATTTAAGTAGAAATACGTTTTATACATAAAATGATTGTAAACATGTTATTCTTAAAAATATGTTATTTATTCCATACAAGAAATTTAAATAACACATTGTTTAAGGCCGATAGGTACCAAACAAAACTCAGTAAAACAACGTTCGACTATTAAGATTGCTAGAATGTTCCGCCAAGGAGAAGATGATAACAGAGAAAGCAAAGAAATGTAACAGTTCTCTACGCGAATAACCGAGTATTCTCACGATAAATTACAAACAATTGATTATTGTAATAAAAAGGATGCACAAGAAATTAAACCATAAATGTAAGTAAATATTAGATTCAAGTATCATATATTGTTCGTCGTTAAAGCTTATTGAGAAATAAAATAAAACACATTTTAGTGAAAATTTATTTATTTGATTAATTAGGTATTTAAATAATATCTTTATCTTCCAAACACGGCAAACCTCAGGAAAGAGCTGGTTAAGAGCTAGTGAAATTTTAAATACATTTTTAAATACATTCATTCATTCACTGTTTAACCTCATCTTATGTAGGACTTACACCCCCCAGGACTGCCTGGGGTCAGAGGCCCCTCGAGGAGGACACACTCATGGAAAATTGAAATCGAGTTTTATTTATGGACGCTCTTTAACTACTATGGTTTTTAGGGTCCCATTCTATATTTTCCTCAGAGGCCTCTTTATCATCTTAAGGTTCTTTTACGTGCCGTAAATCTACAACACGGGACCACCGACTTTACTTCCCTTCCGAAGGAAGCCATGCTAAGGATTTTTACGCCCGAAAAAATCCATCGCCCTCCGCCGGGTTTGAACTAGAGGCTAGCACGGTACCACTAGTCCACGAAGGACAACTACACTCATGGAGCAGACAGAATGTCCAGGATGAGTGATCAGCCCGATGCCTGGAATGGGATGAAGGAGGTAGTTGAAACGAAATGATGGCGAAATGGATGAAAGGAAAGGTGATGATGGAACATTTGGTGGAATGAATGGCGGGAGAAACCGGAGAAAACCCGCCCAGACGCCGCTTTGTCCACCACAAACCCAACATACGGGTCCCTGGGATTGAACCCGAGCCGTCACGGCACCGCCTCATTTTTAAATACAGTGGAAACATTTAAATATTGTGGCGCGTTGCACACAAGATTGCATTTTCAACAATTACGGAATAAAACATTTATCTGCCACGCTAGAAATAAATTGGCATACCAAGCTGTGCGAGAGGCGCGGTAAATTCGAAGCAAGCATTAAAACGTTCACAGCATCTGAATCTACAAGATCTTCATCAGCGGCGACACCTACACTTCATTTTATACCAATTCATATTAATTCCACTTCAGTCTGCTTTCTCTTGAAACGGCTTTTATACCTTCCGATTGCTCGGAAACCTTCTTCTCTGGACCCCTCCTGTTATTTCCTGTTATATCGAAACAAAACTCGTAAACAAATGCTTTAACTCTGGTGTGAAAAGGAAATGAATCCGAGGGATTCCAAAAGGTCTAATTGCGGTGAAATTTCGATATTAAACTTTTGATGGAACGCAGTACTTTGTCCACCTACTACTGGATATGGCATGGTCTTCGGAGATTTAGTAGTTTTAACACAAGAACACTGGCTGTACTAAGAAATATTATGGTAAAATCTAATGTGCTGCATTCACCTGGTTTTCTCTACCCACATTTCTGCAAACTACTCTTACTAAATTACATTATTCTATCTACTTCTTGTTCATTGAGATATGTTACACGTCATTTTCACATTTTGTTGTACGATAAAGTTGGCTAAAGAAATAGTCAAATGTATTGAAGAGGATATTACTAGGTGATATCTTAGAAATATAATGTTATTTATATAACCATGAGGAAAAAAACACAAGACAAAAAACATAAAAAGTAAATTAATAACGACTTCTCATTTGAGAAACGTAAGTAACTGAAAATTCAAATCAATAATTTGATATAATTTGTATCTTTAACGAGATGTACACGTTTTGTGTAGTAGGATTTTGTCCATCCCTTACGGTTTACCAATTATATAAAGGTCATTCAGAATGAAAAGGACTTCATGGGTTATTTCCAGAAAATTCAAGATATACTTTTATTTTGTAATGAAATTCTTAAAATATGTATTTTAAATAGAATTATTAGGTCATTTTTGACAAAATAAAAAAATAACGAAAATGTTTTCATATAAAGGAAAGTTTGGGGTGGGGGATTTTCTTGAAAATCTTCCAGACGCATCTTTGGGAAAATAATAAAATTAAGTGTCAAGTTTGGTATTTAACCGACTTTTCGCTTTTGAGTTATCAGCGCACCCCCACGCACACGTGCGCAGACATACACACAAGAACCTTTTTTAAAAATTCTTTTTTTTCTGGATTCAGGAATCCCTAAAGAATGTATTCACGGTGGAATTTAGATGGAATGCAATACTTCTACTTTTTATAGGTTAGTAGCAGAAAAAGTAAAAAGTCATTGAAATATTTTCGTCTAGAATTGTTTCTCAGAAAGCCTTAAAAAACGAGATTAAATGGTAGGTTTGGTTTGCAAGGTACGATGTAAAACATTTAAACAGTAGTAGATAAACACTGGGCTCACATAGGCGTTAACATTTTTGGCAGTGGTGTTGAAAGCTCAATAGGCTGACGGAAAGGAAAAGCGTGTTAATTAGAGATAAACATAAGAAGGCTGAGATAATACATTTACCACAAGTTTAAATCGCAACGTTGCGTAAAACCGTGGAAATGAAGCGTGTATATTCTGCAGCGATCCGTACAAAACTCTTTAATGAGGCAAACAACGAATGCTTTAGCGACTGAACTACCGGTTTAATGAAGGCACCCTACTCAAATCGCGCCAAATGTCGTGTTTGACTCCCTTCCCAGGGCTGTAACTGAAATCAGAGTTTATCGGAAAACTATATGCTACAGCACCTCTTTAAATGTTCTTTATCTGCGGCAGAAGGGCTCCGTTTACAGGTTTTACTCAAGTATTTGCGTTCCTTATCCGTTAATAATAGGAACGCAGTTCTTCTCGAGTTACTCCCTTAATTTGAACGGAACTTCTGTGTACTTGATAGCATATATATTGACTTCTGGGCGAAATATGAGAGTTTATTTCACAAATACTTTATAATTTAAAAGGCATTTTTTTCTTTTTCTCTTTCCATTCAGCTTTTTCTATCCATTACAGCTTTACATACATAGCTTATATACTGCAGCATTTTAATTACTTTAATAGTTTAAAGTAACAGTAATTCTAGCCTTCACAATAGTCGCAAAAGTGAATTATTGTGTGGTTTGATTACAATTATTTTCTAAAGATAATCTAGGATAGCTTCATGCGATTGTAATTTGCATTATACCTTTTCCCCTGAAATGATTAAGGATTAAGTAATGCTTAGTTACACACAACATGCGGAAACAGCATTCAAATGTATACACCTGCAGCTTCTGGGAATAATTTTCTTAGCCATAGTAACGAACTTTAATGTAGGAGAAGTGAGGCAGTCTAATTATACAATATATAAATTCAATAACAGCCCGCCTTAAAGCAATATGTGTATGTAACAATATACAAAAAGTGTATATTACAGTCATTGTATATGTTTATATTATTGTATACATGTAATAATGCTATCTGAATGTATTACGTAATTTAATAATGTAGGAGCTGTGAGAATGATAGGTTAGAAGTTGCTAACAATGAGGTAACAATGACGTAGCCTTGAGGCAATAATGAATTTGAAAGTTTAATGCTACTAGTCATTATTGGAGCAACAATAATGTAAATTTTGTTACAGTTTATAAAATAGTCAATCAACAACCAGAAAAAAGCTTTAGTTAAATGAAGGTATTGTATTGGAGTAGGATTAGCCAATCAGAAACTGAAATATAGCAAAATTTACAAATTTAAGCGGTAGAAATCTTGTCAGTTGCTTGTAGACAGCGCTCATAGCTGGATCCGTTGGTTGTAGACAGTGTTCCTAAGCAGACGCGAGATGTGTCCTCGAGAAATTTAATATGTATTTTGTGCGAGACAAAAATAGTTTACGTGTTAAAAAGTGCAAGGAATTAATAAAAAATCTCTCTCTCTCTATATATATATATATATATATATATATATATATTATATATAAATATTAGTGAAGTGTTATTTAAATCATGCCAAGCATTAATAAAAGGAGTGAAGTAAAATTATTGTCTGTGTAAGCCTATATTCTTCAGTCACACCACTCCCTGTTAAGACATTCATGTCTCTAAAACAATATAACTACTGAACGCAGCCGAGACAAACATAAATATAAATATTTAAAGAAACAGTAAAAATTAAAAAGGTAACATTTTTTAAACATTTTTGGGGCAAAGGCCACCGGAAAGTATATTTGGGGCGAAGGTCACCGGAAAGCGGGTACTATACGTGCGGTTGCAACGAACGTCATGTTCGGCTCCCAACAGTTGAACTATAATACAACTCCTACAACAAAATAACTTTTTTCAAATTGGCTCCCAAAGCGTGGGGCAAAAATAACAATGTAAAAAGAATAATACAACAAAAAATAACTTCTTCAAAAGAACGACATGCCGTGTTAATCAATGTTTTCCAAGCAAACATAATTGGATAAGTAAGATGAATGCTTTAAACCCTGAAAATGGTTTTAAAACGGCTATTAAGTGAAGAGGCGCAGAGAATACCTGAAGTCTATGTAGCCTTCTCCGGGTGAATTAAACTTGGTATATCTGCCTGATTGAGTGCACTTTTTAAGGTAAAAAATAATAAACGGTTACAAAAATTAATTTTTGACGTCTCTACCTGTTGTTTATTATGATTCGTTGGGAACATTCTGATAAAAATAATGTTATCACTTACGAGGGTGAGAAGTGATAATTCCAGTACCTCTGGCATTATCTTCAACTTTAAAGATAGTTTCTCCGTTTTAAGATTTTTGACACCTGCCAACACTTAAAGCGGTTCTTAAAATGCGATTTTTGAGTTATTACTGACAGCTTTTACAGAACGTTTCTCCAATACATTCCAAAATAAACCTATTACGTAGCCTATTAGCGTACAAAGAGCTTGAATTCAAGTATGTGTAAATGGATAAAAAAATTAAGAATATACGAAAAGAAGGTAGAATACAACAAGACGTGTTTGTGCCAATTAAAGCACATTTATTTGGTCATTTAATCATGACTCCAAATATTAAATACTGCATCATAAGAAGAATTTTTGGGAAATCCTTTAAATTTTGTTTAAAAATAATCATAAGTTTGGCTTCACTTACAAAATCAAATGTTATACCAGCACCCCTATAAACATATATAACTGAAGGTAAACAAACTCCAAACTAATATCTCACAAATTACGCACTTTTTTATAATTCACCGATCGGTTGCCTTAAACGGTGACCTTTATATACACACACTAACCAAAGCTTATAAATACCTACAGGGTATAAACGAAATTATATTTTAATTAAGATGATAAATGCCCTATATGAAAAACGGTGCAAAATAATCGTGTTTTTATGTTTGTAGTAACTAGAATATTATTAAGCATATGATGGTTTGACGTTTAAAGTAATAATGCCTATGCTGTTCATTTGTCTGCAACTGAAAATTAAAAATAGTATCAGGTTATAATTTTAATATCAGCATAGATTTATTGCATCTACCATTGTTCATATTCTAGAGTTACATTATTCTCATTAAAGGTTTTTTGTTTTGTTTGTTTTGTTTTGTAATTAGAATAGATGCATTTTCATGAGAGAATAAATGCAAAACTCATTAAGGTTACACAAAAAAAAAAACTGAGAGAATTAAAAGGGAAGGGGTCGGAACGAAATACCAGAAAAAATTAGCTGTCATCAATCAACAGCAGACAACAAAAGGAAGTTAATTTACCCATAAAAACAAGGATAAAAGCTGAAAATTTTTCTCTAACAGAGTACCTGAAGAGTATGCAGTATCAGAATAGAAACGAACGGGTGCGATTCCAAGATTAGCAATTCCCATCATTTATTTCTTGTGGCTTTTCGAGTAGGAAACAAATTCTTGTACAATGGTAAGGAAATGGATAATTTTGCCATGTTCACTATTGCGGAACAACTGTAGAGACCATTCTCAATGAAAATTAAACATTAACATAACGACGTGAAGTTTAGCATAAAGTTAACGTGATACGTTGCCATTCACAACGACAAAATGGAAACAAATTACAATAGTCTCCAGAGAGGGTGAAATAGCTGAACCAATATAGCGGTGTGCGAAGCGACCACCGAACAGTACACACGACGAAAGAGGTTATGCGTATGTATCAAAATGAACAAAGGTTAGCTACCGGGTTAAAGGACGTTTAGCTCACAAAAAGGCACATATATTATCACAATTTGTTTTGTTGCGATTTTTACTTTCCCCACCACGTACATAGTAAATAGAGAAGGTATTGCATTCCACCCAAAAATTCGATACCTAGAGTTCATCAGAAATACATGTTTTGAGGCCTCCTGAATAAAAATAAATATATTAACATATTTAGAAAAGGCCCGTATTTATGCATGTCTGTGTGTGTGTGTGTGAACAGAATAACTCAAAAACGAAACTTCGAATAAATTTCAAATCTTTGTATGCATGCTTAGAGATTCTGAACTTAAATACAAAGTTTCGTATTTAATAATACACATACATGCACGCGCGCGGGCCTTTTCTAAAAATGCTCGTCTCAAAACGTGTATTTCTGGTGAAATCTTGGGATATCATTACTTTCTCTACTACGTATAGTAAGTAGGAGAGGTATTGTATTCCATCCAAAAATTCGATACCGAGATTTCACCGGAAATACATGTTTTGAGACCCCTGAATACAAAAAGAGCATTTTTGGAAGCATGTCCGTGTGTGTATCTGTGTGTCTGTCTGTCTGTGAACAGCATGACTCAGAAACGAACAGTCGGATAATCACCAAACTTGGTATTTAGGTTCAGTATCTTCCAGAGATGGACACGAAGGTTTTCAAGAAAATCCCCCCACCCCAGATTACGCTTCACATGGAAGATTTTTCGAAAATTTTAATTTTCTCAAAAATGGCTCTGACGATTTTGATTAAAATCTCATAGGTTTAAGATATTTTCATGACAAATAAAATGCATATATTGAATTTTCTGGGAATGTGTCCAAAAGTATTCTTCATTGTGAACGACTTTTGCATAATTGGTAAACCATAAGAGATAGGCAAACTTTTACTACACAAAAAATGTAGATCGCGTTAAAATACACAATTTATGTCATATACAGTTTTTTGCTGAGTGAGCCATTTTCGAGAAATTGCTTGTTATTCCCTTAAATTTTTCAATACTTATTTTCTCAAATGGGAATTCGTTATTCATTTTTTTGTCTTGGATATGCAAAGAGTTATAATCTGTGGCAAAGGGAATGGTGCTGCACCTAGCAACCAGCTATTAAGAGATATGTATGTGCTTAAAGGCTACTGTATATCCATATTGCCCTTGTAAATATATATTCCCCTTACATCTACAA
Source organism: Deroplatys truncata (assembly GCA_030765065.1). Taxonomy (NCBI): domain Eukaryota; kingdom Metazoa; phylum Arthropoda; class Insecta; order Mantodea; family Mantidae; genus Deroplatys; species Deroplatys truncata. The sequence goes on from CM060987.1 coordinate 93,825,916, forward strand.
GAAAATTAGCAATAAGATAGACTCTGCAAATGTTTATCTCGATTAACATGAAGTAGATGGAGAATAAGCGTTTGTAAAAATAGTTTGTACAAGAGTAGAGAAAGTCATGTGAGTGTAACACATCAGATATTTTTTGAGGGGAATCCAATACTTTCTCTACTTAATGCAGGTAGGTAGTAGAGAAAGTAATACCCGGCGACTAGGGTATTACAACCAATACAGTTATATATTCAATACTCAGCTAATCAAAGCGACCAACGTTTCGAGAGCACTGTGTTCCCTGACGGTAGCTTACATCTACCGTACTTTTCTTACACACTGTGGCGAGCGTACGGTTGCTCATGCGCCGACTGTCGCGGCTCTGACACCCGACAAAACAGTTATTGTATCCCACTAACCGTCTCATATTCTCACAGCTACAGTTGCAATTACAATGATAGTAATCACATAATCCTAGGAGACGCTGAAAATGTTGTTCTCCTGTATCCACACATTTCTGACATCTTCTCAGAAAATATCATTCACACTCGAGGGTTCAATATCCGAAATCGAGTGCTTTTCTCGCTGATGAAGGAAAAGGACTGTATATACAAACGCACTTTTGTTTACATATTTAGGTTATAACTCCCAATATCGTGTTTGCTACATTATAGTCAGAATGTTCACTATATTTAGATTAGAATATTTTGCTATGCACTTCCTATTTGTCTGATAAATTTTCAGCAGAAATTGTTTCAGTTAAGTTATAGGGTATTACAGGGCACAGAGTCTTATTTAGGTTACCAAAAATCAAAGACAGCTGATGTCGCATATCAGGGCGGCCAATATTTTGTAGTCACTGGATGTATGACTAGAGTAATTACCATACAATTACCATACCTAGTTACAAAAGACGTACTATTTCAATTTTCTGTTAGTATTATGTGCGATTATCATATATTTAATGTCATTATAACGCTAAAGTTGTAAAAATGAATCTTAATAGGTGTTTTGGTATATCTGTATAAATAAAAATTTGCCTGACACCGCGACTTTGCTCTGGAGTATGTTTTCAGCACATTTTAAACTTCACCAACCTGCGAAGGCTGCAGAGTCGGTTATATTGTGCCTTATAGGAATGGTGAAACTTTTGTTGGTCGTGAAAATGAAGTATCCAGTTTGATATTTGCTCGAAACCATAATATATCCCAAAAAGGTTGGCCAGTGTACGGGATTTGAATCCGAAAGCGAACTGTAGGCACTACCCGCCTGAAAAACCTAAGCAGGGGGCATCAAGAAATTGTTCTATTGTGCACGGTCAATTCTTTGAATTTACGAATTTATTTATTTCAAATAAATACACAAAACTGTCATGGTGACATGGAAAATTGAGAGATATTATAATGGATTTATAGCGAGTTAAGATATGAGAGCTAAGCTTTACTGATTAAACGGTCGCGTGCGAAGGTTTTGAAATCCTGCAATTCTATAAAAATTGCGTCAACGTAACAGGTACAATATTAGCAAGCTTTACAATACATGTAACACGTATGCATTTATCTAAGAGTTGCCACTATAATATATATCACTACATTCTAGAGAATTATCCCGTAATGTCAAAGTTTTACCTTAGTAACCTCAGGTAAAATATAATAAGCATAAACACATTCGTAGGTACACAGGAGGCTGAGACAATACTCAGCTACTTAAAATACAATTTGATAATTATAGAAATCGATAAAATATTAAAATATTCCGGGCTGGAAGGCTGTGGTCTAAGAGAAAATTACTAGCACCCGACGTTTCGGTCAACTCTTTGGTTGCCATCTTCAAGAGTGTAACACCCATGACAGCTTGATAACCACTGATTAATTCCGGCCGTGAAAGCCTTCGTACTTAATTTTAGAAATGATATGATAAACTGTTTAAACAGGTAATAAAAAAAACAGCAATCTACGATTTCGAAGTGCAGCCTTAAAATGTTGAACAATTTAAATGGACAGCAGCGACAATCTCTGAAATCTTTAGTATATAAAACATTGATGTTTACTGCTTTATATTTTAAACTGATCTAGTTTTTTTTTCTAAGCGAGGTTTCTGAGCTATTCTTGCGGTTTTACAGTCATATTAATTCGTAGAGAATGAGGTGCCTATTAACAGAAAATGTTGTATATGCATTATATTCAGCATTCCTATCCGTATCTCCAACTTGCGTTACTTTAACCTGCGTTCCGAGGTATCATATATGATATCTCAGCTTTCGGATTTTTGTTCTCGGTCTATGAACGAGTTAAACAATAACGGCCGGTGGTGTTATATTTGGTACATTCTGCACTGCATGCTCATATTTTTTTCTATGTCTGCTGTTTATCCATGGTTGAATTAAGAAAACAAGAAAGGCTTATATCTGGACCCAGGTATCATGATACCATCCCTAGAACCCCCGTCAAAATAAAATAAAAACGTGATCTATTGAACATCTGCGTTGTTTGGTCACTAATAATACACATTAATCCATAGAATAAAATTTATAGCCGTTTAAATCTCATTTTAGACTACCAAAAAGCTCCACGAACCTCCCAATTTTTTTTAATTTGTAATATTTCAACCAATTGAATCTCATTTTATACTACCACAAAGCCGTCCCATACTCCCAAAACATTTTTTTCAATATTGTTTGCAAATTTATAATATTTCGACCAATGGAAACTCATTAAGCACAAAACTATAAATACAACTGTCCTAATTTGATCTCGGGACTCTTCAAAATCATATATGAAAACAATATGATGTGATATATTCACATAGCTTTCTATACCCTCTATATTATTAGTGGGTGTACAAACTATTCTTACTAAAGCTTATTTTTCTATCTACTACATTTAATCCAAAGAAACCTTTGCAAAAATAGCTACATTATAAATTTCGTTATAAATAC